>MPNV01001575.1:344618-404214 GCA_013376435.1 Cyclocybe cylindracea | reverse complement strand
TCATTCCAGCAAGTCCTCCCTGGATCCATGTAAGGGGGTGCCGGGTGAGATCAGAATTACCTTCCAATAATGATTGACAGTAGAGTGATTCCCACGTCAGATGCGCACACATTTTTGTGCGGCCTATTCAAAAGGGACATCTTATCACGCAGAGACTCTCGGGGTCTGAACTTAGTGATCGCACTCAAGCTTTATCACCGTCGATGCACCATCGTGAAATGAGATGTTTTCGCATTTTCGAAATCCTAAACCTTCGCCATTCTTACCGTAGTACGTCGCTGGCGCCTGTCCGCATCGTGCGCCGACGTTGACGAAATCAGCCTCAAATGTTGACTCGCAAGGGCGTCCGTCGCCGATCGGTTGGGGCCTCTCACGCGTGAAAACAACGGAACAAGGACGTCTGGCCACAAACGGACAGATCCGGTTTTTCAAGTCTAAAATTGGCGCCGTGGATTCGTGCTTCGCGTCTTGAAGGTCGTGCTGTGCTTCGTTGTTACCTTACTTCAAGAATATTATACTTTAAAGAGCAGATTTAGCCCAATTCGGGAGTTTACCGTGTCAGAATCTGATGAAATTGCTATCAGTGGTACAAGATCCTACCCCTTGGCTTATGTCCTCAGTGATTTCTCATTTCTTCGCAATTGTGCCCGCTGGTCAGCCTCGTAACTCGATCTCGATATCAATCGCGCCAAGCCCACATGACGGGTGTAGATCGACGAGCTGACGACTAACCCTTATTTTCTTGACAAAGCCAGTCCTGTATGTCTCTAACATACTAATCCGGGCGACTCCGCATTGTACGAGCGTTTATTTTTCAGCGTCGATTTATTGATGACGGAGCTGACTTGAGCAGGAGACACCCTTCGACACTGGTATATTTCTGTGAGGGCAGAGGCTTGAAAGCACCGCTTGATGTTTTTCCTAATAGCGAATTCGCTGGCAGTCAGTAACGATTGACGATTGGCGCGAGCATGACTACGCTACTGTGATAGACTACGACAAGGTGGGAGTGCAGGGCGTTCAACTGCGCGTCGTGGCGGGGCACGTACGTAAGTTACTCCAGTGTGATGCTTGCGAGGCAGCGCTCGGCAGTAGCGAACATTTGACCGCGGTACGAACTGGCCGGGCTTCCTACTGCGATGCTGCCAGAAGAGCGCTTACCGACCGAATATTTAGCCCTCCTGTCTCTGCCCGAACAACTCGGCGTAATAATTCTGTCTAGATAAGTGCGCCAGGGCGGTGTAATTCAAGGTGTTTTCCTTACCCTTCATACCTACCAATCTTTTTGATTAGCTGTCATGACCTGAGTATTTAGTTCATTTTGCTTCGTTTGGCCTGTTCAAGTTTTGCTGAATACATGTGACAACACCCGTTCGAGAAGGGTCTTACTCACGATTTTTTAAAATGTTGTAGCACCGAATTGGCTGCTCCTGCTTGCGTTTGGAACACTTTTGCTGTTCTAAGTTGTTCATGCCAGAGGGAGTGGCATCTCCTCGCGCTGTGCATAACCAAGACCAGGTCAGACTGATTCGGGATGTCAATATTTTGAATCATTACACACTGTGCTGCATAAATATATGCCATGAAATTAACTTATGCTACTGTTTCAAACCAAATTTGTTTTAAGAAGGGGAAGCCAAGGGCATATGTAACGTTACCTGCAAGCGGGGGATATCTAAGTCCAACTGCGATGCCTTGATGTCAGCCAGCGGACCACACGAGATCGAATCACGAGCCGCTCGGCAGGTTGGCTTTCGGCAAGTTTGAATTCACTTGGACGACTTGTGGCATGGCTATCTTAAGAAATCACCAGATACTAGTCACTCGGGTTTAAAAGACTTACCAGCGAAGAAAGTCATGACTGAATGCCTGCACCCAAAGCTTTCTCGCCGAACTTGGCACGATACGTGCCGGTATGGGGCACAAGGACACTTTCAGCCGAGTTAGGGTTCGCGATTTCGAGCTTAGAATGGTCCCCAATGGCAGTCACAGCAGCGGGTGGAAGGTGGAGTCGACCGTATGGTAGGTCATTCAATATTCAAGCTTCATTGCAGAGCCCTGATGAAGAAAGCTTCAGGATCCAAATATGGAGAGCAGAAAAAATGCTCAAGGGCAGGGAGGAAAGAGGAGTGGGGTATGTCATCCCAATCATATAATCCTACGCCAAATTTGCTCCAACCACTCCGTAATCTTCAAAGTCAGCTTCTCGGGACGGCTTCTCGCCCGCCATGAATCCACAGTACTGGTCGTTATGCACCGGCCTTCGTCTGAACACCGTCAGTCACAAGCCTCCTTGCCCAATTTCCGAGCAACTTCACCCATCGTCCCCGCAAGCATCGTACTTCGCCAACGCTGACGAAGACGGGTTTGACCCAACCGCTGAGCCCTACCACAGTCTTCAGGAGCCTTTCAGCGCCTCGAGATACGGCCTCCGCTCCCTCTGCACAGACTGGAATTCAAACGACGGTGCACTTACTGCTCGCGAGGTACGCCAAGTATACGCCGCAGGAGCAGGACGTCATTGTTCGAGTTGAGCAGCATGCGAGCGGTCTTGCCGTCCACTGAGCCAAGGCGACATGATGATCAGTACCGAACTTGCCGCAATCGGGTGGATACAATTGGGCACAGGATGGAGGATGATGCGAGTAAGAGTTGCAGAACAGAAGGGCCACGCCGGCTGACTCGCCCGCGAAGTGGATATTTGACGGATGAAATTCCTTGCTGGAAAGGGAGGTGGTGGGATGCATGAGAGCTTGGGGTAAGTTGGATCGGGAAACTGGCCTCCGGGATGAGAGCTAGGTTGGTCTTTATCGGAAATTCGTCGTTGGAAAACAGGACCTTACAGTATTCAGCGCGACGAGGCGACTTGCATCCGGTGTCTCTCGCACGTTGGCGATGTTTCCTTCCAATACGTCGGGGAATCTTTGACGAGGTAGCGCAATATGTCCCACCTGGATTGGAAGATCAGTCCACGAACCTGGACCGAGTAGATTCAGTCAACACCCAATGAACATAAAGCAGATTTTATCCGTTTGTCTCTCTGTGAACAAAGGAGACGAGCATCGTCGCCGAGCTCGTCAATCTGCCTCCCGGCGTTTCTTCTTACCAACCTCTCATAACCTCCGCGTTGTGGGCCATGACGCCTGCATCTTCGTTCAGGCTCGAAGACGAGATTACCGGAGGATGCATCGGCGGACGCGGGCCATGTATTGTGTTTCTCTGACGTCGAAACGGGGGAAAGGAGGAGGCGACGGGTTAGAGGTGATAAAAAAGAGATATGTCAGGACTGTCGTAACAGAATGGAGACGTACGAAGGGGTAGAAGTGAACAGCGTTCGGGGCTCGCACAACAGGGCCCAATATATCTGCCGACATTGCGTGCGGTAGGAGAAAGAGAAGGGAGGTAGGTCAGCAATGGTTGCGGTGATCATGCCCATTTGCTATCGATGTTTATCATTGCGCATACTGGTTCAGGGGCATATCGGGAAGGCGGACAAACAATACATCATCATGGGACGCAGGGGCAGGAGTCAACTTGCGATTGCTGTAGTTGGGAAATATCTTTTCTACGCATGTACCGCTCACACGTCTGAGCATATAACCCCCGGTTCTAAACCAGCAGGGTGAACAGTTAGCACTGAAGTCGGAGACGTGATGCGACCAGAGGGCCCAAGGAGATCGAGTTCCGGATTCACAGCGTACGAGAGTGGGACGAGGCCAGAGGAATAGAGGCGCATCACATATGCACGGAGAACATATTTAAGGAGCTGCCTTGCAGATACACCATCTACTTTCGAGGTTCGCTTCAACATGCTTTCAAGTTTCAAAGCCAAACTCCTAGCGACCGCCCTCTCGAGCTTCGCGGTAGGACGAGCCTGGGCCCAATTACCCGCCACAGCTTCTTCCTTTGCATCAGGTCGATTCGACGTGATCATCGTTGGAGGTGGTACTGCAGGACTGGTCCTCGCCAATCGTCTCAGTGCGGTAACCGGCAGGAACCAGCTGAGAGTCGGTGTCATCGATGCAGGACACTACAATACCTCTGGAGACCCCCTCATCGATATCCCTTATATGCCAAATATCCTCCTCAACGAGCCAACGGCGCACACAATCGGTAATCCCACCTACGATTGGAATTTCGTCAGCGTTCCGCAGCCTCAACTCGGTGGACGAACCATTGGGTACCCACGGTAAGTCGTTCTCTTTGCGACAAAGCTGCTTATACTGATCCGGATTCGATAGCGGTAAAGTCATAGGCGGTTCTTCCGCGCTCAACTTCATGGCCTGGCACCGTGGTGCACGGGCCGAATACGACGCGTGGGGTACCGCCCTCGGGAACACGGGCTGGTCGTTCGACAGCATACTTCCCTACTTCATGAAAGCTGCAAACTGGACAGCGCCGACTGTCAGCCTCATCCCGGAAGCAGACTTTGAGAACCTCGCAGGGTTGGCCTCTGTCAATGGCCAGGCCGGGCCCGTCCAGGTTCGCTACAGCACCGAGGTGTTCGACGTCGAGACCAAGTTCACAGAGGC
Source organism: Cyclocybe cylindracea (assembly GCA_013376435.1). NCBI lineage: Eukaryota > Fungi > Basidiomycota > Agaricomycetes > Agaricales > Hemipholiotaceae > Cyclocybe > Cyclocybe cylindracea. The sequence goes on along the minus strand of MPNV01001575.1, from coordinate 399,682 downwards.
CTGCGTTACGCTCGGGTTCCCACTCAACCCCAACCCGGACAACGGCAACACGACGTATCTCCCGGAGTGGGGCATCGACAATTCGGTCGACATCAGGACAGGCAAGAGGAGCTACGCTGCACCGGCCTATTACAACGCCGCCGTCCGCGCCAGGAGAAACCTCGTTGTCCTCCAAGGTGCAGTTGTCAGTCGTGTCATCTTCGATCAGTCGACTATTGGAAGCCAGGCAGGTGCCAGGGCCACAGGTGTTGAGTACATCGTCAACGGCCGTCGGTATACCGTCTCTGCCAGAAAAGAGGTCATACTTTCTGCAGGTAAGGTCTCATGTTGGAGCCGCCAAACTGTCTCACTGTCGACACAGGAACGATCCAGTCGCCCCAGATTCTTGAGCTATCAGGCATCGGTAACCCTACGTTGCTGAACAGATTCAACATTCCTGTCGTGTACAATCTCCCCGGAGTCGGAGAGAACCTGCAGGACCACATGTTGAATCTCGTCGACTTCACTGCAGCACCTGGAGTACTTACCCTTGGTGAGTATGTTCAGACACTCCGTTCTTCATGCGTTTCTGACGAACGTGTAGACCAATTGCGGATCAACGAAACATTCTACGAGGAGCAGAGAAACCTCTAGTAAATCTTCCCTTGGTTTAGGAACGAAAGACTCACGTCGAAATCACAAGCATAACCCAAGGAGCTGGGACCTTCACCTGGACCTCGCGCGTCGTCGGCCCTTGGCCTCTCCAAGCCTTCATCAGCCCCGACGTATACGCGCAGATGCGCATTGAGCTCGACCAGACACTCGCGGGCCTGACTCTCACCCCATTGCAACAAGCCCAGTACACAATCTTGAGAAACATGGCTGACAGTGGTGACATCGGCTTCGTCACGACCATCGTCCTTCCTCGTGGAGGTGCTGCAAGTACGCCTGTTGGAAGCAACAGCTACGTCAGTTTGGGCGTGTTCAACATGCATGAATTCGCTCGCGGGACAGTGGTACGCACCTTGCTCTCAGATAGTGTTCCACATTTCTCTCACACCGACTTTCACAGCACATCAATAGTAATGACCCCCTCAGTGCCCCGCTCATTGATCCCAAGTTCCTTTCGCTTCAATGGGGTCTGTACCAGCCTCGAATTTTGCCAATCTTCACGACCCTAATCCCCGTTTCCAGATCTTGACGTCCAGGTTCATGCTACCCAATTTCTTCGCACCTTTGCTGCCACCTCTCCAGCCTCGGAAACGATTGGCGAACCGGTTACCCCGCCCGCCAGCGTTCAGGATGACGCCGAATGGACCTCCTTCGTCCAGAGCACAGTTGGTAGCATTGCACACCCCATTGGCACCACGGCGATGGCAGCGCAGAACCTTGGCGGCGTCGTGAGCCCTCGTCTCCGGGTTTACGGCACTCGCAACCTACGTGTGGTTGACGCTGGTGTTATTCCGCTCACAGTTGGAGCATCCATCCAGCAGACCGTCTACGCTGTTGCGGAGAGGGCTGCCGACTTGATTTTGGAGGATCTTAGCTCTTAAAAAGTGGAACAGCTGGATCAAATTTCTTGGATATCTTCTCTATCTGAACCGAGCTTGTTGCATATTCGTTGGATAGCTCCCAGATGGCTGTCTTATTAATGTATATAAGTTTGATTCGTGTTTCGATCGAAGGAGGGATGTTCTGCGTACCATAAAGCCTGTTTCAGACGACGGCGTAAGAGGTGTACCCAGCCTTAGCCCCTTTGATAATCGAACGAGGCAGGGAAAAGCGAGATATGCAAGCAACCTTTCGAGAATATTTCCCACACTTATGCTCCCACAGGTCACGTTTTCCCCCTATTCCGCTCGAGTATTTCCCGACTTGACGCGTCTATGCACCAGTGCAAGCGTTAATGTCGTTGATAAATTTAAATAAGCGGGACAGAGTTACGAATGGATCATTAATTTATCAAGATGTGCCCTACAACGTCAGCATTGGGGGACTTGGGGCAAGATCCTGCCATGGATGTGACATGGTGAAGCCTGCTGGCTAGAAAAGATTCACCTTCCAGGAAATGATTGACAGTAGAGGGGCAGTCTCACGTCAGGTGCAACACACTTTTTTTCGTGCGGTCTATTCAAATGGCACCATCGAGAAATGGAGTTTTTTTTCGCAGTTTTCAAAATCCTGAACCTTCGCCACTTACTAGTACTCCGCTGGCGCCTGTCCGGTATCATGGCGCCGACACTGACGAAAGTCACCCTCAAATGTTTACTCGCAAGGGCGTTTTTATCACCGTCCGTCGCCGATCGGTTGGGTTCCTCTCACGCCTGAAAACAATGGAACAAGGACATCTGGCCACAAACGGACAGATCCAGTTGTTTCAAGTCTAAAATTGGCGCCCGTGGATTCGTGCTCCGCGTCTTGAAGGTCGTGCTAGCCCCGTATGTTACCTTACTGAAGGAATGATATCACTAGTAAAGAGCAGATGTTGGCGCCAATGTTCGAGTTTACCCGTGTCAGAATCTGATGAAATTGCTATCAATGTGGTACAAGATCCTACCCCGTTGGCTTATTGTCCTCAGCGCTGTTCTTATTTCTTTGCAATTGTGCCACTGGTCAGATATGCTTCTGTAAATGCGAAACGAAGGAGTGCGGTTGGCTGAAGCGCTGACCATTAGCGTCCGTGGTGATTTTCGGCCCGAGATTCGGTCCTCTATGAGTGAGCACAATAAGGACTTAATTTCGGGGTCCCGACTCCCCAAAAGTGCATCAAGGTTCAAACGTTCAAGCTTCAAGATGGATGGGGTGGGACAACCACAAGTCGCCATTTAGCCACACGGGTTTCTGAGTACTTGCTTCACGGCTTCGAACAAAATATTTATACTTTACCTCTCCTTTAGCGGTTCAATTCAACATATATTTCCTGGATTTTCTCAACAAGTGGCTGCTTACATTGCTTGTGTTCTTTAGAATTTGGTTGGCATGAAAAGGATAAGAGAGAAGCAACTCTTAAGAAATCACTAGTTCCTAATTTAAATAAACTTTGATCATGAAAGACTTACTGAAGGGAAAAGTCATGAGTGAATGCCTGCGCCCAAAGCATCCTCCGCCGAATTTGGCACGATACGTGTGGTATGGGCAAAGGACACTTTCCAGTCGAGTGAGCGCTTGCGATTTTGAGCTTAGATGGTCCACCAATAGCAGTCACAGCAGCTTGGAAAGCGGAGGTCGACGTATGGTGATCGTTCAGATATTCAAGCTTCATGCAGAGCCTGATGAAGGTAGTGGACGTCAGGACCCAATAGAGAGCAGAAAGAGTGCTCAAAGGCAGGAGAAAGAGGAGTTGGGGTACGTCTTCAAACCATATAATCCTACGACAAATTCTGCTCCAACCACTCCGTAATCTTCAGAGACAACTCTCCGGGACGCTTCTCGCCCGCCATGACATCCAAGTATTGGTCGTTATGTACGCCCTTCGTCTGAACGACAGTCGTCACGAAATCCTCCTTACCCAATTTCCGGGCAACCTCCACCACATCGTCCCGCAAGCACTCGTACTCGCCAACGCTGACGAAGACGCGCTTGACCACACCGCTAAGCCCGTACCACCAGTCTTCAGGAGCCTTCAGGGCCTCGAGATACGGCCTCGCTCCCTCCGCACCAAGACCTGGAACTTCAAACGACGGTGCACTCTGCTCGCCGAGGTACGCCCAAGTATAAGCCGGCAGGACGTCATTGTTCGAGTTGAGCAGATGCGAGCCGGTCTTGCCGTCCACTGAGACCCAAGGCGACATGATGCATGCGCTACCGAACTTGGCCGCAATCGGTGGTACATTGGGCACAGGATGGAGGATGTGCGAGAAGAGTTGCAGAACAAGGGCCCCGCCGGCTGACTCGCCCGCGAAGTGGATATTTGACGGATGAATTCCTTGCTGGAAGAGGTGGTGGATGGCCCTGACGAGTTGGGTAAGTTGGATCGGGAAATAGGCCTCCGGGATGAGAGCTAGTTGGTCTTTAGTCGGAAATTCGTCGTTGGAAAACAGGACCTTACAGTAATTCAGCGCGACGAGGCCGACCTTGCATCCGGTCGTCTTCTCGACGTTGGCGATTGTTTCCTTCCAATACGTCGCGGCGAAATCTTGGAGAGGTAGGCAATATGTCCCACCTGGAATTGGAAGATCAGTCCACGAACCTGGACCGAGTAGAGATCACGTCAACACACCATGAACATAAAGCAAGATTTTTTCCGTTTGTCTCTCTGTGAACCAAAGGAGACGAGCATCGTCGCCGAGCTCGTCAATCCTGGCCTCCAGGCCGTTCTTCTTCACCCAACTCTCATAAACCTCCCGCGTTGTGCCCATGACGCTCTGCATTTCGTTCACGCGCATCGAAGACGAGATATACCGGAAGGATGCATCGGCGAGGACGCGGCGCCATGTCTTGTGTTTCTCTGACGATAGAAACGGGGAAAGGAGGAGGCGGGACAGGGTTACGAAGGCTGAAAAAAGGAGATATTAATGTCAGACTGTCGCATAACAGAATGAAGACGTACGAAGGGGTAGAAGGATGAACAGCGTTCGGAGACGCTCGAACCACGAAACAGCCCCATACTTTCTGCGAGCCATTGCGTGCGGTAGGAGAAAGAGAAGGGAGGTGGTCAAGCCAATGGTTTGCGGTCGATCATCGCCCTTTTGACTATCCGATGTTTATCATTGCGAATACTGGTTCGGGACATATCGGAAGGTGGCCAAAACAAGTACCATGCATATGGGGACGCAGGGAGGAGTCATTGGTTGCTGTAGTTGCGAGAAATCTCGAAGAGCGAAATTGGGGGCGATATGTCAAAGGTTAAGCTCAAACGGAGAAAAGGAAAGTCGTTGTTTGCATCCTTCTAATTCAAGAAAATGGACACAAGCCCCTATCCAGGGTTTAGCTCTCTACGCGATGTTCGAGGGTAGCTCTCATCCAGATGAGATTCAAATAATCGGGCGGAAACCGTTGACGAAGGGAGTAATAACTTAGAGACCGTCTAGATCTGCTGTTCTTTGCTAGAATCTGACACCTGACCCGCCTGAGCTATATGGAATTCAGCACCCCGATGGCGCCCGCGATTATGGCGCCGAGGAGCACATACGCCCCAGCGAAAGGGGAAATTGAGCCACCAGTCGTGGCGGTTGGCAAAGCTTCAATTGTCACCCAAGGGAGGAGTCGTCCCGTGTATGATGCGGTTAACTTTCGGAAGAGGGTTTAAGGTGAAGTCGCAGTCGGGGTCACGGCTGCTGGGAACACATTAAGTCGCAGTACTTCCACACATGAACCGCTGGGGTGGGATAGCCTGTACTCAGTAGCGCCTTCCTTCTAAATAGCTGTGAATGCGACGAACAAAGTCAATATCGTCCAACTCTATGTGTAGAGTAGACTGGGAAGGTGACTTACCATTCAAGGTAACTGGCTCGCTCCAAAGGGTCACTGTCCTGCTCGATAGGCGATTTACAGCCAGACTGTTGACATAGTGCATGGCGTAGCACGTCATGCCATTCTCGCCCGTGCCGATCGCGGACAGCCCCAAGGTGGACTCTGCGTTCTCTGTACTCAAAAGGCCATCCGTCCCGGGTACCCGGTCGACTTCACAACTGCTGCGTTCGCTGTGTTGTTTCTTCAGCAAGTTGCAGCAAGGAAAGGATAACAAGGTAGCTACCAAGCTGGGACGCAAGGGTTACGAACAGGATGGAGTAGATTAGCGACATGTTGAGTTCGTGCTATCGGCGTCGTGGGCTTTGTGGTACGGAAGGGAACCGCAAGAATGGAGTCGATCCCGTCTGATATATATGGACCAGGTGAGGGCGGAGACAGTAATATGTTGAGGTACGCACTATGGGTATCCATTTCACCACGGGCATCCTGAATCACGAGGTGGAGATGATTGGACTTTGAGCGCTGAGATTAATGTCTCGAGCGGCACGGCGCTAGCCATCAGATCGTCCTTTGCCTTCTCTATGCTTTCTTTATGGAAGAAGGATGGTGGAGGAGAGAAATGTTTTTTTGGCTACTGAGTACTGAGTGCCCTAGACTAAGCTAGTTCGTTTCTTCCCAACGAGATTCGCTCGACAGAGCACTACAAACGCCTCCATGGTAAACTTTCGACAGAATGGCGCGGATCCCGTCCGGACGAAATTGACAAGCGTCTAATCTGATATCATTCGAAAGAGGCATGATCGTCACTCATAAAAGCCCTGGTTCGTTTCATGAAGAATAGGCACCCCATGTGAGGTGCCCGTGTGTCCGAATTCGTGGGAGGTCCCGACATCGTCCTGGAAGATTTAAAAGAAAGAGAAACGCGACTGCAACCGCAACTACAGCAGAAGCCCCGAGCGACGCACCTAACTCAACCGCGCCTGAACTGCTTCCACTCGTTAGTGTCGGCAGTGGCTCGATGGTGGATTAAGATGAGGTGAGGTGTAACCCAGCACTGTCCATTTCTGAGCACTGGGGTCCCGAGAGTACGCCGACGCCTCGTCGCCAGCCTCTTCTCGGATATGAGAGATTCGGTGTACGCTGTCGTGTATGTCAAAAGAATTGTGATTGACAGGGCACGGCCCACGGTCGTTTGAAATATCCAACGAGCAGCTCCTGTTGATTCCATTGACATGCCATACGTTCCCCAGCCTGTCCGAGGTGGCGGTGAAAGCGTTGGTACCTTTGCCTTCAGTGGCACCTTGCTCGCAAGTAACTGTCCGAAGACGTGTTAGCTAACCACGGAAATGAGAGGAGAAACGGCATGCAATTGAAAGTTATTGGCGAGTCCAACGCAGTGATCGTCTCTTGGGGTTGGTGGTATACGACGCGACTCTGGACTTGTTCAATGGCGTAGCGCGTCATGCCGCTTTCCCCTGTTCCGATGGCGGACACTCGTGTTGTCCTCTGCTTGCTCGACGGAGCGCGAAACGGGTGTTCCAGCCGGAGGTTTAGCGACATAGCAAAGAGTTACAACGGCGGCTCGGACTTAAAGAATATTGAGCTAGCTTGCGAAAGTTGACGACGTTAAGGAAGCCGCGTACCAGAGTGCATTACTAGCGACGCTGTGAAGACGACGGACGTGAATGAAAACATGATGGGCGCCTGCGTTCGCGGGACAGAAAGTCCCGATGACCATTGGCTTTACATCGTCCTCGTATCTGATCCTATGGACGGAGACTAGATCTGCCGCGTTTCGCAGACGAGCACCCTTGTAAACATGTAAACTGAGACTTGGCGATTCGGGAAAGGTGTAGCTATTCAGCTGACGTCGTGGACATCTCATCTCCGAGCGCTGAGACTCGAGAAGTGTTCGAGGATCGACTATGTGTCGTCGATTGAGCCGCTGTATCAATGTCAGAAGAAGACTACGGAGAAAAATAGGACCTACAGATGAAGACGAACACTCGGGATCCGGGGAAGTCACCTATATCGCAGGTTAGGTGCTTTGGGCAATAAGCCAAGTTCGAGGCGCGTGGAAAGGTCAACCAAAAGACAGACACTGGAAGCCAGATGGAGGTCATACAGGTGCAAAGGGTAAAAGGAAAGGAGGATGCGTATGCGTATACAATTCGAAATGCATGTGGATGTTCGTACAGCAAAAAGGATACAGGCGAAATATTACAAGAGACAGTGGCACACCATCTAGTAGAGTATATAAAGGGCAAAGTTGGAAAGCAGAACGGATAATGATAGGGCGCCAACGAGCGAAAGCGAAAGCAGACGTGGGACACCGAGCGGGGCGGTGAATTCTGCTAGACCTGCAAGGAAGAGAAGAACAGCCACCTGAAGTAGGGCTGAAATGCATGTGAGAGAGGTTGAGATGTAGCGGTTCTGCCATGATTTGTGGATGTCGATGAGGGCCGGTGTTACGTTGGATTGGCCATCACAGCGCAAGAGCTGCTGTGCTCGACGGAGCAGAGGCGACAGGAAGCCGGCGAAGAACGCAGCCACCGAGAGGACGAGACTGAGCTTCCAGAGCGTGTGTATTCGTGCTGCTGTAGAAGGAAGGATGTACGGCGGTGATGAATGATGTGCGGTGCGTACTTCGAGATGCAGGAGGGTTCGCGAGATGAGGGCGGTTGCAGGTCCTTCATGTGTAGAGGCGGGGTGCTTGTATGAGTCGGCGAGGAACAGTCCGACGACGAAGGCAAAGAAACAAGCCTGGATTTGTAAGTATGATGTTCGCGGTCAGTTATGAAGAATCAGGGCATGGAAAATCGAGGACATACGAAGATCAGATGGGCCCGTATCGTACCATCGTCATCAGCGTAATGCTTGCGACTATCGTCCTTGCCTTCCACAGATCCATTTCCTTCCCGAGTTTCCATCTTCGCTACTCGTTGACGCGATGTTTGGATCTTGGGAGTCAGGGGTAAGTTCCATGAGAGGGTCGATATCAGCGACAGCAAGCTGTAGTCACCTCTGGACCGCTTGCTTCGAACGCAGAGGGATCGTCCTCTCTGTACATGACAGACCATGTGCCGATATGGCTGCCTAGAAAATACCCATTCGTTAACACCAATAGTCCAGTATACACCGCACCGTGTGCTGGATCTCACCGTCTTGCCGATTTACGTGCCCGCGTTTGTCTTCCTCTTGGGCGGAAATATTATTTGAAGAGATACGATATTGGACGCCAGTTCTGCGGCTTGTTGTCGAATCAGTGAGGAGAGGGAGGGAGATTGTGTGAGTGCGGGAGAAAGAGCTTCGGAGGTGCAGTCACGCCGTTGCACTCCGATGTGACTTGTAACATGAGCTGCAGATAAGATAAGATAAGATGAATAATCCGTTGATCTTGCATAGACAGGATGAAAGTCATTTTTGCGGGGTATCAGAACGCTGATAATACACACCCGAGTAGACGGCCGACCGTACAAATACAGCGTCATTATACCTGTCCACTAACAGGAGGCTTCATGCCCCTCAACGCCTTTCGATGCGTAACATCACCAATACTGATTTGGTCGAAGTCTTCCGATTGGCCTTCGTTAATCCCGGCGCGGATGTGCAGGAGCACGCGGCTTGTGAGTATTGAGTGGAGACAGCGCGAGAGTCTGGTCAGGAGGAGAGCTGGATTGTAGGGAAAATATTAAAGGAATAGACGTACGTTGTTACGAGAAATTGGTATGACCCATCGACCTAGAAGAGCTTGCTGAGCGTTCTGAGACCACGGGGTTGACAAAATGGCGACGTACAGAGGTTAGGCCAAAGAGAAGGATGTTGATGATTGAGATTACTAAGGAACCGTCAGCTCATCCTCGGACAAAGCCAAAAGTCATGGAGAACACGTACTGAAGAGGTAAAAATAATATATAACGCCTATAGCTGGGTCGGTAAAGCTTCAACAAAGAAAGAATTTGCTTACCCTCAGCATATACGGCGTGATAGAGAGCGGAATTCGACCTGAATCTGACTATGCCAGCCACAATTAAGATTCACCCTAGGAAAGACTTTAAGAAACTTACAAGATCGGAAGGCGGGAATGACCATAAGAGCTAGGACAACTAAATGAATCGGTCATTTGAGAGCTCGGGGTAAGAATACTGAGAAAGACTCGCATGAGTCCCATAAGAGTAGCAGTGCCCAATCAACAATGATGAGCTTAGACCCAGCAATCGGGACACAGCCGACGGAAGGAGGTGGCAAGGTGATGACTACACACAACGTTAGGTTTTTGAACTTTTTTTTTATCGCAAAGAGACTTCTTACATTTCACAGAACTTAGGAAGACGAAGAGAATTGGCACTGGGGGGAGGAAGCATCCGACGAAGAGGATAGGAAGAGCGATTGTAAGTACTTTTGGACGGTTCCATACCGCCCACACGCGGAACGTGAGGATGACTACATCCTGTATGAGTCCAGAGGTCGACGTTCGGGAAAAAGAGAGGAGACGTACCCTCTGACGTGGTCAACCCAACACACATCAATGCCCTGCCCGCCGTATTGAGTCGTTGACAAAGCACGGGACTGAGGTTATCTCCAAAGTTTACTGCGAGCAGGTCAGAGAATGAACTGTGGATTGAAGAAGAAATAGCGTACTGTGGAGGGCTATCCACATCGTATCGATAAACGGAATGTATCGTTGGATGAAGTAGACGACTTTGATCGTTGTCCAAGGTCCGGGCCAGACGTACTCCACCTCCATCCCGAGCGTGAGTAGGTAGTCGTATAGAAAGATTACCGTGCCCGCGACTGTCGATGACCTTGATGTCAAGTTTTGGGAGGGCAATTTGAGACCAGAACTCACGATCAAACATCTGTTAGCAACAAGAAGCGTTCAGGTCAACCTGCTCGACAAACACAAGAAGGCACACGTACTTTTGTCATCACTCCAGCTTGCAACCTGCTTATCATGAACGCAGTGAGCCCCGTGCTGTCCATCATCGTCGCGGGCGTGTCGAGGAAATAAATAAAAAAGAAAGATCCAGTGGGTCCCAAGCGTCCAGTAATATATCTCCTCGTGCCTTGCGGCGTTCAGGGTGGTTGAGGTCGGGGGATAGGCGCTGCCTGAAATGATAAATAAGTGCTTGATAGCCTTCATGGAGATGTAAGCGGAGCTCCTCGAGAGACAGAGAAATTTGACGCACGAGACTTGACCAGGGAAGGGGTTCATTCGCCTCAAATTCAGAGCAACCTAACTGAAGGGGAGACGGGTAGGGTCTGCGGCGGGGGCGTGACTGATCAGTCGGAGATTCTATCATCTAAGACATTGTCAATGGTCTAGACAAGTCGCTCGTGCTGGGCGACGGTGAGGTTGCTCGTAGGCCCCCTCATTGTCATGTTCGTTGCCTGGCGCAGAAGAGTTTCTAAGGTGTAAGTCTGAGGCTCTGAGCTGTCGTCCGTCATTGGTCACCAGTGGTGTGGGTCGTGACCGTGGGGTGATGGCCTTGGCGGCGAGATGAGATTTCATACATATTCTTACCAGTCTTCTGTGATCTCCTTCTCACAGAGCCATTAGGCGCCATCTCATACGACCAACTGCTTCTGCTTGTGCGATATCCTGTATTTATTTCTTCTCGTTAGAGGGCTCCAACGGTGGTCACTTTTGTCTACCTCTTTCCCCGCCGCAGAGGGTCATGCACGAGTCCGACACGGCGTCTTCTCAGGTCCGATATTGGGCTTTCTTCCTTTGAAGGTGCATCTGATCCAGGCTTGGGGGCTTCAGACGATATTTTCATTATCCAAACGCAATTTCTCGTGCTCCCTACTATCTCCTTTCTTCCGATCTACCAGCGCGACGTCACTCATCCAGATCCCTCCTTGCGATTCATTATCTATCGCCTCTGCACCGTGCTGGAATGCAATTGGACGAGTCACGTTTGTCAGCGTAGGCTGACTGAGCCTCGTCGACGACAATGGGTTCAAGGGACGCATGAGGCCAAGTTTCGTGTCTCTGTAGATGCGGCACGCCATCACGTTCATGATCATGACGTTCGGCATCCCGAAGATGGACCTGTAGACGGCTGGGATGGAATAGTTATAGAAGCAGATGCCAGTAAGTAGGTTGACGCCGACGGTGCTCCTAAATTCTGTGTTAAGATTCCGAGTTCCGTCGTTAGCCAAGGAGGCGACTCACAGGATGTATACCTGCCCATCCTGCAATAGTGCCCTTGACAGCGATGGCAGGTAGTGTCCAAAAAGCATCGCCTTCAAGTTGTTCTTCATAGTCGCCTCAGCGGTATGGTTGTGCATCAACCGCCAGGTGATGGCAGCGAAGACGATGAAGTCATTCGCAAAGCAAGTCCAGAGCGCGATTGAGATGTAGGCTTTCGGCTCCGGGCTAATGCAGTACTTGGTTGGCCCTAGCGTCGTGTGCGCAATCTCCCTCATTGGCGTGATGGTCCCTCCAGCAGCCATCAACCACGTCAAAAAGAGGAAAGCGACGACCCATTTCTTGTCGATATACAAGGCGCGGGCGCGGAACCAGAAGAGCAACGCCGTAGTTGACATCGCAATCGGATAGAAGGCCGCGATGACTCGTTGTGTTGCACGACAAGCCCCGATTGGAGCCGCTGGAGAAGATGTGAGACGAAAATCCGATGTTTTAATCCGCCTTCCACTCACTCATGACGACCGTGGTCCCAACGAGGAAAATCAGGGTGGCGATTCTTCGAAGTAAGAGTTGGGAAATCACTAAAATTCATGTTATACATTCGACGTACCTCGAAATGACATAGACGAACGCCGCGAGCGTGATTCTAAATCTTGTGAGGAGATGATAGTCGAGGCGTATGTTGTTGAGAGTTTCCCAAACTAAAGCCTGGGTTTGAACGAAATGGCATTCAGATACGAGTATTTGTCAAACTCAGAGCTGCGATACTTACCCCCACTGTCCCAACCATTATATAAATCCCAATAGTCATATCGAAAGCGATGTCTGGTGGCAAGAATGCCATGGGCGTGAGGGGATTGGGGAGCGCAGCCGTATCGGTCGAGTTATCCGCCATCTCTTCTCAGAACCTCAGAGGACGATAGAGGGGATTCAGAGAGGTGGATCCCAATGATCCTGCCTCTAACATTGAAATAGGTCGTCGCAAGAGCCAAGGGCCATGTTTATTTTAGGCCTCGTCGTCACCGTCTTCTCCGGCACGGGATCATGATGAACTTCCGAAAAGAGCGATAGTAGAGAAAACTTCCATCATCGCCAAGTGGTTTTGTGGGTTGAAAGTGGAGAGAAGCTTCAAGGCGAAACGGATTTGGAGGGCGGTCCCTCGTATCTTGATGCCGCGAGACTTGGTCAGTCCCCGTTTTACCCGCACCAGCTTCCTCGTGAGCTAGACGGCCTGGGCCCTGTTCTATCTTTTCATGAGTAGCTCCCCTTCCCTCAAAATATTCGAAGAGAAAATACCCATTCGACATAGATGGTGCGTCTAACCTTATAGGCGCCTTTTCAACATGTAGACAGAGCTCACATCTGTGCAGTCCCATCCCAAAGTCGCAAAGATCGACAAGGAGAAAAGAGATTATTATTGACCACCGGCACCGGATGCATCAGACTCCAGTTAACCTGAGCTTCCGTAGCGCCTTTTGGACGAACTTTCCCATGAAAAAAATCAGGGCACAAAATCACAGGGCCGGGAGTTCGCTCGCCTGCAAATATCCACGTCCACGAGCGCTAAGTATTCCCAATCAACCTATCATGTCGACAGGTCCCAGAAGGCAACGGCGCACGTCGAGGGTTGCATTGGACTATGTACAGTATGTATAAGCCTCCGTTATCATACCGGGCCGGTAACCGGGTGGCGCACGGTGGCTATGCGCTCCATGATATCAAAACGTCAAGAATGCCATTGGCAACTGAATGCAGACGTTGATTGAATACTTATATAATTACTGATTCCCCTCTGCTTGAAGTCACTTTGCGTCAGATTGACAGAATGATCAAAACCCCTCAGAAGGCTGGAGCCTTACGAGAATCGTCTGATGATACGCGGGAGGGCTGGAGTGATCTCGCTGAGGATGGCATACTCCTGGGAAGGCCGCTAAAAAGATAATATTAAGAAATGAAGACAAAGCCCAATCAATGAAATGCAACTGAATTTTTTCTTTGCTAAACTTTGCAGAAAGGAGGGCTATGTAGAAACTCAGAGCGCATGCCGGCGCGCGGATTCTGCGCCTCTTGTTGCATAGATGACCATCAAAGAAGGGGCAGAAAGGAGATAGCAGGACGCTCCATGGTGAATTACGAAATTTCGAATTAGCAAAGCCTGGCATTGGCCATCAAAGACCGATTGGCTAGACGGAACCGGCGAATGAATACTCGGAGGTGAATACCCCAGTTCTATTAAAGGCATGGAACAGGCAAAAAACCTTCGCTTAGCGGTGCAATCTCACAGACGAGTCATATGAAAAGCTTTCTCAAGAAAGATTTTCCCTTAAGAAGACGATCGATTGACTAGGTCCATTTCCTGGTATATCAATTTTTCTCCCTGCGCCACACTCCTGGCGCTAAATTTCAACTACTCGGATATTTCTTGCGACCTTAAATGCATCCTTTTCAGCGTATGGCACGTATGCTAGGTTTGCATCCTCGGTTACAACTAGCTGGAATTACACAACGCTAAAGTTCGCCAACATATTCCAGTGATGCGATAGAGTCCTTTTGCGCCAGTCATTTTTAAGAATGATATCGCACTCGTTGAAGGAAATTCTACTGTTCAAGAGACTTAGTCAAGGGGAAGGTGCCCTCTCCCTTCAAAAGCTTCAAAAATGGACTCGTGAACACTTTACGTACATCTTGACAGCTTAGCGGCCGATTGCGAAAACCAGGCGATACTGGATTTCGTTATGGCGCCCAAAACGATGACAATCGCCCATGAAGGTGGCGGAGAGAACAAAGAGCGCGACAGGCCTCGAGGCACCAAGTCAACGCCCACAACATCGTCTCTTCATCGAGTCCTTGTATTGAACAAGACTTTGACGTGTGAACACCAGACAAATAGGCGCTAATTGATTTCATTGATAAGGAAGACACTTCCACGGATTCCTCTTCTCTCGCCCCACCATGTCGAACACACCCAGCGGTCGACCCAATATCGACCATTTCTATAGATCCGAACGTATCGAGCTTGAGGAATCTACCGTCGAAGCTCATGAGCAGGGTACGCCTCTCTTTCTGCCTGGGCGCGATCATCTCGCCTCGCCCCACTCACCCCATGCCCGTCCATTGTAGGCAACGGTTCCATCAGTTTTGGGGAAGAAGCGAAGGGGATGAAGATAAAAGGCTGCCTGATCAACATGAGCACGGGTTCATCTACGTTGAGAAGTGGCTTCGGGAGTGAGTCATTGTCGAGCTGATGGGCGCCAGATGCCAGTGAGAGAGGCGCTGATGAGCTGCATCTTGCAGATCCTTTCCATCATGGTCCAAATCACTATATACCGGGCCCACAATATCGTACGAGTCCGATGAAAACTTGGTTGTTGTCACCGTCCTTATCCTCTCTTCAGCGAGTCCTTCTGCCACGCCATACATGAACGGCCCCACTTCGCCCTTCCCACAATTTGGACACATGCCTTACCCAGGTCATAATCCTTATGGCAAGATCTCTTGTTGTTATAAAACATACAGCCTGTGCTTATGTTTGGTGAATTCCAGGAAGCCCCAACGGGTATATGAACGGTGGATGGCAAAGTACGAAAGTATCTTGTCAGTCTGAACCCAAGACGTACTCAGATCGCATCGCCCATTCCACAGGTCAAAATCCATACCCTCCTGCGCCACCTCAGACCTGGGGAGGGGCTCATCCAAGCCAATACAATCCAGGTAGGCTGATTGAACTCCTCCCAAAAAATGAAACACTTACTCTCTGCAGGTCCCGTTCCTGCCCAAATGCCAGGAGGGTACAACCCAACCTCGCCAACCCCGAATCACAGAGGCCCGAATGCTCCTAACCAGATGCTACGCGTTCCAAGACGTGATTGGGATAACGATTCTATCCAAGAGACAGCGAGCAACGCTTCGAGCGATGACGAGCGCGACGAGAACACGAGGATAAATACCCGGCCAGACCAGCCGCTGGCTAGTACATCGGCAACTACGAGCACCACTTCCACTTTGGATATTCAAGCTCAATCGTCGTCAGCGAGGAACTCCTCTTTTTCCATGACTGTTCAAAGGACGAAGAATCGCAGGTAAATATCTAAATGTGCGTGCCCCTTCATCTCGAAAATCATCCTTCTAATATTTTCAGTAGAACAGTGCACCATCGGGCGTCTATCCTTGCACTCTTGTTACTGCACCAAGGAGAAGTTGTTTGTAATTTGAGTATTGTGGTTGGGAATATAGTCTTTTCCTATCCTTCGTGGATTGGTTGGCTGGTTGAACGATGGTTCTACGGCGAGAGTCCTTGCAGTGCACATGGGCTCGATGACGACAACAATTCGCATGGTCAATTAATGTATCAGCGACGATCGTTTATCTCAACGACATCGTTGTCGGGCGAGTAAGATGACCTCTTGTGTCTGCAAACCTAAAATTGCACGAACATGCTCGCAATGCCGTGACCCGAAGGGGCATACCTGGAATCGTTCTTGTAAAAATTTCAAGCTCGGACCAGAGCAAAACAACGAGACGGAAAACAATTAGATTAGGCACTGACTTTAGGGACAATATGGCGCAACGTGACGGCAACGAGAGACGATGTATGATACAATATACAAATAGAGATAAGTCCGAACTGTTGATGACGAAGTGTTCAAGTCCAGTATGAGTAAATGATCAGATATTTCTGTGGAGGCGGGCTACCCATTCGTCCGTGTAGGACTTCGAGCTCTGAGAGCGATTCTGGGAGAAAAATGCATGAAGACGCGAAAGCGTTAGTTTCTGGGAGGAGCCGTTGTTGGAAGTGCCAGGGGCCGATGACGAGGTTGGGCCTTTCGCCGGAAGTTCGTTACGTGAAGACGAAGCCAGTGGGCCCCGGTCTAGAACGGAGTGAGATGTAGGGGGCGAAGGAGCCTCGCGCGAGGGAAGAAGAGACGGAACAGAAACACGTCTCCTACACTTTGCTCGGATGGTGGATTGCGAGAGATCGTTCGAAGGCGTCATGAACGGGTCCAACGAGGCCATGGAAGATGAACGATCCCCGGCATGGAGAGCCACATCTGGCTGCGAAGCGGCCTTCTTAGACGATCTCGCTTCATATATTTGGCCATCGGCTGAGGGAGAAGGGCAGAGAAGGGCTGACACGGAGTTGACGTCTGCTGGATTCCTTCCACGCTCGCCGTTGTCCGACCCTTGGACCACCCCAACATTTCTCCCCGCTTCCTCGTCTGAACCACTCATATAATCAGCGTTGAGCGACGGGGACGAGCGAGTGGGAAAGAGACCCTTGACTGGCGAGCGCGCGTGCGTCCCGTCTCGGTGCCGACATATTGGATTGTCGAAGATGGGCAGGGATTTCAAGGTATCAACGTCCATATTTGAGGCGGGGGTGACAGTTGGGATATGGGCTAGCGAGCGGCGGGATTTTGGCTTGGAAGCTGAGACCCGGATGGTGTCCTCAGGGTTGAAAGAGTTTGTAAGGACAGTGAACGTGCCACGTTTCATGGGATTATTGCTGGATGAAGATTTGGGCACTATTCCACGAGAGGCCTACGAAAAGAGATTAATACTGCGGGCAAAGAACGGGTAGATTGCTGCCACCTGTGGATGTCGTAATAGTCCCTGCGGCCATCGTTGGCCATCGAGGTCATCGAACTCGACTTTGACCGCTTTGAACGACTGAAGAAGTGTCCTTCGTTGCTCCTGGACATGTATGCTTTCAGATTTCGTGAGCTGCATTGCAAAATGTCTCGCACACCTCGGTCATTTTCAACGCCTCCGCCTCCTCCCTCTCCTGTTCTGCTTCGATCTCGAGCAAACGCCGCTTCCGTTTCTCGGCCCGTTCCACGCTTCCAGGATCTATTTCGATTTCTTTAGAGGTCATGATAGAGGTCATTAGAGATTCAGTCGTCGTGTGAAGTCATGGTCGTTCTGGTAGGAAACAAAGCCGGGTTGTCACAGCTGTCGAAAACCGCAAGTCACTCGTGGAATTTTCTCGGATAAGCCTCACGCCGGGTCTGCCGTGCCAAGAAATAGTGCTTACAAGCAGCTACTTACTGCTACACTACTAGTACGAGCTCGTCTTCCAATACGGGGGAAGCAATAGTTTTCTTTGAGTAATTTATTTTGCCACTTATCCAAACATGTCCCATTGGGAGTGCAAGAGAGCGGCTGCGGTCATTTGTTCGTCATAGGGTCGAGAGGCGGATCCGTGAGAATAATTTTACATGCGAGCCTTTAATAATCCTACACGAGCTATGCTCTCCCCGACTACACATA
The DNA here is from genome assembly GCA_013376435.1 of Cyclocybe cylindracea. Lineage (NCBI taxonomy): Eukaryota > Fungi > Basidiomycota > Agaricomycetes > Agaricales > Hemipholiotaceae > Cyclocybe > Cyclocybe cylindracea. The sequence continues at coordinate 381,870 of MPNV01001575.1, read as the reverse complement.
CCAGCACCCCCCTGGACTGCCGCAGTCAGAGAGGCAAGTAATGGAGTTGTGAAGAGAAAACAAAAGTGGCCCTGCGAAACCAGACTGCGCATCCACCAAAAAACCATTCCCCGCGTCGTACCTGGCCCTGCCTCGCAGAAACCCAGGCTTCGCCCACATAGCCCACCATTCCCCATCGTCGCACCGCGCTGACTGCCCATGCCCAACTCTGCTACGCTGCATGCTCCCCACACCTGCCCATGAAGTCCGGGACTCGCCATTGACCGTTCAACGTTCTGTGCCCAACCCATTGTCTCAGGCCTACATCCACATATCCTAACCTCCCTCGCCTCACGACTACATTGTTGACGTCGCAAGACTTCGAGATCCCCGCACGTCACCTCCCTCGCCATCTGTCTTATCAGTGGTTGTAGCCGACGCCGTGTCTCTTCTTGTGGGGGGCTGCAGGGGAGGAGAGAACATCGTCATGAATACACAACGAGGAGCGATGGTGTCAATACCCGTGTAAGCGTGCTGCTGGGGATCGTCCCGTCACTGAGCGACGACGACCTGGTACGAAAATTTTCGTCCCCGCCGGAGTCCGGCATCGTTCACAACCGAGATAGCCGGTCCGCGCACTTCATCGCGTTCCAGTCGCGTTCACCTCAGTCTTCATACAAGAGAAAGCAGGCGCTATGTAGTCGACATCGCCAATTACGGTCTACAGTCGCGTTATACATGTATTAGGTGCCTTACCCTGTTGGGAGCCTACTGAGGCTTACTGGTCAGTGGTGACTAGGGAATATCCAGCAAACTCTGGAATGTGATTTGGGGGAATAGACATGAAAAACAATAAAAAGCAGGCAGTGTGGCTGGATCATAGAACATCCCCTTGTAATAGTCCCGAAAATTGGTCCGTCAAAATTGGCACTATAAATGGCCAATCCTCGTTCCTGAAGGATGACCCGGCGCCATGTTCATGCTCAAAGAAACAAGTACAACAGATCTTTCCTATGGACTGTCTGTGTTATGGAAGATATGGATCCACATGTGCTGTATAACGGGGCGTTTAAAGGCACATTGATTCGGAGGACAAGCATCATGGTCATTTATTCCTCAAGGAAGTCACATTCTGAGTGTTGATACTGGCTTCGGGAAAACTGATCTACATAATGGGCACCAAAACTGAGGACACAATATTTTGCAAGGTCCACTAGCCCATGATGAGGTGACATGCACTGCAATCTCCTCCCATCCATGTGAACGGATAATCGAGTCTCTTTGCTCTGGGCTTACTGTATCGTGAGGGCGGTCTTAAACGCGATGCAGCTTGGTAGATATAAGTGCACAGAGCCCGGGACGGTATGCGATAGATGCTTGCCCGCATACTGATACTCCCGGAAAACCGGTGTTCAGCGTTTGGACCATGCCGGTATACCTACTACTACTACTACTACTACGCCGGGCCAGAATTTCAAGCTGAAGCACGAAAGACGGCCAACTTGTTGAGTGGTACACCATTCAGCAAAGTATCACTGCTAATTGGCTAATTATTTAAAGCTTCTCTCTCTCGATTCACTACTGGACATATTTGTGCAGGGATTGACGCGTGCGTTGTGCTCTTTGGTTCTGCCCAATCCATGCCTGATTCAATCTTCGCCGGAGCCTCAGCGCTCGACCACTGTCCTTCGCCTGTGACAATTGACTCGCGCCTCACACGAGGGCACTGAATTCCGTGAATTCCCACTATCTGTTGGTTCCGTGACGTGTCATGAACTGATGAACTGCAGCCAATTCACTCCTTTTCCGCCGGGGAATGGCTGCCACCGAATTGCGATGACAGGTGGGATCAGATAAGCCCCTTAATTGAGTTGATGTGATACGAAGGATGTTTTCCCAGGACCTTCGGTTTAGGCGCCTATTAATTTACGTGACTTTCACTCACCCTGGCTGGGCCACTCGGGGATGGCGTTATTTCATGACGTCTTATATCTCATCAGTACGTACTTCACGTTTAGATGAACGATTTATAAACGAGTAATAAGAGTAGCATCTTTCTCTTTCTGAAGGCCGAACATTTTTCCCTACCAGCACAAGACATACAATGAACACCACTGCCAGCACACCAGTGCTCCCGAACCCGTTTACGCCAATGGCATTTCTGCTTCCCGATATTGCTTACCAAAACATGATCGCGACTCATGTCTACGTCGGTACGCTGTCTGTGAGCCCCGCTTTCATTCTTGTAACTCGGGAAGCTGAACCCGGCTGCGCGAACTGAAGGTCCTCATTTGGGACATCCTGAACAATGCCCGGCATGATTTATTCGCGGTGTTCACCTATCCCGTAAAGGTTCCATCGGTAGTGTACTTAATCTCGAGGTCGGCATGGGACGTTTGCTTTAATTCTGTTGGAATACTAACAAATTCGCTTTCGGGAAAGATCGGCGGCCTTCACCTTCTCCCTGTGCACAGTCATATACCAAAGTGAGCATCGACCCTCCTCGAATTTTCTGCAGAAAGGCTTCTTACTGCAACACACTTGAAGCTGCGGCCGTCTCCATCCCCTGCTCAAAGTTCTGTCGAATTATCGACTGGCTTTTCGCCGTAGCAGTCGCTTCAACCGCCCTCCTCTTTCTTATTCGTGTTCTCGCAATATTCGAGCGGAGCAGGCCCGTTCGCATCTTCTTCTGCGTGATCTGGCTCGCAGTTCTCGCAGGCGTTCTGGCGCCGTCGCAGGGGCTGGCCGGTGACAACATCGGTCCGACGAAACACTGCATCAACGTCAAGATCGAAACATACGTCGGGATAGCAGGAATAATCCCTCTTGTGAACGACACGCTCGTGTTCCTCGCCATCTCTTGGAGACTCGCAAGGATTTCCTATACGTCCAATCCACTAAGCGGAGGAGTCGCAGCATTTTTCCGTGGAGATTACCTGCCTGCTTTCTCCCGAGGCCTCTTGCAAGATGGACAGATATATTATCTGTAAGCCTGAAAATTCTGGCTGTGGAAGCTTTTCTGATTCTTTGGTAGGACAACGGTCACGACGAGCCTTCTTACAGTTATCGTATTCTACTTCCCCCTTATTCCTGTCGTCTATCGCGCAATGTTCGCGGTACCAAACGCTGCGCTCATGAACATCATGGCATGTCGCGTGTACCGACGCACCAAGTCTGGGCAATACTATCGCAAGGAGTCCCATAACATCAGCACCAACCTGGGATCCTCCAAGGCAAACGACGCTTTCATCCCTCTATCTTTCTCCGGAAAAAGGAACGGAATGCCAGATTTGGCAATGAAGGGGATAGCGAACAGCCATGTGGATGTCGTCGAGGTCGTCAAAACTGGGCCAGTGGAACATGATGACCCCGAGTACGATAAAAGGAGGGGTTATGGAAGAGGAACGGATGCTTCCACCATCGTGTGACTGAAATTCTCGATAATAAACGACTTTGTAATTATTCCAAGAATTACATCTTGTCTGTTCGCTGCACCGCATCTTCACGAAGAAATCGTAACTCGACACGAGATCTAGAATCGCATTTCTGCCAAAATACTTACATGGGCGCTGAAGCGCTTGTTTCAGGCACGACAATGTGGGGTCCACGTCAACCCTGGTCAGCCTTTGGGAAGAATTTCAATGCTTCTATGTTTCCCTCTCCTACACTCTGACATCTACTCGATTGAACTGTGTCGCTCAACGTTTGACTGCGCGATATGAAGGATCAAACTTGACAGCCAGGACTCAGTAAGCTTTGAGCCACTCGAATCTCCAGGTTTGGGCATAATCGGGATACTCCTCACCTCCTTCCAGTGACGGATATGCTTGTGAAAGTTCTTAGACACACGAAGGGGGGGAATCTTCTAGAGAAGTATCGCTCAACGGAACTTGAAACCTCGGCGAGGAGGACGCTGCCTTTGAAGATCGAGGTTTCAGGCTCAGGGTGAACGACTTCGGGAATCTTGGGCCGCCCATAAGAATAAGCTGTGCGAATACGAAAGAGGACAGAGGTGAGCGTACATGATCGTTCCTGACGTGTGCGCGAACTCGAACAGGACTTCCTTGCCATGTCCGGGATTGGTATGGCACGTCGCGAGAGCTGGCGATATGCTTTCCCGGGCAGGCGCGCCGACCAAAGCCGGAGGTGCACTTCGCAGTTTGAGCCGTTGAAGCGGTCGGATTGAACTCCATTGGGTTGGCCGCGGAGCATGTGCCTGTGCTCATGATGAGATGCTACTACTACATTGCTAGTCAGACGAAGACATCAAATATGCGACGAGCGCTTACCGATCGTTCGACAGCATCATACTTGAATTCGCCGCAAGGGCACGAATGTTGGAGATCATTCGTGAGGCCGCGCATGAAGCGAGATGCTGAACACGGCAAACACTTTATTATTTGGGCGGATCTCACTTCGCCCAGGGCCATAGAGAACGATTCGAAAAGTTCTGATGAATTGCAATGAGGGGGTGGAAAAGGAAGAGAAGATCGTACCAAGCGTCTGGGCCATCTGCGGACAAAAGCGAGAGTGGACCTCCGAACTATCACTATTCCATGATTATTCGATACCAGACAATGCGGTTATGATAACCAACTTCAGGGCTGAAGAAACGGCCTGGAGTAGAGAGGTCGTCATGTCGTTGAATTATTGAACAACATCACTGCAGTTGTGGACGCCGTACAAAAACAGTTCCGTCCTGTGAAATCAATCCAAAAATAGGTGTGACTCGAGACGATCCAGAGTCCGTGAATGGGTCAACGCACTTCGGAAGAGACACAGTTCGTCTCAGAGCCAACTTGGAGCCAATGGAGTAGAGATGCCAGCACAGAACATCTGAGGACGAAGTTGACATGAGATAACGAATTCAAAGATGGAGAATTGGAGATTGGATCGAAGAGGTAGCCACTGGTTGAACTCTTATGTCGAGCATGCCGAGCTTCCTCGAAGAACGTGTTGATACATGTCCTACTGGCGGGCGGACGCCAAAGCGTTCATGGACGATGTCCAGCGACGAGGCCTTGACGAGCTGTTGCATACGAGTCATGATAATGCTGCATTGAAACACGTTGATCTGCGTATTATGTTTGATGTCTTGTGCTCTGGAGAAAAGTAAGCATGTAGACCACGAATTGAGGGGCATAACATACCTTTCTTCCTCGACGAACGCCCGAATGCCTGGCTCCAACCACGCAGTTAGCCCAATCAACGTCCATCCAATCTTCAAGGCCAAAAGTGAGCGAAAGTCCACCTCCTCGAAGCATACTATTCCTGAGTATCCCGAAGCGCGACTCGGATATGCACTGGAAGCAGTTGGGTCTAGTTGGGAAAAATCCGGATGCAGATTCGCTCGCACGCCTCTTGGTGTGTTTCTATGTCTTGATGGTGCCAATACATAGTGCCCTGTTGTCCATTTCTGAGTGGGCTGTCGACGTCCGGAATCGAGCACAGAGACATGGTATGGCATGGTTTCTGACCAAGAGCTTCCCGGGCGTCGTGCTTCCGAATTCGCTACTGAAATCTGCTACCAAGCAGGCCAGAGTGCAGACTTCGAGATGCGTCGATTCAGAGTGGAAGACTGAGGCGTTGCGTAAAGGGTGAGACAAAGCGACGCATTGGAGGCAGAACGAATCCACAGAGAATCGAATGGGTAGTGATTTGAAATTTGAGGTAGCTTAGCGGAAGAACTTGACTAATGTGGCTGTGTCTAGACCAAAGATTAGATAGCGGGTCGACACGGTCGCCGTCCGGAAGAGTTCGCAGACTCGGATACTTCTATGCCCTGGATCTTTCAAATCTCCCCCTTGGTTGGAGGGTAGAAGGCCCTAAATTCAGTCCTTGAGTGAAGAGGTACGTCGGAAGTATTGCAAGGAAACGAATGAATCCGTTTAAATAATGGCGTTACTCTGATTACAGCAGCGCCATGAAGTGTTCCAGCCTTGATAAATAATTATAAAAGAGCGTCTGCGCGCTGGGTCTCCGAAAAATGCCACCATTAAACCATCGACTTCGGGTAATCATCCTTTGACTGCTCTTCGCTCCGCTTTTCCGTAGCCCCCTCTCGACGGGGCGGATAATCGGACTCTGTGCGGAAAGTGTCAATCTGGACTTGTAGAGACGCGCCGGCCGGTCCCACCAGGATTGGCTGCGAGCATTTGCAATTGGCTCGGCCATTTGAGCTGCTGTTCAGTCGAGTGGTCGAAGCACTCAAATTTGTGCGATACTTGCCGAACTTCGTACACCTGAAGAGCCGGCTAGCCATCATGTTCATCAACGCTATGTTCGGCACACCAAACATGGCGCGGTATGGGATCGGGATCGAGTCGATGTAGAACATGGTGAGCGCCACTAAATTCAATCCAACAGTGCTCCTGAACATGGAAATTTCGTAAGTATCGGTATTCTTACAGAAGAACGCCACTCACAAGAAATATGCCTGTCCATTCTTCAGCAGGGCCCTAGATAACGCAGGTAGATGGTCCCCGAATGCAAGCGTCCGAAACCTGTTCGATACCGTGGATTCGGCGTACGAGCAACGCAACATGTGCCAGACGATAGATAAATATAGAAGAGTGTCGTTAACAGTAGGGATGATGACTGCCGCGGATGTATATTCCGGGAGTACGTTCTGGGCGCAGTACTGTCCCAATGTCACCATCTTGTTGGTCGATCCTCCAATAGGTGCGGTTAGAGCACCTCCCAGGACAGCGATCCAGAGGAAGCCAAAAAAGCCAACAATATATTTATTGTTGCTGTATATGGCGCGAACGTGGAGGAAGAGGAGAAATGATGTTCCGGGGATCGCTACAGCCACAAAGGCGCTGATAACTTTCGTCCCCACCGTGCAGCTTGTGTATCCGATCGGAGCAGCTGTGCCAAATCAGCTTTTGACCTAAGAGGTAGAATAAGTCTTACTATTCATGACCGCCGTGCCAACAAGATAAGTCAGGGCTCCAATTCTAATGCCTACGTCAGTTCAATTTCCCATACAGAGAAGGCCGACCTACCTCGAGACAAAATAGACGATTGTTGCAAGGCCAATCCTATACCGCGTAACGAGACGAAAATCGTCGGCCAGATGACTGATAAAGTCCCAAACCATTACCTATCCCCCTTATCAGTTGACAGAAAACATGATGATATTGAACCGTACCGCTGTAGCTCCGACGAGGACGTAAGTCGCAATGGTCACTTGAAATGCAAGGTCAGGAGGCAGAAAGGCCATAGGGGTTAGTGGGTTGGGAAGTTGAAACACAGGCGCAGTGGGGGCGTCCGTCGCAGACATCTTGCGGTATACACCGAGCTGGGGGCACAGGAAGAGCGATATCCTCTTGATCGCCTTTTGAAGCTCACTTCCCTTTATCTCTGTCGAGGAGTTCTATCACCTATGATCATCAACTGTTATCCATTATCGTGTTGCATGTTCGAAACCTGTTTGAGACCAGTCGCGCCAAAGACCAAGAGCCTATATATGTTCTTGACTATTGTGGACCGGAGAAGGATGCCCTTATCATCAGATCATGATGGTTCACCGGGTGGGACACGGGCTGCAGAAGCTCATGAGGCGGATTGAGGCGGATCCAGAGGTCATCCCGAATCGTGGCAGATGGCTGAACATTGATCAGCATTGATCCGATAATTGTGTCAATGATCCCATTTGACGCACGTGCGCTTGATCGACGTGGGGAGATGCGCCACAGTACTATATTTAGACATAACGTCGGGCGGCCCTGTGGCTTTTACAAGATCAAGGAACCTCCAGAATTGAGCAAGATATTCTCCGGATGTATCCACGATAAAGAAAGATACCTTGTCTGCCTCTCCTGGTGCTCGGGAAATCCGCGCTGAGTATCGCCTCTTGGCGTGTCCAAAGGTGTGTTGCTGAAACAAGGTGGACATGGCGCCAAAGGGAAGAAGAAAAACAAGAGGTAGGCCCACAAATGCATTTCCAGGGAAATTATTCAATGATGGGCAATAGCGCTCGTTATAGTCCTTCCACGCGGACGTACGGTTATGCTTTACGTCTGAGTCTAGAATTGGAAAGGCATGAGGCTGCATAAGATGGGATCCTGGCCGACATGCAATAACAAAGTGGAACGGATGTTGAAGGCGAGCAGGGGTGGCAGCGCGACGAGTCGGAGGAGATCCTGCTGAACATGACGGTCGTCGCATTCATCGAGACCGTCGATCGAGACAGTCTGAGCTTTGTGTCGCTCGAAAGAACTGGAAGAGCTTGAAAGTGTCTGACAAACAGGCGGTCCAGTTGGACCTCACGCGACCGCTCGAAGATACCAGGGTCCACCCTAATCTCCTCCAGCTTGCTCCTTCAGCCACGGGAACACCTGGATATGTCGGTACACCCATGTCAGGATGACGGCATTTCCATCGCCGCGCCTCGCGTTCACCGCCGTTCGGGAGAGGAAGAAGCTTCAGGCAAGACGCCCTTCTGTTGGCACCGCTGGGCAATCGTCTGCTCTAGGGCAGACCTCCCAGCTCCAGCCGAACCGTGAAGCACCAAGATCGATGGCTGTTGGCTCAGGCTGTCGTTTGTGATCCAATCCATGATCTCTTGCGTGATTTGGAGACGTGTTTCTAGGTCGCATCGCTGCCAGGCGAAGCGTTCGTTCGAATCGGCTTGGGCACCCAGACAGCAGTGCTTGAGAAGATCGTCTAGTGCTAGAGAACCGTCATTCATCCGCATCGAGCCACTAGGTTGAGAGCTGTACCGCGTTGATTCGGGGAGGAAAATCCAGCATTACAACGCGTTACTGGGGGAGGCAGGTCGAGGTGGATGAGGGAGAAAGCGATCATGTTCATCTCGGCCCGGAGGGTCCGCCATCCCCTTTCTGACCCTACAGCCGCAACTTCTGCGCTGCGTTCACAACACCGTCGCTCATGTTCACCCATTGACATCCACGTGACGCGGAAGCGCAAGGACACGCCTAGGGAGAGTCAGACTGAGAGAGGGAGGGGGTGATGTGAATGCACGGCAGAGTCGAGACGAGGGTAAACACAATCTGTCGGTCTGCAGGCGGCAGAGTATTTATTTGGCTTGATAATCTAGGAAAGAATGCCCTCTTCAATCTGCGTGGACACGTTATCCCTGAGGCACATCTTGGCTCTTTTCCCCAGAGCTATTCCGCTCATCCGTCTCTCTGGATTCACTAGCATGGCCGTACTGCCCTCGAAGAGCAGCCATACTCAGTCCTATGATGCCCAAGCCGTGGCGTTACTGCGAGGGTCTTGATGATTCAGCAAGCTGCACTTACGTTCCATGGTGTCCTTGAAGCCCAAGAGCGATCCCCCCGTTCCGGAGACGATGAAAGTCCTATTGGAAACGTGGCCTTCGGTGTTTTCGCTGTATATGTGCGCTGCCTTTTCGTCTGAGGCAAAATCATGACGATCAGAAGATAGAGGACAGAGGACAGAGGACCAATCGACTGTACGCACTATCAGGGGATATCATCCATATGGGCGCGTCCTCAATTCTGGAGTTCAATGTCCCAACGAACATTGCCCTCTTGAACTCCACCCGCAAGTCGCCTTCCGGGTGGACTTGGTTCGTCGTCCCACCCGCCTCATTTGGTTCTGGGACGCCGTTGGATGGCTCCATTGCTGGTTCTGGGGCAGATTCTGTGGGAAAACTCGATAGCACTGACAGCAATGTCCTTGAGTGCCGTAAGGCATTATGATGGCGGTAGGCGGCTGCGGCTGCTTTTATCGCAATGAAACCGTGTAACCAGTGTCGTAAGAGGCGTTTCTCTCATGTCAATGGGAGAGAATATAAAGATAGATTGAACATGAGAAAAATGCCGTAGTGGTCAAAGTGAAGGCGCGGGCCGCGGAACCGCAAGAGGTTCCCACGCTTTTCAATGTTGATTCCATTCAGTCGCGTCCAACACGCTCACTCGCTTTTCAATAGCTTGGACCTCATAACAGCTACATATTCACCTCGTAACTCAAGTAATCCATCTGTCATCTCTCTGGCATGCTGTGCTCAGTGCGCCATGGTACGTCCCGAATTTCAGACTCAGGGTTCGTCGTCTTACATCTTCAATAAACATAACAACGCAGATATCCTGCGATTGTCTCTGCAGACGGACACGCACTCCCTCACCATCCCTACGCCTTCCTTTTAACCATCGACTCATGGCCCACTCTCCTTCTACGTCTCATGGAGCCTATTCAATCTCGCCACCTGAAATGTATGTCCCTGCTTGACGTACATCCCGGACGAGGAACCGAATCTCATGACTTCCTTTCCTCATAGCGCCTAGAGAGGAAGACTGAATATGGTCACTGGATGCCAAGCAACCTTAGTCTCGCGGGCGCCCAACACCTTCGAAATGATGAGATACGGCTGGCTTTTGGCGAGGCTCACGAGAGGTTTGCGTCAGTGAACAAAACAGGATGCAGACGGAATGCTGATCGCCACCGTCTCGCATTCATCAGGCTTTTTCCTATCTTGCTAGGCCCCTTGCATAGCAAGAGGGTTAGACCGAAAAATATGGACGCAATCGCCGCTGAAGTTGAGGCACAGCGCGCAGATGGTCAAGAAGGTCCCAGCCTTCGCTCCCGAGTTGTCAGGATCCATCAAAAGGTTCGCTGAACGAGGCGGTGGAAGAGTGGTGTGTCTCCCTTTTATGCATTGCCCTCGTCTGGTGGGGTTGTAAAAATAAATCCATCAGGCCGCCCCGCGGTGGCGTCGTTTCGCGAAGGCAGACACCTGTGTCATATGATGGAGTATGTGTATAAGACCTTTCGGATGGTGGTAAGTGCAGTCTCGAGATCCAACTCTTAGCGCTCAAAAGCATACAGGTTTCACCCCTCTAGAGAGCCAACAGCTATGAACACGACGAGCTCGTCCAATTTCGACCTCCCGAACCCGCTAACGCCTTTGGCGTATCTTCAGCCAGGAATTGCCGCTCAAGTGATGATCGGGACCTGTATCCATAGGGGGTTCTCGGGGAGCGCATACACTTTTTTTTCTGTATTTTGTGTGGCGCGGGGAGATGCTGATGCCCACCCAGATAGTCGTGTGGGATGCTTTGCATAACATACGAAACGACTACCTCCTTGCGACTAAACATCGCTTCGAAATGCCTATGGCGGCTTACTTCCTGTCAAGGTGAGTGTTGGCTTCCTTCTTTTCTTCATTTTCTTCTTCTGTGCCTCAGCTATGCAGGGCTAATTTATTGAAATTAGAATTGCATGTTTTACCTATGGGATCGGACGTGCGTTCCTGCTCAGTAGGCTACGTTCTCAAGGCTCCTAGGCCATTTCGTTAACCCGCTACTTCTAGCCATCCCGATTGTGCATTGTAGACGCCTCGAGCTCGCCGTCAACTCCTTCCTCGCGGTCTCTCTCTGCCTCAACACCCTCCTCTTCTACATCCGCGTCTGTGCTGTGTACTATAACAAAAACGCCATCGCCCTCTCCTTCGGTTTGTTCTGGCTCGCCACGGTGGGTATGGCATGCCTCGTCCCCCGCGCGATGACAGCAACACACATCGGCCCGGCAAAGCACTGCACCGAGATCATCGACACCCACTCCCTCATACCGACGTACCTCGTGTTCTTCGCGTACGATAGCGCCGTCTTTGCCGCGACATCATACAGGTTTTATAGGCTGTATACGCTGGAGGAGACATCGCTCGCCAGGGATATGCGTGTCATGTTCTTGGGTGCGTCGATGCCTGCGTTCTCGAAGGCGATATTGCACGAGAGCCAGCTGTATTATATGTCAGTCGCAACTTCTCTCCTATATCATTTACGTTAACTGACAATAATAATATTAACAGAATAGTGCCTGTCATGCAACTCGGAATCGTCATCGGCGCTTTCTGCTTCGCTGCAGACACTCCCGGGCTAGTCGTCATCTCCGAGCTCGTCCCAGTACACGTCATGCTCAGTAACGTCGTCACCTGCCGCGTCTTTCGCAACACGAAGCTCGGGCTCGTACGCGAGCCCGTCGACCGCGACTTCGAGTCCGTCCCGAGGAGCACGCGCCTTAGCTCCCGGACGGGGTTGATGCGCCTCTCCGGGCACACGCGTATGCGGTCCGAGGAACAGGATTTGAAGATGGCGTACGACACGGGGAGCGTGGAGGAAGGGAAACTAAAAGGCATGAATATGGGTCGAATTGCGGTTCGGAAAGAGACAAACGCGATCACTGTTATAGATTATCCGGCCCCGATGCATGGAGGGGTGTTCACAGTCCCTAGCGAGACCAGCACGAAAGTTTGAGTGAGATGGACTAGATATGTTTTGTCCTTCATGTACTATACTCATGGAACAGCTTTATTCTTCCCACAAGTATTTTATTGTTCAGGAGAGATGGCCTTACGATCTGCTTGTTGACATGCCGTTCCCGGAGATTCGCTTCCTTCACGGATTCGTTCGTTCGCAGTGCATGGGCGCCCCATTACACGATGCAATTGGAAGTCTCGATCGATAGAGGCAGCTGAATTGATTGTGTAAAATACGTCGAGCGAAGACAGACTGGGGACATGGGCGATCCCGTAGAGTGAACTACGACTCATGGGTGAATGGAGCTCTGGTTGGGGACCAATTAGACTTCACCTCTCCTCGAATTGTATTAACTCCTATGTCCACCACCTCCTCTTATTCCCATTGGACGCTAGAACGCTAAAATACAGAGGCGTTCGTTGATTACCTCTATTTGCCTCCGACGTGCTTCATCGAAGCTTCATATCCGACTTCGGCGCTAATCAAATAACCAAATTCCTGTCTGAAACCTATTCCGATCCTAACATAAATAAGACAGGATGGAAGATGCGAGGCATATCAAGAATGGAAGCCAACAAATATTCTCGTAGATGCTGTAAAAAGGGCTCAAGTCGAGACGGGGATCTTGTGCTTTGTGAAAGCGTGAAGTTGTGATATTCAAACGCCCTGAAAAACTTGATTGTACGAATCAAAACAAGCGCTGACCGCCAAACTTCTGCAGTCTCGATGCTTCCCTCATACGTTTTAGTCACAACATTGGCACCTATCACCAGCATGAGCCCATACCAGCATATGTATGCGGACAGTATTGAATACGATCACCCTCTCCATCATGATGATCTTCAGGGTATCATTTCACCTCTCACTTTTGCATTAACGGACAGGGAACCTGTTTTCCTCCGGAGGTGACTGTGCTTATTTCTTTTGCCTGCAGCTGGCGTTCTACATTCCAGGCAAACATAAATGGCCGGGCAAGTGGAAGGACCGCTTCCTCGCTGCAATTGCTTTCCTCCATCAGCGCGCCATGGCCTCTCCTCAATGCCTCACCGCCAATCCAGACATCTCAGGAATCGGCGTCCGCGTGGCGGTGTATATTCAGGCTGTCTTGAGCCTTGTCCCGCCCTTTATCGCTGGGTGGGACGGCAAGATCGACGACCAAGAACTCGAAGACTTAATCCAAAGATATTCAAGTAGCCAAGTGCTTGGAATTACTCTCCTTATTTCGGCCATCGTTCAAGCAAAAACCTTCGGGTTGTCCTTTTATTATGGGAACATCATTCTTCTGTTAAGTTGGATCAACGTCACCAGCACCCTCGTCTTCATCCCCTTCCGATTTGGTGCAAAACGGGGCACCACAGATTCAGCTAGCCTGAATCTCTGCCAGTTATTCTACAATGTGATCCGCCCAGCATCAACGAAAAACTACCTAGCCTTCTTCAACATTGGGGATGAAATGATAATCATGTCCGCGTTTGGCTTATGGCTTTGGGTAACCTTCCCCAATTTCGGCACCGAACAAGAATGCATTCCTTACACTCATCTCGTCATATTCAAGTCCATACCCATGACATCCCGTATCCTACGGCCTTGCCTCATCGCCTTCTACTCCCTAAATGTTGTGATGTTGGGACCGGTCCTCTGGATCACAGTAGCCGCCACTATCCCCGCACTCCTCCTCGCCTGCAACACGATGGACACCGTAAATGGCGGTTCAAGGCCAGCACACCAGAACTTATTCAGCAAACATTCTCGGGCCTACTTCTTCTCCGTGGTGGGAGCGACCTTCGCCATCCAGGCTCTTCTTATTTTCTTCACCGAGCTCACCATCAAGACCAATCGGCCGTTGTTGAAGACCGGACCTCAAGAACCCAAGGAGAATGAATGGACATTTGGTCAAACACTGGCCCTTATGCAAACCGCTTAAGCGAAGTTTGAAGATGTCTCGAAGTTGGTGTCGAGGACTTACATATACGCTCGGAGGCAAATGAGGACCTCGGCAGAGACTTCCATTGCCGCAGGAGGTCCGCAAACCGCGACAGGGCAATACGCTCAAAGCCCACCAGATGCAGGCACTCACGCCTGAGGCCTTAAAACCAACAGATCACTATTCTAGTATTTCCCCCTTATGTCTCTCTCGAATGACGTTTCCTCAACTTGGAAAATATTCCTCAGGCTATACTTCAGACATACGTGCTTGGTACTCAACATTTCTTCCCCTCATCGTACAGGATTACGTTGGCACTTCATTCAAACGACAGTAGAAATACTGTCACTATATATCGACATTTGGTACAAGTAATATATCTCGTGACGCAACGGAATGGCCGATACCAGGATTCGGCCTTGGCGGCAAGGCGATCGCAGACCCCGACCCATAAATGGCGAGCGCGCCACACTGGTAGATGTGGCCAACCCATCGGACTCGGAGCGCTCAGCTTGAAACTCGTGAAGGTGTGACTATTCGGACACAACTTAAGGCCGACAGGGTCTATTCTACGTGCTATCAAACATGCGACATGGGGATGGAAAAAACCGAGAAGAGTGCCTGCAGCATTGCATACCACCCCAAATCCGGCCTTCATCGATTAGGCTGTCACTTGGGATAGACGCCTACCAGGTGTATTTGAACACACTATTCCCGTATGCTTGGAGGGCACGAAGGACAGTCGACACGTTCTGCGCGCGAAACGCGTCAGGCAACCCACGCTGAAACTATTGTTTACCGCTCGCGAGTAGGATCGAATTCTGGTCAATCTTCTTCCCCCCACATCACTGTGCTAACAATATTCGATCGCAGCTGCCTCATTACGCTTCCTGTGTTGCACCTACAGCAAGATCGTGGACTGGCTTGCCGCTGCCATTCCATCCACCTCGCTCTTCTTCCTCATACGCCTGTTCGCGATATTCGACAGCAACAAACCTGTGAGCCTCTTCTTCGGCGTATTGTGGCTTGCAGTTGTCGCAGAATCCGGAGTCCTCGGTATTTGGATGTTCTTCCGTGGATAGTACCTGCCAGCATTGTCGCGTGGGCTCATGCAGGATGGGCAGGTGTACTACCTGTGCGTTTGCTCATTTGCCTGCTCATCCCTCATGCCAGAATAGTGCCACGTTTATGACAAACTTATTGACTGCCGTCATGTTCTATCTCCGGTTCGTCCCGCCCGTCTATAGGGCGATGTTCGCGGTGCTCGTGAACAGGAGGGCGTGCCGCACGTACATACCCACGAAGCGCCCGACAGAAGGAGACGAAGATCATGAGTGGGACCCGGTCCTTTTCGTCAAGGCTGGGAGAGGGGATTATTATCCCTCTCTTGTTGCCCATGGATCGAGGAGTGGTCACAGGTTCATATAGGCAAGGACCCGCAGAGGAAAAATAATACGAATTGAGAGTGGTTGAAGCCGTCAAAGCAGGATTCGAGAACAACAGCCAATAGGGCGAAGGCAAGGGGCATGGGTATCCCGGCTGCGAGACTGAAGCCTCGGTGTGATTTTCCGGGTGCACGATGCGTTGAGATTCCTTTAAACCATAGCCGAGAAATGCCGGGGAGATCAGGACTAACGAGAAGGCACCGCAAAAGAGCATAAACCGCTTGCCCTGCAAGGAGAGGTCCCTGAAACCATACACGACGTTTATATGTCGGCGACGAGGCCTCGCCCTCGAGAAAAAGAAAAAAAAACAAAGAGGCGAGCAATTCCTCTTGATTTGGCTGCTGTTACGGCGAATCGAGGCTAACAAGGTGGTGGTTAGGAAGACAGATTGAAATTTGAAACCTCCACCGCGGTCCTCTGCTTCCGACCGGCACGCTTCTGATCCGAACCCGCCAACCAATCAAATTCCAGTGTTTGATCGCACCAGGTTATATTCTCCCAACTCAACTACTTCCATTTTCTCAACTATATTCCTAGGGTCTTTCCTTTGGGACATATTGTTCCAACCAACCCTAAATCACAGGTGCACCTCAGCTCGGGCACATATCCTCAGCATGGGTTAACTTTCGGAGGCCTAGAAGTGACATAATTGGTTCGTGAATTTCAATCATTCGTGATTTCAACCATTAGTCTACAGGAAGAACCTATGACCACAGCTTGACCACAGCTTTCATATCTGTTTCCCGCGTTCGCCCGCGTAGTGTCACACAATTTCAGGAACCTCCATCACATGCAACGAGTGATCCGTCCCTTGCCCTGTTCCGTCTATACTAGACAACTGCCCGGTTCCGCTCACTGCAAACGTTATAGGAACGGTGATAGATTCGCCATTCGTGGACGGCTGCAAAGTGCTGCTTGGGTGCACAACCTTCGCGCTGCTCCTGGATTTTGTTCGTCTGTACACGCGACACGCCATCATGTTCATGAGCGCCTCGTTCGGCGCCGCCAACATCGAGCGATACACGATGGGGACAAACGGCAACAAGAGGATAAACGCCCCAATTAAATTTGCTGTGACCGTCGTTCTGGAGAGGGATCAGAGAAAAACTCTTGCATGTAGGATACTGCATAGACGCACAGGTAATACACTTGACCATCCTGTAAGAGTCCTCTGGAAAAGGAAGGGAGGTAATCACCACGGATGACCGACCACAGCCCTCTTTTCTCTGTGCGCTCCCTTGCTTTTCGCGGGGCTCCCCTCATCAATTGCCACGAGATGGCGAGGAACACCAAGGTGTCGTTGATCAAGGGGATAATCACCGCTGCTCCGACATACTTAGGTACGTTGGCCTTGATACAATATTTCGTCGGTCCTATATTTTCCCCTACGAGACCTTCGATCGTGGGTGTAAGCACCCCGCCAATGACAGCCAACCACATCGAACAGAAGAATATACGTATCGGCCTGTTCCCATCGAATATTGCCAGCACTCGGATGAGGAAGAGGAGGGTGGTAGAGGACCCTGCGATGGCGAATAAACAGGCTGTTACTAGGCTGAGGGTTTGACAAGGTATGGCAATGGGCGAGGCTAATCCGCCGCGACGGCCAAAAATTAGTTCAGGCGATCCTACATTGACAGCCGGGACGACGCACTTCGAAAGATTGTCGTCGCGGTGACGAACGCTAGAGACGACCATCTGTACGGGTAGCTTGCTTCCACGTCCAGAGATATTGCACGAAATATATACCCTCCTACCTTGAAAGCCAGTATGCCACAGTTGGAAACTTGAGAGGGTACGGGGATAGAAACGGCAAGTCGACGCGGATGTTGTTCAAAATATCCCAGAGTATCACCTACAGTTCTGAGAACATCAGCGAGTTCCTCTACATTAGACAAATAAATATATAATGATTGGTGAACACCCACACCGAGGGTTCCAACGAGGACGTAGGTAGCGATTGTAAGCTGAAATGCAAGGTCCGGGGACAGGTAGGCCATGGGCGTCGTTGGGTTGGTGATCTCGTCAGCAACGTCGTTCATAATGTTCAAAAAAGGAGTACCCCAGAGCGTACATGGGAGAAGTGAGAGGTTGGATGAATGAGACGATTCTTCGAATGAGTAAGCAATTTAACGAGGGCCCTGTTCGTGGGTGGTGGTCCCTGGGAACCGACAGAGCTTAAGTTAATCACGGCTCTGAATGATTATCTCTTGACACAGAAAAAATGTCCGGGGCACGCTTCTATTGCTAACTGTCAAGGACTTTGCGAAAGGGATGCCTCCACCGACTACAACCAATCTCGTACGGTCTTTTGACTGCTACGAGGGCGTGCTTGACGGCTAAATCCATCCGCGAACCCGCGAACATGCCTCATATACCGAAACTAATGGCTACTTACAGAAGGGAATATAAGAAGACTCCATTTCTAAATGAAAGAACTGGTAAGCAGACTTCGATAATTATCCTTGAAGCTTCGTGTCTTAATTTGTACTTGCCCCTATTTTTAGACGCCGGTGGTGGCCAATGGGAGGCGCCGAGCCTGACTTGGCCCGATCATGTCGCGCTGTTGGGCTGATGAGAAGGCAAGGAAGCTTCAAGACGGGCGGACTCGTTCGCAAATGAGATACTCCTACGCCAACTTTATAATGTACAAAACCTTTATACTGATATGCCAAAGGGAGGCAGAAACGAGCGACGAGACTTGCGTCAAGGCAAGTCAGGGTACGTCTGGGTCTCTGGAGACTGGAATTCCGACCTGCGAAGTTCACTCGGTCAGACAGCAGTGGGAGTCCCAGCGTTCTTCACATAGGTTCTCTCGTCTTCTCTGAAGCGATACTCGTGATGCTCCACAGTCCCAACGACCTCGATACCCTTTATACTTTCATCTTTCCCTTCGGCCATGTCGTTCGCGTTCTGCACTCCATAGCGTTTTGACATAAACGCGAGCGGAATGATGGGAGCATCTTTAGACACGGAGGTTGTGGGGTGGTTACTGACATTCTTCAAGGCTAACTTGGTCCGTCGATACACTCGACAGGCCATCATGTTCATGAGGATGGCGTTTGGCACCGCGAACATGGCACGGTAGACCGCTGGGATGAAGGTGAAGTAGAAGACTACGACGGTCATCAAGTTGGTTGTGACCGTCGTACTATCCAGACGTCAGAATATGGTACAAGCTTCAAGTCGGTGGGAGACGTACAGATAGTAGGCCTGGCCGTCATGCAGCAATCCCCGAGAAAAAGCGGGCAAGTATTCCCCGCTGAGAAACCCTCGGAGACCCGGCCCGTGGCCACTTCTCAGCGGGTGCGCGTTTATATGCGCGTTCCGCATCAATTTCCACGAAATAGCGAGGAAGATCAACGTGTCGTTTACAAGGGGAATGACCGCAGCCGCGCCGACATACTCCTCGACGCTCACGTTGATGCAATACTTTGTCGGACCGATGTTAGCGCCTTTGAGACCTTGCGTCGGCGTCAGGACACCAGCGACGACGGTGAGCCATAGCGTGCCGAAGATGGCGCGCACGAGGTTGTTCCGGTCGAAGATTGCCAGAAGGCGGAAGAGGAAGAGGAGGGAAGTCGTGGGGACGGCGACAGCGAAGAGCCATTCAACGACTTTGCAAAATACTCGGCATGGGATCCCCACAGGTGCGGCTAGAATTGCCCAGGTGCTGGATCAGTAAATCTGGTAGATGGGAGGAGAGCGGCGACGGACTTTGGTAGATAACGGTAGAGAGAACGAAAGCGAGAGATGCCATTCTAAGTAGAAAAGAAACCTCAGTAAATACCTGGGTCACCTATTCATAGATCGAACGAATAAACACACCTCGAGAGAGCGTAGACCATGGCTGGCAACCTGACGGGGTATCGGAAGATAAGACGAAAATCCTGGCGCGTGTGGCTCAAGATATCCCAGACCAGCACCTTCAGGAGTAAAATTTGACTCTCGTTAAGTAGCATTCGGAGTTGCAGAAAATATGAAGCTAACTTACCGCCAGTGTGCCGACATAAACGTATGTTGAGATGGTGTATTGGTATGCCAACGCTGGAGGCAGGAGGGCCATTGGTGTCAATGGATTAGGAAGGGGCGGGAGGGCGGTTGTGTTAGGGTCCATGGCAAGTGGTTAGAGCATTCTTAGGTCCATTGCGTGAACCAAACGCTTAAGAGAAAAACTTGCAACACGCTCGAAAAGCCTAACGAAGCTCGTTATCACCCCGCGTGTCCTTTCTGGACTTTTCTTCACAGTAAGCCGAGGTACAAGAACAGAAAAAAACGTAGTGAGTTCCAGTTAGAAGGCTCTTCTTGCGCAATCATGGTTAGCGCAGGATAGACTGTGTTCCAAACATATCCTGGACAAGAGCATAACGCGATTGATCCACCTTCTATCCCTCAAGAATGCCGGAGCTGTGCAAATAGAGTGTCGCTGAGGGACCACGCAAACTTCTGCCGGACCCACCCACCTAACGTAGCCAGAAACAAGTGCGAGGCGGCCAGAGCCTAGACTATTCCAACACCATCGTTCGGAGTCTGCGATATCCCAAGCGATGAGTAGAAGTTGTTCATCACGAGCATCAAAGATGCTGGCGGTACAAACGATAGTCAAGACGGTAAGTCGACTATCAAACCGAGGAGTTGAAAGCGGGACCGCCCTCGACTGTAATACTGTCGGCATTCGGAAGAAGAAGAAGGCGTCAAAATAGGGAAGGGCAGAATCGAAGCAGTGGATGGCAAGGTGGCTCTGCGTGGCGGAAGGCGATTCGGTCCGGTCGAAGCGATGATACAACTGTCGCAAATGGCGAAAGCTGGCCGTCGAATGGGAACATAAAAAAGAGTATAAGGACTGGGGAGATGGAGCGGCCAGTCCTGGTCAAGACTAGGGCTTCTAGCTCGTCGAAGTCGGACAAAGCATGACAGGAAACGCATGCCCTCCTACCTTCCTACCGTAAGTCACGGATATTGCATCAAGGACAGTGACGAAATACGCCTTAGGTTTCGATGGTGAGGGCAGCCAAATATTCGCAAAAATATAATAGTTGTCTCGCTTTTGAAGCATCGCGGGGTGGAGACGCATCCAACGACCGGAGAAAGATATGAACCTTGATATTCAACAGCATGGTGGGTCTGAAATAAACCTAGCAGTCAGTATAGACCTCTTTGAAACGAGGAGACAACAAAGAATTCACGTACTCCATAGCTCCGAAAGCGCACTCTGATTCTATGAGGGAAGGCCTCAGGTGAATCCGTGAAGGCCAGACCCCAGGACGATAGTGAAGTTGCCAGCATCGTAGCAACAATCACCAACCGTATGTTCTTTGGGCGACCTACGAGCTTTCCAGGACTCTGAACACGTCACCCAGATGCAAACCTTGAAGCATTTTATCTCCTCTAATGCAACATACAAGCCTCCTAATCATCCAGGTCTGATGCCATGGTATCACCACGCCGAAAGTGGGTGTAGGATATGGCTACTTACGCAAGTCGTTTGACGGACACTTTCACGAAGTCTCGGAGCACTCCCTTGCACTGGAGATGACGAAGCAGACCAATTCGAGGCTCTTCATGCCACCTGGAAAGAGAACTGCGTGAATATCATTCTCAAAGCAATGCGTACTTCGAAAACCCAACTTTGTTCAAGTTTCATGACTGTTGGACGTTGCTGGCGCACCCTGGAGGATAAATCGATAAAAGGGCCTTACGGACCGTGGGAGAACTGATAGAGGCGGC
The DNA here is from genome assembly GCA_013376435.1 of Cyclocybe cylindracea. Taxonomy (NCBI): domain Eukaryota; kingdom Fungi; phylum Basidiomycota; class Agaricomycetes; order Agaricales; family Hemipholiotaceae; genus Cyclocybe; species Cyclocybe cylindracea. The sequence goes on along the minus strand of MPNV01001575.1, from coordinate 360,547 downwards.
ATTTCGGCAGCCGCTAGCTTCAAGCCTGTCCATAGTGACACCCTTCTTCTTACCCCTCCCAATAAAGCCCCCGTCTCCTGGCCTCTCGACATCATCACCACAACGAATCCCAGGCGTAGAATGGTAGACTTATCTGCGTGGGCACTTCTATGTAAAAAGTCAAACTGTCACTTGGGTTGGCTGAACGCGCCATCGGATAGTGCGAAATTTACGTGCTCTAATTGAAGACGATCAAAAGCCGCGACCGTGGCACATCTTTCTGTCAACCCATCAGGGTTCTCTGTACTGTGGGCTACGTATTTATACATCAATGGTTTCCTTCATGGAGTCGGAAGACCCCCCAAGGACCTAGCTCGGAATGTTTGGCTTCGAACTCTCACCACCCATCCTCCTGAATACTGCTATCCTCCTGATCGCCGTTATCGTTCACACCATATGGCTTCGCCTTACTCGCAAAACCCAGCTACCGCCAGGACCGAGACGGCTTCCAATCATTGGGAATGCTCTCCAGATGCCGACGGAGCTGGCTTGGGAGGTCTTCTCTGAATGGAGCAAACATTACGGTGCGTCTTTTTTTTCACCTTCACGATCATTGCCTCCTTATCGATATGACGAACCTCGGACAGGCGACATCATGCATGTCGATGCTATGGGCCAAAACTTCGTCATCGTGAGCTCGCCTAAGATCGCTCGGGACCTCCTAGACAAGCGCTCCGCGTTCTACTCTGACCGTCCGCATTTCGTGAGTGCCAACGGGCCCTTCAATGCTAGTAAGAAGCTTACCAATTGCAGGTTATGGCAAATGAACTGTGAGCGATTTCTTGGGTGTCTCCCAGCGTGTCGGCTGCTTACCACACCTTCTCGCTCCAAAGAGCAGGATACGGGGAGTCGTTCGTGTTGCAATCGTACAACGATAACTGGAGGAAGCAACGCCGGCTGGTGGCTCAAGACTTCTCTCAGAGCAGCACACCTCGTTACTACGCGCTCCAAGAGAAGGAGGCCCGAATCCTTGTGCGGAACATCGTTGACGACCCGGCTTCCCTTGTTTCTCAGGTCAAGCTGTACGTTACATCCCTGTTTCTTGAGGATGAGCTAATGTCATCATTTCTTCATACTCAAAGGACCATTGGGATCATTGTCATCCGTGTCACATATGGATACTACGTCCAGTCCGAGGACGACCGCGTCCTCGCAACGTCTCTGCAGGCAGTGGATAACTTCAGCCACTTGATGACGCCTGGAACCTTCCTGGTCGATCTTTTCCCTCCTCGTAGGAGCATTGTTTCTTTTCCTCAATCGGGCATGTTGACGAGTACATCTCGTCAGTGAAATACCTACCCCGCTGGTTACCCGGCACTGGCTTCTTCAAGATAGCAGATGAGTGGCGTAAGACGCTCTTCGATGGCGCTCACGCGCCGTTTGAATGGTGCAAGGCAAATTTAGTGTGTTTGTCTCCACAGAGAAGCGACCTCCGTGCTAAGCCTTATGCGCATCCTATAGGAAACGGGCAGAACGCTGACACCCAACTTATGCGCCACTATCATTCAAGAGGCCGGTGGGGAACTACCCCAAGATGACCAGGACAAGCTGATCTGGGGTGCCGGAAGCGTTATGGGTGGCGGACTGGATACTGTGAGTCTGCTTGATGCCAAATTCGTTGAAATATTGGTCTGATGAAGAAATCTCCTCAGAATATATCGGCAGCCTTGACTTTTTTCCTCGCCATGATCTTAAACCCTTCCGTACAAGCGAAGGCGCAGGCGGAACTCGATGCTGTCGTGGGCACAGATAGACTGCCCGATATCACCGATCGTCCGAATTTACCATACATCAGGGCTATAATAGCTGAGATATTTCGCGCAAGCCCTTCTCTGCCACTCTGTACGTGCAGCTTTCCAACTCTTTAGTCCGTTATGATACGTTTGGGCTGATCTATGGGTCGTCGCGCTGACGTAGGTATCCCTCATGTGGTCCGACAGGACGACGTTTACGATGGGTACTTCATTCCGAAAGGCGCGGTAATTATCCCCAATGTCTGGTATGTTTCCCTTCTCCCTCTTCTTTCTCCATTGCCTCACATCCTCTTACCTGAAGGCACATGTTGCACGATCCCGAAGTCTACCCCGACCCGCATTCCTTCAATCCAGACCGTTTCAACGGTTCGGACGCCGCAATGGACGAAATCAAAGACCTCGTGTTCGGGTTCGGCCGTCGCGTCTGCCCTGGGCGGTACTTCGCCGAAGGTACACTATTTGCCATCATCGCGACGACACTGGCGACGTGCGATGTTCTCCCTGGGCTGGACGAGCAGGGAAAGGAGGTTATACCGGAGTGGGCATATACGTCGGGGGCTATTATGTATGTGTTTCCTACCCGTTCTGCTAGGATAAGGCTTGAACTTTAATGCTGACTGGTGGTTTGGTTTGATAGATTCCCGAAGGATTTCAAGCTGAGGTTGAAGCCTCGGTCGGCACAGGCGGAGGCTTTGCTCGCTGAGGTTTCGAGTTGTATTGAGTAATTTGGTCCCAGAATGTTATGCAAACGGACTCCGAATCGAACTCGTTGATGATGGAAAGCGCTCGACATCAGCTTCAAACGAAGACCCGCTGGTTGTTGTACGCAAGTGAGATATCGTGCACATTCGTCACTCCATGCTTGTGGCTTTCTCCTGCTGTCCCTGGGCCCCCGAAAAATCTCCGAATGCACCTTCGAGTCAGTTGGCCTTCATCTAAGCCCACCAAACCCGAGTGTCTCGGGACGCCGGCGGAGATTTCATCCCCTAATCCCCAACCCTCACATAGACCAGCTACCGAACAACGTTCAATTGAGATCCTTACTACCCACACGGTGTGATATGATTCCTGACAGAGATTAGTTCTTATCACACCGCCATTTACAAAGCAAGGAAGTACTGGGACAGGGTACGTTTTCCCTCATTTTCGTCCTACCGATTCATCTGACACATATCCATAATATCCCATCCCAGACACGATTGGTTCATGCTCCAGGTTTAAAGGCGCCAGATGGTCTGACAGAAGTCAAGACCCAGTAGCGGCAGGCAGCGACTGAACGAAATAGGCGCTGATACCTGTCATGATACAATCTGTCGGGATCACAATCCTGATTTACGAACCGGTGCTGATGTCAGATGCGCTGCTCTGCCCGTTCACGGAAGGGGTGTAAGGTATAGGTATCTCATCTGATAATAGACACTTCTGATATCCTCTACTGCGACCTGTGCTATAGTCCCACTGTGTTTTCCTGGTATCGGATGTACACGAAGCAAGCGCCATAAATACCTGGTGCCGGAAAAACCAAGTAGACTTGTGTGGGCTATATAGTCCCTCTCGGCGTTTACATTCACCCATTTCCCTGGATCATACACGATGGATAGCACTCCAGGGTCGTCGGAGGTGCTCAACCCCCTTACGCCAATGGCCCTCTTGGAGCCCAAGCTCGCGAATCAGAATATGATCTCGACATACGTCTACGTCGGTAGCCTGTCTGTAGGTCTTCCAGTCGCACTTCTGCACCCTCGCTCTAATGTTAGATTGGCATCGAATATCCGAAGGTGCTGCTGTGGGATGTCCTGAGCAACCTCCGTAAAGACTTGCCTCTCGTGTTCCGATTACCTGTGAGATTCCCGGGCATCGTCTTCGGTTTATCGAGGTGCGTTACTGTCCCAAGACTTATCGTGTCATCTATAAAGGCTTTAAAACTTTCAATTATTGATACAGGCTGTCCGCCCTCGTTTTCATGTTCTGCGCTGCGATATTTCAGAGTATGGGGTCATTCTATTACCAAGGAATAAATGAATTGAGATGGCCTTCTACTAGCCGCGGCCATCGATATTCCTTGCAAGCGGTACGGCATGATCGTGGACTGGCTGTTTGCTGTTGTCGTACCGATGACCTCACTGCTCTTTCTGATACGCGTATACGCTATATTCAATGGAAACAAGCGCGTCCGCATCTTCTTCACCGTCATGTGGTTGGCCGTCTTGGCGGGTTCGTTAACGCCGGGACTGGGGCTTACTGCTGCAAACATAGGGCCAACAAAGTATTGCAAGCAAGTGAAGGTAGAGCCTTATGTTGGAGCGGGCGCGGTAGTCCCGCTGGTGAATGACACCCTGGTATTCCTCGCCATATCGTGGAAGCTGATGAAAAATGCGCACCTGGAATTACATCCCTTGAGGAAAACTGGGTTTCGGGCTTTTTTCCGCGGTGACTACCTTCCCTCTTTTTCACGAGGACTACTACAAGATGGGCAAGTTTACTATCTGTAAGTTCATCTCGCTTCCTTTCTTCTTTCTCCGCTAATATCTGGTTAGCACAACGGTCACGACCAACTTATTGACAGTGATTGTCTTCACCTTCACCTTTCTCCCACCAGTATTTCGTGCGATGTTCGCGGTGCCAAACACGGTGCTGATGAACATGATGGCATGCCATGTCTATAGACGCACCAAGTTGGGCCGCTTCAGAAACTTGAAGAGCCCCAGCGGCAACCCAGTATCAACAGGAAATGATGCCGCAATTATACCCCTGGCTCTCGCACCAAATAGGAACGACAGGTCGAACGCTAAAAGGCTGGGGCAAGCGAAGGATGAAGCGTTCTGTTCAATTGAGATTACGAAAACGGTCGAACAGTACTCTAATGACCATTTCGGGGACAAGAAAAATCGTCGGGATAGTAAGGATGCAGCGCATTCACCCATTGTATAACTTAGCGTTGTAGAAGACTCCAAAAATTGTACACACCGAACTCCCTTGCGACAAAGACTCGACGGCTGGTCGGGCCGGTTTGTGACCATCTTTCTAATGAATTTCAAGTCTCTTTACGACCGCGGCCACTGATCCTGGCACCAGTGATCTTGTCCGCACTTTGTTTGACTGCCTCTAATTGCTCCGCGCAGAGGACGAAATGGTCGTAATATGGGTCAGGACGTCGTGCATAGTGTTACACTTCTACCCAGCAGGTGCGCCTTATCCGGCTTCACATGTTCACGTCGTGGCTTCAAGTTTTGTAACCCTATAACGTTGACCGACTCCAGAAGCACTGAGAAGTACGTTGGATTTTCGGTTTCGTGACGCGGTACCAGAACGGCAATTCGATCCAGCCTTGAAGTTATCATTGCCAGTGAGGCACAATCAGGAGAGGTTCTGAGCATCGAACCATCCATGGGTTCCAGGACATTAGTCGCCAGTTTCCCTCTCAGCCTCGCAAGCCTTATTTCGACATTCGGGCATTTTATCGTACCGCACTCCAGGTGTCTGTTTAGTTCGCCGTGGACAAATCTATCTACGTGGAACCCGAGAAAGTGCGGGGTTTTAGACTATGATGTCGTACAACCAGTCGTACATCAAACTTTGTTCGAAGGTGCTCGTTTATCTTAGACCTGGCCTCAGAAACAGCTCATGCTATTTATCCTGCAGGACGTACGGCTTCTATTTGATATGGTAGAGCTCACTTCGACATGACTATGGCTCGGAGAGGTCAATGAAACGCTTCGAATCAACAGATAGAGGGCATTCTGGATCATCAAGCGATGGCAACTTTCTACTAATGTGAGTGAAACCCTTATCATGGCTATTTTACGATGATAACCCTGAACCGGTGGTAGAGGCGCACTATACTCCACGAAGCTTAACCTTTGACCAAGACAAAACCAATTGGTCAGTATTGTTTCTCCGTCGTGCTCTTCAATGATTTGAATTGAAAGATTTCATTCTTTATAGGCCTGTTATTTTGCCCGTGACCCAGTCCAGGTGTTGAATTTTTTGAAGGCAGAAGTCTGCACTCGGCTTCATCAAACGCCACACTGCCTAGCCTCTATTTTTCCCCGACGTTCGTTGACAACCCCCGGGGTCACTTGCCACAAACCATCACAAGATGTGTAAAGGATAAATGTCTACTCTCCTTATGACTGATCGGCGAAAGGTCGGTTTGATACACTTTTTGCACTCTTATGGTTTCATTATAGCTCCGGTACCTCTTAGCCATTCTTTGCAAATTTCCAACAAAGGACACCACCGAGCCTTTTTTTTGGCACACCTTACTCGATCTCGTGCGTGCCTTCGTGCGACTCTCGATCACTTTCCATATTTTATGGGCCGCAGTTATCGGTCCCCCTTAACGCACGTCGTTTCTCGAGCTCAACTTAGCACATAAGTCTCTATCTTCCTGCCAAAAGTACCTGCTCATTCACTGTTGACGTTGGTTCTCGAAATATAGGTCATCATTCCAGTAGGTGCCATACAAACTCGGCGAACAGAATTGAAGACCCTCGCCGCTCTAGATGGGAAAAGAGCGGCGTACGGCCCATTTTCGTCTTCTCTCCTCTTCTGAAGGTGTTCTCGAAATAGACCCATCACATATGTGCTTCGATGCATATAAAGCCTTTCAGGGGTCGACGTATGCACCAAGTATATCTTATCAGCAATCCGCTTTCCAGCCAGCAGCGCGCTCTAACTTGCATGGCCTCTACTACCCTGCCGAGTTTCGATGTCCCGAATCCCTTAACTCCAATGGCCTTCCTGGAACCCGGAATTGCTGGTCAAGTAATGAACGGGCTATTCATTCATATCGGTATACTTGCGGTTCGAATATATAACGTTGATCATGAGCGGAAGAAGAGAGGAACTAATCCTTCTCTCCTATTTTCAGGTCGTAGTATGGGACGCATTGCATAATATACGGAACGACTACCTTCTAGCCACCAAGCATCGAATAGGAGTACCTACCGCTGCCTACTTTTTGTCGAGGTAGACAATTATTCCTCTACTTTCTTAGAAGACGCGCTAATCGCTCTATCGGCACTAGAATTGCTTGTTTAATCTATGCTCTAGGAAGAGCCTTCCTACTCAGTAAGAGGCGCAAGTACCAAGTTTTATTTATTGATATGCCTTCACAGCTATTCCAATCGCCCACTGCAGACGAGTGGAACTAGCCATCGATTCCTTCCTGACCATCTGTCTATGTCTCAACACCCTGCTCTTCTATGTCCGTGTCTGCGCGGTATACTACAACAAGCACTACATTGTCGTCGGATTCGGTATCTTCTGGCTCGCAACAGTCGGCATGTCGTGCCTGATCCCGCGAGCGATGACCGCCATTCACATCGGCCCGACGAGGCACTGCGTCGAGATCATTGACACTCGCTCGCTCATCCCTACGTACCTCGTCTTCTTTAGCTACGACAGTGCCATCTTCTTGGCCACGGCGTATCGGTTCTACAAGTTGTATACGCAAGAAGAGACCTCTATCCCGAGAGGTTTGAGCGTTGTCTTCTTTGGGGCATCGATGCCGGCCTTCTCGAAAGCGATGTTACATGAAAGTCAGCTATACTATATGTCAGTTGTATTTCTTTATTCTTGCCCCTCGCATACTTAATTCTTGTCAGGGCGGTCCCACTTATAAAGCTTGGCATCATCATTGGCGCTTTTTGCTTCGCTGCGGATACCCCTGGGTTGGTCATCGTCTCCAACCTAGTCCCAGCGCACGTCATGCTCGCCAACGTCGTCACCTGCCGTGTCTTCAGGAACACGAAGCTCGGACTCGTGCGCGAGCCTATCGATCGCCACTCGGAGTCTCTGCCTAGGAGCACCCGTCATAGCTCCCGCGCTGCAGGGATGCAGTTCTCTACGCACTTCCACGTACGCTCGGCTGGAAAGGCAGAGGATAGGGAAGTCAAGAACTTTTACGAGATAGGAAAGGGAGAGGATGGAAAGTCGATGAATATGAGTCTCTTGGCGGTTCGCAAGGAGACGAACACCTTCACCGTCATCGACTATCCGAGCCCAATGTCAGATGGTGGCTTTCCAGTCAGTCCAAGCGAGGCTAGTACGAAAATGTAACTACATACAAAATAGGCCCTATGCTCTTCCTAGCACAAACGTCTCTCTATCACACGTCACTCTTAGTTTACTCTGTGCTTGAAGCTACCTGTATATTAGTGCATTACTCCAATTTTACAAAACGATTCATATGAGAGTATAATAGTGGAATACACCCGCTGCTGTTCGGCAAATATCTGAGGTTCATTTCGCCAAGACATGTCAGCGCCCAAGCGTGAGAAAAAGTATAGGGGCAATCGGGTCGTGTGGCGCGCTTGCCTTCTACGTCGAGGGGGGTGATCGGTGATCGATGACTAGTGCTGTACTCGATATGTGAACGCCGAGTCCTTGGCGCTCCTCGTGCTTTCGAATGCAAAAATACACACTGAAAGAAACTTCTGGTTTTACTCGTCATCGCGGCCACTCCCACTGCCCCAAGTATCAACGAGAAAGTTAGAGGCTCGTGGTACAAAGAGGCGAAGGCTTGGGCACATGAGGGTGCTGCATTTGCCTGGAATTAGCGTACATAGAGGGCATGGACCAAGTAGGTTTATGTTATGGGATTGGCGATCTGTTGGGCGACCAGGTCGGAATTGCTTAGGGACAGGTAGCTTCTATCCATTCCTTCTCTGTAGGCTAGCTCCACTGTTGCTAAAAAAAATGTCTACAATTTTTTTTTCTTTTCCTGATCTATAGCTTGAGCAATTAAATTGTTTCGGCCCGTTGCTGGCCTCATGGAGGCAGCGCTTGTGATATTATATCATCTACCCCCAGCCTTTTTTCTCTAGATGCTTTATGTGAATGCACTGTACCTGTAAGGCAAGAAGGCTAATTCTCTGCCTCACTCAAGCAGAGGGGTTCAAGCGGAGAGGATGAATTTCTGCTTCTCCACCGTCGCAGTTTGGGATCCGGTCACATCGGAAAATGACGGTATGTATGTCTGACGCTACCCTGACTAGTTAGTAAGTACTCTATTTTAAGCCCTTACAAAACAGTTTGAGGGTTCGATGTATGCCCTATCGTCCCCGTCCTCATCCTTCATCGCTTTTCTGGAGTACAAGCAATGGCGAGGATGCCAGCCCTTCCCAACCCCTCTACCCCAATGGCCTTTCTGCCTGAGCAACTGGCCGTTCAAGTCACAATTTCCACGTATATCCTTGTTGGAACGTTAGGCGTAGGTCGACAAGCTGCATCGAATATACTTAATTCTGATGAATCTATGAGACAGGCCCTCGTCTGGAATCTCCTCAGCAATATTCATAGCGATTTCCACTTGCTGGTCCGATATCCTATCAAGCTTCCAACCATCGTATATTTCTTCTCCAGATTGGCTGCACTGGGGTATGCGGTATTGAGTACAACATTTGAAAGTATGTCCCAACTTTAATCAAGTCAATTCTATCACTCCTGAAACACTTGTAACTTTGTAGCGGCACCTATCAGTGGTCCGTGTTTTGACTTCAATAAAGGTGTCGACTGGATGTTCGTCCTCGCTATGTCTTCGACGTCGTTTCTTTTCCTCATCCGCGTTCTGGCCATCTTCCACCGTCATAAATACATCAGGGCATTTTTTATTCTCATGTGGCTTGGTGTTGTGGCAGCAGTTTTGACTGCTACCCGGGGTGTCATCGGTGGCAGCATTGGGCCGACAGAGCATTGCATGGTGTCAGAAGCCAAGCCATACGTTGGAGCCGCGGTGGTTGTGCCGTTCGTCAATGATACATTAGTATTCCTCGCGATTTCATGGGAGCTCATGAGCAACACTGGCGTGGAAGATCTGACCGTGAAATCGGAGCTGCGGGTATTCTTCCGAGGCGACTACTTACCGGCATTGTCAAGAGGTCTTTTGAAGGATGGCCAGGTATACTACCTGTACGTTCCGTTTTATATTATCTGTACTTCTGGCCCAAACAATTTGTCAGAACGACGGTGTCGACAAACCTCATGACGGTCGTCATCTTCTTCATCCCCTTCATACCACCTGTGTACAGAACTATGTTCACAGTACCAAATGCCATGCTCACGAACGTAATGGCATGCCGGGTCTACAAGCGTACGAAGTTCGGTCTCTACAGAGAATCGGCAGACTCGGAGGGTCTAGGCGATTTCCCAGTATCCTCGAAGAATGATGCCGCTTCTATACCTCTTACCTTCGCCCCTCCGACCATTCGTCAGCAAACGTGACGGATATATGAGTAGCAATACCTAGCAGAATTTAGTACAGAAATTGCCTGATCCAATCTAATGACCATACGAATATTCTTCAGCATTAAATAAATCACTACCAAATTGGACACTGACATCGAGGGATTCTGTATTTCTCCTGGTGCGATGTATAGTTTTATCGGGTGCGCCGACGTTTATAAATCCACTTGAAAACTAGTACTGATTCGCAAACAATTGACGAAAAAGTCCTATTGGAAAAATGATGGATAGAATCAAAGCCTCAGCGAGAAAGAGCGTTGAATGAGACACAAATTCTTCATGTGCATGGCGAGTAGCGACTCCCACACCCACCGCGGAACTTGCATCTCATTGACCTCTGAAAATAATGGGCACCTCTCGTGAAATTGAGCAAAGCCAGACTTTTCTATCGCTGTGACTACACGAGTGTTATTGTAAGAGCCAGAAGGCAAACGAATCTGTCTAGACATTGTCACACGCTATAACTTGAAGAGGCCTCAATGCAAGTCGAGGAGCCGAAAGTTCAGCTGGACTTGAAAGCCTTCCGACGTTGAGGCTGAGCGGTTACGAGAGCGCTCGGCGCCTCGACTTTGGGCAGTAAAGGAAATTGTCACACAGCCGCCAGTATTTTTGATGCAACAGCCCAGGCGTACTTGATGTACGATACACTAATGAGCGTACCAGGATCACAAAACTGCACGCTCTGAATCTTCTCTACTTCTTCAAAAATAGAGAAAGCAGCTTCACCCGTCGCCCTTTTGGTTGAGCATTTATCTCAGAGTTATTTTTTTCACGTTGGTCCCGACCATTCTAGGGCGCGGGTGCGTCCAAGGGATATATCAGTTTAAAGATCATGATTTGGTGTGCACCATGGAGTTCGGATCTGACACCCCTCTCGCATCCGCCAAGAGAGCGGGCTGTTATACAGGCTGTCTTGGCCCCCGGCAAATTCGGATCTCCATTCCGCCGATTCCTGATCATGCTCCCAACTCTTTTTCCTGCTCGATTGTGAAACGCATCGCGTAAGTTCCTTGGAACTCGAATTGCACCTTTTCTTGCTAACATACCTTCCTTGGGAAGTCTCAGTTCTCTATTTGATAGAACAGAGGCTGATATGTGCCCGCTCTGAATTGTTCATATCTGCCACGTAGTAACTCGCTGCACTCGCAACGTCTCGCCAAAGAGCGTTATAGACTGCGAATTGGCAGGTTCCGCCAACTCAAAGACAGATGCACAGAATCCGAAACAAACATGTGGGTTCTCCGTATCTGATAATTAGCACAAGAACTAGCAGCTCATGACAGCACTGGCATAACAGTGAGGAAACTGGTACCCATAGGTCCTATTCCGGGGTCATGCCACTGCATTTTAGAACGATTTTTTGTTATGAGCACCTCGCCTTGACATACTGACGTCCGACTTCCACGCATCCGAATCAAGTGACGCTTTTGGGATTGGTGCTGCATTTGGCCCATAACCCCGGCCGCATCTCCGCCATGTCTTCTCGATCTTCGTTCCTTCCACAATGCGCCAAGAACACGTTTCCGTATAAAAGATAAGGAAGGAATCTCCCAGACGTCGAGGTACCATCTCGACGTCATGTTTGACAGCATCTCACACACCAATCTCCTCCTTGTAGTCATTACCGGCGGTCTGCTCCTCTATACTCTGGGATCGAGACGGAAGAATAGGCTTCCTCCTGGACCAAGGGGTCTACCAATCATTGGAAATGCCCATCAAATGCCCACTGAGCTCCCTTGGAGGGTTCTGTCAGAATGGAGCAAGAAATACGGTAAGCAGGACATCCATGCTCTGGATTCCGACGACGAGCTTAGTGAAGATCTATGGAACAGGCGAAATCATGCACATAGACATTGTCGGGCGGCCGCTCATCGTCATAAGCTCTTCGAAGGCGGCGACAGATCTACTGGACAAGCGGTCTGCCATCTATTCCGACCGACCGCACTCCGTGAGTCTTCCTAACTGCGTTCCAAGTTGAGGTTTCACACTTCGACAGGTCATGGCCCACCTGTACGTGTTCCCTGTTTGTGCAGTGCTTTCCCCAGACTTACGGAGTGCCTAGCATCGGGTATGACGAAACCCTCGCCCTGCTGCCGTACAACGACAACTGGCGGAAACAACGTCGCCTAATCGCTCAAGACTTCGCTCCAAGTAACACTCCTAGGTATTACTCTCTTCAAGAAAAAGAAGCTCGCATCCTCGTCCGCAATATTCTCAAGGACCCATCCTCACTCTTTGCTGAAGTGAAGATGTACGTCTTAATAAGTGTCTTGCATCACATTACTGATGCATGGGTTTAACAGGAGGATCGGCACCATCATCATCCGTGTCGTATATGGATACTACATCCAGTCCACGGACGACCCAATTCTTACGATTCCACTGACTGCGATGGAAAACTTCAGCTATGCGACTGCAGCTGGAAACTTCATGGTGGATTTCGTTCCTGCTAGTATGAGGTTTACGCTCGTTACATCCACGTTCGCATCCTAAGGGTGTTCGTAGTGAGATACCTGCCGAGATGGGCACCGGGTGCTGGATTCTTGAAGATTACCAAGAAATTCCGAGCTACGTTCTTGAAAGCCGCTTCGGGTCCGTACGAGTGGTGCAAGGACAACTTGGTAAGCTCAAGTGGGTATTGGATGATTCGGGTCGTTGCTCATTATTTTTCCGTGCTGTGCAGGAAACTGGCATGACGCTGATGCCCAACTTGTGCGGAACAATACTCCAGGAATCCAATGGCGAGCTGTCGAAAGATGCCCAGGAGAAGCTAATGTGGGCTTCTTCTAGCGTCATGGGTGGGGGATTAGACACGGTAAGTTCTCCTGCAATGAGGCGACATTCTCTTATTCTAGATCTCAGAGCATGTCCTCGGCCCTGACATTCTTTGTGGCCATGATAAGACACCCGGAGATCCAAGCGAAGGCTCAAGCGAATTGATCCGGTGCGTTGGGCAGGATAGAGTACCTGCGATTTCAGACTCGTCCAACCTGCTATATCGAGCGATAACCTGGAAGTCTTACGAATAGCCCCCGATTCCGCTTTGTACGTCTTCCGATTATCTGCTACGTCCGCTCGCTACAGTGTGGTTCAATGACAGGCATCGCCCACGCTGTCCGTCAAAGACGCATCTACAACGACTACCTCATCCCCAAGAGGAGCCTTGGATGCTACCAATCTGGTTATGCACGAAGTCTCGACGCATGTTCGCGTTCCATCTCAGTAGCACCATGAAGCACAGCTCCGATGACAGAGCTGTATCCCAACGCATGAATGTCATCCGACCGGTTCAATGATCGGAAGCAGAGATGAGTAAGGGAAGACCTGATGTCGGCTTGCCGTCGCGTCTGTCGCGGCGATATTGTCGTCTGAAGGAGCGTGTTTGCCATCATGGCGCGACGACTCTCGCAACATGCGAGATCCTACTGCGCTTGATGCCAATGGAAGGAGTCATCCCTGAGTTTGCTTTATACCTCAGGCACTATCACGTACGTCGTCTTCTAGACGTTCGTCCTGGTAGTACCGTGGCTCATTGTGGCGCGCATGAATTCCAAACCGTTTACGCTGAGATTGAACCCGGTCTGCGCAGGCGCGCGATGCTCCCGAGGCTTCCAGCGTAATCGAGTAAGATGTATTTCTGGACTAACTATGGGTGGTTGATGGCTCACCTGTTTGTGTATTAATTCCTGGTTTCAACTGTATTCGCGCGCCGCCAATGACGTTCATGAAGCACAAAAAAAGGCCGCTCAGAGACCGATTCAGATGAATGATGCGAGATTGCTTGCTCGAGGCTGGCAGTGCAGGATGGCGCCCAGCGTATAGACAGGCTAACGATGCTCAGGAATATTTCACCCTTACTTGGGCCTCTGCGGTTTCGCGGTGATTTGTCTGCGCAGAGACCCCCCCTTCCAGCGATTCGTATGTGCGCGACTGCGGGCGCGAGCTTGCGAACAGGTTCAGTGTCACCACCGAGCTATTATCCTGAAAAGACGTCGCGTTGAATGGATCAAAGGAAACTGAAATGGGTACCTTGTCTCCCAATCCCAGGAAGCATCGAGTCTCGCTCATTTTCCAAGTAATCAAACGCCCGACTGGCATGCACGACGCATATTTGCATATTCTGCTCATCTATTGAAGGCATTTAACAATCGTCGAGATTGTCGTTACCAGTTGGACAGAGATGTTTCGATTTACGGTCCTCGAATCGTCTCATGTTGCTCGACGGTTTTATGAACTCAATTCGACTCTCCTGGACGGTAGTTGAGCGGGCATTCCGTTTGGGGGCGAAGGGAGACGGGATGGGGTCGTCGTGCGGTTTTCGAGGTGCCCTAGGTTCATGCTGCTGTCTTCGAGCTTTGGTAGTGGGCACTCTTGGGTTCGTTCTGGGGTAGATCGTCTGGCCGGCCGATGATCTGGCAGCGCTAAGGACAGAGAGTGTACTATGGATGATGGTACTGGCGACAGTCGCGCGTAGGACACGACTGATGTGACTTAAAGTGAGGGCGAGAAGTTGTCACGCGGTGCGATGAAGGAGAAATCCCAGCGCGAATGAACACGAGTAGACAAGAAGTTGTTGTCCGTTCTGGAGGTTAGTAGAAACCAAAGGATTAAAAATAGTTAGCGTCACTGACCGTCCTGCAACTGCCGCGTGTGAAGAGGCGGGCAAGAGTCGCCTGGATAGTAGAACATCTGACGTTCCATCTCGAGAGTTTGTTGGTCCTCATCAGATTTCCATGAGTATGTGGCGATGGGTAGAGCGAGGTATCATTAAACGAGCAGTTGACTGCGATGTATGCCCCCGCTCGACATACGTGGTCGAATCGGTGACACAGCGCGAGGATTTGGGCGGATGCGGCATAATGTTGCACCACGGAGCGAATCACGGTGGCTCAATACCCCTGCTGAGACGCCTAACATTCTATGCGCGCGGAGAGAAGAGGTCCTGACGAGTTTGTTGCGGTGGAAGATGATGAGTGACCCGGATGAGAACGACAGCAGAGAGTCGACGATACCGCCACTGCGAAAAGCGAGTCTACGATTTGTTGATGTGAGCAGGAGATGTCGACGGGCGCAGCTGCAATTGCCGATGACTCGTTAGAAAACGCTAAATTAGACGTCAGTTGATAAAACCACGGACTTGAATAGACAACCGCTGTAAGAGTAAAGGCAAGAATCGCAACTCTGAAGCGAAATAATTGGCGCTGTGGGAGAATTATGGAGGAAAATAACCTCACCTCGAGAACAAGTACACCAGCGAAGGTATCTTGAGCGGGTAGCGTAACACAAGCTGTGAATCCCGCGAGAGGTTATTATGAGGACTTTTCCTATTGTTATTATAGGTTACCTTTCTCGTGGGGTAGTAGGAGTTCAGTGGATCTTCAAGATGCTGAGCGCGAGAGACCGTGAGAACTCAACAGGCGAGACAGAGGAGAGTATGTACGAGCGGATATATAACGTAGCTGTGGTAAGGCCTAGCTCTTATATAGAAAGGAGAGAGCACGAAGATGGTGGTGTACAATTCTGTGAGTTTGGGTTAGGTGCTGCGTCTTGGGAGTTCCGTGTAGAAGGACTTGTGTGATCATGAGTGCACTCGGTATCGTAACTGTTTTCACATCCGGTGTCAGAGAGATGTCATCCTTAAGGCAGCCTGTGTGCTGGGTATTTCTCTGCGCGCGAAGGTCCATCAAGCGGAGGGTTACGTCTGATGACGTAAGGTTCGAAGTTTTATGTGACTGATGGCTTCGCATCCTTCATTCGTTCACACGTCATCGTGAGACCAGCGAAAGGTGAGAGCGTCATGTGTCTGCTTGGTCTGTCGTGGATGGAGAGGTTTGTAGTCGTGCCGTAAAGGAGGCGTGATGGATCGGAGAAGCTCCTGGGATAAAATCA
>MPNV01001575.1:246783-344409 GCA_013376435.1 Cyclocybe cylindracea | reverse complement strand
CACTGACTGCGATGGAACTTTCAGCTATGGCAACGCAGCTGGAACTTCATGGTCGATTTCATTCCTACTAGTAGACTTTACGCTCGTTACATCCACGTTCGCATCCTAAGGGTGTTTGTAGGTGAGATACCTGCCGAGATGGGCACCGGGTGCTGGATTCTTGAAGTTACTGAGAATTTCGGCGCTACGTTCTTGAAGCCGCTTCGGGTCCGTACGAGTGGTGCAAGGACAACTTGGTAGCTCAAGTATTGGATGATTTGGGGTCGTTGCTCATTTTTTTCCGCGCTGTGCAGGAAACTGGCATGACCCTGATGCCCAACTTGTGCGGAAATATCCAGGATCCGTGGCAAGACTGTCGGAAGATGCCAGGAAAGCTAATGTGGCTTGCTTCTAGTGTCATGGGTGGGGGATTAGACACGGTAGTCTCCTCGCTGCAATTAGCGACGTTCTCTTATTCTAGATCTCAGAGCATGTCTCGGCCCTGACATTTTTGTGGCCATGATAAGACCCGGAGATCCAGCGAGGCTCAAGCGAACTGATTGCGTGCTTGGGCAGGATAGCTACCTGCGATTTCGGTCTCGTAACTGCCTATATCCGAGCTTAATCTCTGAAGTCTTCGAATCCCCTCGATTCCGCTTTGTACGTCTTTCCGTTATCTGCTACGTCCGCTCGCTACAGTGTGGTTCAATGACAGGCATCCCCACGCTGTCCGTCAAGACGACATCTACAACGACTACCTCGATCCCAAAGGAGCCTTGATCCTACCATATCTGTTAGTGCACGAAGTCTCGACGCATGGTTCGCGTTTCTCTCTAGCACCATGAAGCACATGTCCGATGACAGAGCTGTATCCAACCCATGATTCATACCGACCGGTTCAATGATCGGAGCAGAGATGGTAAGGTGAAGACCTGATGTCGGTTTTCCGTCGCGTCTGTCCCGGCGATATTTCGTCTGAAGGACGTGTTTGCCATCATCGCGACGAGACTCTCGCAACATGCGAGATCCTACTGCGCTTGATGCCAATGGAGGGCTATCCCTGAGTTTGCTTTTACCTCAGGCATCTACGTACTGTCTTTCTGAGTTCTCTTGGTAGTACCGTGGCTCATTGTGCGCGCATAGATTCCAAACCGGTTTACGCTGAGTTGACCGGTCTGCGCAGGCGCGCGATGCTCGCCGAGGCTTCCAGCGTAATCGAGTAAGATGTATTTCTGGAGCTATATAGGGTGTCTGAGGCTCCTGTTTGTGTATTAATTCCTGTTTCAACTGTATTCGCGCCGCCATGAGGTTCATGAAGCACTAAAAAAAGGCCGCTAGAGACCGATTCAGCGATGAATGATGCGAGATTGCTTGCTCGAGGCTGGCAGTGAGGATGGCGCCCAGCGTATAGAGAGGCTAACGAGCTCAGTGAATATTTCACCCTTACTTGGGCTCTTGCGGTTTCGCGGTGATTTGTCTGCGCAGAGGACCCCCTTCCAGCATTCGTATGTGCGACGACTGCGGGCGCAGCTTGCGAACAGGTTCAGTGTTCACCACCGAGCTATTATCTGAAAAGGACGTCGCGTTGAATGGTCAAAGAACACTGAAAATGGGTACCTTAGTCTCCCCAATCCCAGGAGCATCGAGTCTCGCTCATTTTCCAAGTAATCAAACGCCCGCTGGCATGGCACGACGCATTTTTGCATATTCTGCTCATCTATTTGAAGGCATTTAACAATCCGTCGAATTGTCGTTCCATTGACAGATGTTTCGATTTACGGTCCTCGAATCGTCTCATGTTGCTCGACGGTTTTATAACTCAATCACTCTCCTGGACGGTAGTTGAGCGGGCATTCCGTTTGGGGGCGAAGGAGAGCGGGATGGGGTCGTCGTTCGTTTTCGAGGTTGCCCTAGGTTCATGCTGCTGTTCTTCGAGCTTTGGGTAGTGGGCACTCTTTGGTTCGTCGGTAGACCGGCACGCCATGATGTTCATAAGGACGGCATTGGGTACTGCGAACATCGCGCGATAGGACGACTGGGACAAAGTGGAAGTAGAAGACCATGACGGTCAGAAGGTTGGTTGTCACCGTTGTCCTGGACGAAGGTTAGGAGAAATCCCAGAGGCGCATTGAACAACATACAAGTAAGGTACACCTGACCGTCCTGCAACAGCCCGCGGTGAAAAGGCGGGCAAGTGTCGCCGCGAAGAACACTTGACGTTCCATCTCAGAGTGTTACGGTCCTCATCAATTTCCATGAGATGGCGAGGAAGACGAGCGTATCATTGACGAGCGTGATGATTGCCCCCGCTCCGACATACGGTTCGAATCGTGACATTCACGCAGTATTTCGTCGGCCCAATGTTGCCACCCGTGAGGCCAATCACGGGCGTCAATACCCTGCGACGACGGCCAACACATCGCGCAGAAGAAGACCTGACGAGTTTGTTGCGTGGAAGATGGCAAGGACCCGGATGAGAACAGCGAGAGAGGTCGACGAACCGCCACTGCGAAAAGCGAGTCTACGACTTTGTTGAGCGTGTAGCAGGAGATGTCGACGGGCGCAGCTGCAATTGCCGATGACTCGTTAGAAAACGCTAAATTAGACGTCGTTGATAACCACGGACTTGAGTAGACAACCGCTGTAAGAGTAAAGGCAAGAATCGCAACTCTGAAGCGAAATAATTGGCGCTGTGGGAGAATTATGGAGGAAAATAACCTCACCTCGGAGACAAGTACACCAGCGAAGGTATCTTGAGCGGGTAGCGTAACAAAGCTGTGAGATCCCGCGAAGGTTATTGAGGACATCCCTAATCAATACCTTGCTCGAGAAAAAAGATTCAGGAACTCGAAATGCTACACGCGATACCTGGAGACTCACAGCAACAGATCCGACGAAGACGTACACGGAAATCGTGAGCTGGAATGCCAGCTCTGGAGGAAAGAAGGCCATGGGCGTCATCGGATTAGGCGGCTGTGAGGCGTCCGTAGAAGCGTTCATGATGCACTCGTAGGCTGTAGCGTTTCCTCGGGCAAAAGCATCCTTAAGTGCAGCCTGTGCAGGCCCTCGCGATCCATCAGATGCGTGGAGGTCGAGCTCCATCTCATCTTCAAGCATCGAAACCCAGAATAGACCATTCTGCGTGTGTGGAGAGGTTGTCGTGCCGTAAAGAGGGCGATGAGGACGAAAGCTCCTGGGATAAAATCTGCCTCGGTCTACGAGCCTGTTGTGTGTCCTTCCTCGATACTCGGCGACATGAACGGAGAGAACATGGAAGACTATCTGATAAGTGAAAAAAAGGCCACGCAGAATAAACATAATAGACCAATAGTTGCCAAGAAAAACGCTCCACAAGTTGGATACTTAAACAGCCGTCCAAGAGGAAGCCCGCACAGCCGACGAGAAGACAACCTTCACTCTGATTGGGGCGATGAACCGGAGTGAATAAGGCCCCGAGGAACCTTGATCCAAAAAAAATTCAGGGACTCGGAATGCCGCATGCGTGGAGGACTTACAGAAATAGATCCAACGAGAACGTACACGGAAATTGTAAGCTGGAACGTAGTTCTGGAGGCCATAATGCCATGGGTGTCGGCGGTTAGGCAGCTGCGGGAGCCATTCATGATGTAATCGCAGCGTTTCAAGGCGTCGATTAACTCATGAACTCCAATTGAGCAAGATACATCTCATGAGATGGAGCTCGGCACCAAGCATTTGACAGTGGTAGAGCAAAAGAGAGACACTTAGGTGCAGTCGAAATGTAATACCTGGGTTGAGGTAGTCGTATTCAACAAACAAAATAGATGAGACGTCTAGTCACTTACTATCTTGATGCTGCACGCAACAAGTCACCCGCCCTGACGCCTCGCGGCAGACCAACTATGGCCATCAGACGATCAACGGACTCGTCGATCTCCCCGTTCATCATCCAAAGAACGGATGACCAGCTTCGTCGATGCGTCGCCCGACTCTTCCGGCTCAATCAGGCGGTGCACGTTCACCAGCTCGCGCAGGATCGACGCATCCGTCAGCTTCATCTTGCTCGAGAGGACGCGCTCGGAGCTCTGGGCACGCTCCATAAGACACGCCTGGTCGCAATGCGCATTGATCCAGTAGAGGGGCACGCCGGTCCCGCGCACCAGGCCGAGGTGCTCCTGGAAGGCGGCGGCATCCCTGGCATTGTCGGCGGCTAGGCACGCCGTCATAAGGACGACGTGGCCCTCCTGCGCGAGCCTGCTGATGTGCAGGAAGAACACCTCCCGGATCGCATGCCGCAACTCGTGGTGGTCGTCGCCTCGGTCGGGGTAGAGCGCGTCTGCGGGGTCGATGAGGAGGTGGTTGTCTAGCAGGTGCAGGGGCTTGTGGGCGGGCAGGAGCGCTTTGAGGTGTTTGAGGATGGTGTACTTCCCCGTGCCGGGAAAGCCGTTAAGGACAACAATCATGCCGCCTGGTGTTGGTTGGATTGGCTTGGTCATGAGGACGCGGCGGTTGGGCGATGCCGCAAGACCGCGGGGAGACAGGCTTTCTGAAGGGTGGTTGCTAGCCATTTTATCATCGTTAAGAATAAGCCGCGGGTTTCTTGGACGCTTTACGCGACGGAGTAGAGGAGAGCTGAGGGGTGGTGGAAGCGTAGAGGAGGAGGAGAAAGTGAGTCACCAAGGAGGGAGGGTTAAAATCAATAATCCGACAATGATGGCTAAGATTAGGTAATATATTTATGTAATCAAAGTTGTGCTGAAGGCGAAAAGCTCTATTGATTTGCATTTACATAGCTGTAACGCCGCGAGCGCGCAAAGCGACCCAGATATAAAGCACAACGTTGCGTCCGCGTGAAATGGCTATAACCAGCGCTCTTGTCCGTCGCTGAATAGTTCTCCTGGAAATGCATTCGCAGGCCTACCTCTTGGTTTTCTTCTTTCCTGTGGCATGTTCACCTTGTTTCAGCTACACGTCTTTGGACATGCTGAGAGGCGAGTAGAACCCTAGCCGATTCGTTCCTCGCGAAACGAACAGTACAGTCACACTTTGGAAGGGGATGTGGCATATTTCCTACTACACTTTCAGCTTGAAACAGCAACTTCTCATCACCAGGCATCTTGCGCCAGATACCGTCACTTTGGGGAATATCCTGTCTTGCCGGGTGCTTAAGAACTCTAAACTGGGGCTCGTCACGGAGCCAACGGATCCAATCGGGACGCTTCACTTTGCCTCTTCCACGAACCTCGATCCTGGATCAAGAGCCAGTGCAGCAACGCAGCCTCCCCGACCTGCAGCTGGCAGGGAGGAAAGCGGAATTTCGGACGAGGGAAGATCCTAACAGATTGGGTGCTAAATATAAGGGCAGAAGCGTCGATCAGCTGGGTAGCTCAGAAGTACCGCGAGATGACTAGAATTATTGCACGATGCCCATGCTCCCAAAGAAGGTGCTGGCTATTGGAATCGAGCTCGAAAGCTGTGCACGACAGTAACGGAACCCACTAGATCGCGGAAGTGTTGTAGTATGTACTCGTATGTTGTACTATTGTAGGCTGGTGGCACGTGAAAATAACAGATATTTTAGGAAATTTATGGTGTGGCGCACTCGGCTCTCAAACCTTTTTCAACCTCGACCCATTGCCAAGTTCCTTCCTCCATTCATCGATTGTAATTGATGGAAATATAGGCCGCCCAACTGAGCGTCGAATCCTGATTAGAAGTACATATGACCTCACGATGTATAGGATTATTACTTCCTCAGCTCCACACTCACATGTGCCGTGGAAAAATAGGGAATCAGGCATTTCTCGCCAAGATTCTCTCACTGGATGTCCGTTGGAGTGTCAACTAGAGGCGTTGATTTACGAGGATATCCTTTTCCCTCTCATGGATTAGAGCCAATGTCAGCTTGGCCAGGTGGTGGCGGGGACGGGTGACGGTGGCGGACGCAGAGGCAGATGTTTCAAAGAGAAAGCTCATGAGGATCTTCCCCTCCAAAGCAGGTCGTGGGTAGTGCTGAGCACCCTCAGGGCCACGTATCTCAAGACTACCTATTTGTAAATGGCCTTTGCCATTCGCTTGAACTGTTTCCTCCTTGCAATAGTTTATTCTGTCCAGAAGCGTAAGTACAAGTGGATATGGCCTCACTCGATATCGTCTAATCCCTCCATTTTCATCGGAAGCTTTGGATCCTGACGCATTGACAGAGACGCCAGTTTCAAGAAAATATCGCCGCGCCTTCGCGCATCCGACACTTTTCTGACGGGCGTATTATCCCCCTGGTCTTCTTTTGCGAGGGGCTTGAATTCTGAATCTTCACTCTCTTCTTCCTCTTCCAGATCGTGGGTCTATGCCAAATGCACCGCAGAGCCTTCACGTGGATTGTCGCGGGCATGTGTACGAGGATCCCCTGCGGGCACGTTTTGCCGGTTATAGAACGCCAAGGCCTCCTGTCCGCCTCGGGGGACCAATTTACGTGGAGCCTTCAGCTGCCCTAAATTTTCAACTCCCAAAAATTCCTCTAGTAGTCCAAATCCCATCCCCTTTCCACTGAACTGCTTGCCTATTGTTTTTTCTGCTTTCTTCAGGCAGTAATCCCGTTTATGAAAGGTACATACTGTCGGAGGGGACCCAACAGCGTCATCACCCTGGTAACGCCGCCAAAAGCGGTTGCCGGCAAATTCCGAGGATCTGCATTTCGCTGATTCCCAGTGAGTGCTCCTTAAGTTTCAACTCTTTTTCCTGCTCACCCCATTTGTGAAACGCATCGCGTAGGTCCCTTGGAACTTGAAGCTCGAAGCTTGAATTGCACTAGCAGCTCATGAAAGGTCGATTTTTGTTATCAGCACCTTGCTAACGTCCGGGACTTCCACGCATCCGAATCAAGCGACACTTTTGGTATCGGTGCCTACACATTTCGCCCACAAACCCGGCCGCATCTCCGCCGCGTCTTCTTGATCTTCGTTCCTTCCACAATGCGCCCAGAACGTGTTGCTGTATAAAAGATAAGGAAGGGATCCCAGATGTCAAGGTACAATCTTGACATCATGTTTAACAGCATCTCACACACAGTCCTCCTCGTAGTCATCACCGGTGTTCTGCTCCTCTATACTCTGGGATCAAGGCGGAAGAATAAGTTTCCTCCCGGCCCAAGGCGTCTACCAATCATTGGAAATGCCCATCAAATGCCCACTGAGCACAGTCTCCCTTGGAGGGTTCTGTCGGAATGGAGCAAGAAATATGGTAAGCAAGACTTTCATACCCTCGATTCCGACGAGGAGCTCAATGATCCACTTGTATTGAACAGGTGAAATCATGCATATGGATGTCGTAGGGCGACCGCTCATCGTCATCAGCTCTTCGAAGGCGGCGAAAGATCTACTTGACAAACGCTCTGCCATCTATTCTGACCGACCGCACTCTGTGAGTATTTCTTAGTTGTATTCCAAGCTGAGGCCTCACACCTCGACAGGTTATGGCCCATCTGTACGTCTTCTGTACTTGTGCAGTGCATTTCCCAGACTCAAGGAGTGCCAAGCATCGGTTACGACGAAACCTTTGTTCTGCAGCCGTACAACGACAACTGGCGGAAACAACGTCGCCTAATCGCTCAAGACTTCGCTCAAAGCAACACTCTGAGGTATTACTCTCTCCAAGAAAAAGAAGCCCGCATCCTCGTTCGCAATATTCTCAAGGACCCATCCTCACTGTTTTCCGAAGTGAAGATGTAGGTCTTCATAAGTATCTTGCAGCATCTTCCTGAAGAATGGGGTTAACAGGAGGATCGGCACCATCATTATCCGTGTCACATATGGATACTACATCCAGTCCACGGATGATCCCATTCTTACGGTCGCGCTGAGGGCAATGGAGAACTTCAGCTACGCGACTGCGGCTGGAAACTTCATGGTCGATTTCATTCCTGGTAGTAAGAGGCTAATGCCTGTCATCTCCCTGTTCGCATCCTGAAAGTGTTCATAGTGAGATACTTACCGAGATGGGCACCAGGCGCTGGATTCTTGAAGATTACCAAGAAATTCCGAGCTACGTTCTTGAAAGCCGCTTCGGGTCCGTACGAGTGGTGCAAGGACAACTTGGTAAGTACAAATGATTGTCGAATAATTCGAGTCATTCCTCATTATTCTTCCGTGCTGTACAGGAAACAGGCAAGACCCTGATGCCCAACTTGTGCGGAACGATACTCCAGGAAGCCGGCGGCGAGCTATCGAAAGACGACCAGGAAAAGCTAGTGTGGGCCTCTTCTAGCGTCATGGGTGGGGGACTAGACACGGTAAGTTCTCCTCGCTGCAATGAGGCAACACTATCTCATTCTGGATCACAGAACATGTCCTCGGCCTTGACATTCTTCGTGTCCATGGTAAGACACCCAGAGATTCAAGCAAAGGCCCAAGTCGAACTCGACGCCGTCGTTGGGCAGGATAGGCTGCCTGCGATTTCGGATCTCGTCAATTTGCCGTATATCAGAGCTATAATCGCTGAGGTCTTCCGCATTAGCCCTTCAATTCCATTTCCATCTAATCGCACAGATAGGCACATGCTCAACGACCCGGAGGTGTATCCCAACCCCTTGGAATTCATCCCCGAACGATTGAATGGCTCGGATATGGAGATGGAGAAGGTGAAAGACCTGATGTTCGGATTTGGCCGTCGCGTGTGTCCTGGGCGGTACTTCGCTGAAGGGACGCTATTTGCCATCATCGCGACGACGCTCGCAACATGCGAGATCCTGCCAGCGCTTGATGCCAACGGGGAGGAACTCATTCCTGAGTTTTCTTATACCTCAGGCACTATCGCGTACGTCGTACTTCTGTGATTCTCTGTCGGTAATCTGCATGCTTATTGCGGGTGCGCATAGATTCCCGAAACCTTTCTCGCTGAGATTGAAGCCCCGGTCTGCGCAGGCGGTGGCGATGCTCGCTGAGGTTTCCAGCGCAATCGAGTAAGATAGATATCTGATCTCAACTTTATTCGAAGGCATTTAAATAACCTATTTAAACAACCATCGAATTGTCGTTGCCATTGACAAACTGCTTTGCCTTATGGTCCTCTAATCGATCATCACACTGCTCGACGGTTTTCAGAACTTCAATGCCTCCTTCTGGACCGCCGTTTGAGTGGGCATCCCGCTTGGAGGTGAATGAGAGCGGTATGAGGTTGTCGTTCATCTTCAACGCTGACCTGAGATTCGTGCTGCTGCTCTGCGAGCTTTGGTAGCGAGCATTCTTGGTTCGTCGGTAGACACGGCAGGCCATGATGTTCATGAGGACCGCGTTGGGTACCGCGAACATCGCGCGGTATACGACTGGGACAAACTGGAAGTAGAAGACCACGATGGTCAGAAGGTTGGTTGTAATGGTGGTCCTGGATGAAGGTTAGAGAAAGATTCCAGGAGTGCATAAAAAACATACAGGTAGTACACCTGACCGTCCTGCAAAAGCCCACGTGAAAAGGCAGGCAAGTAGTCGCCGCGGAAGAACACCCTGACATCCCATCTTAGACCATTTGCCGTGGTATGTGTATTTTTCATCAACCTCCACGAGATGGCGAGGAAGACGAGCGTATCATTAACGAGTGGGATAATTCCCGCCGCTCCGACGTACGACTCGACCGTCACATTCATGCAGTATTTCGTGGGTCCGATGTTGTCACCCGTAAGGCCAGTGATGGCCGTTAATACTCCCGCGACGACGGCCAACCACATCGCGCAGAAGAAAGCCTTGACGATTTTATTTTGGTGGAAGATAGCAAGGACTCTAATGAGGAAGAGCAGGGAAGTCGACGATATGGTCACTGCAAAGAGCGAATCAACGGCTTTACTGATCCTATAGCAGACGGCGACGGGTGCAGCTGCAATAGCCGATGAGTTGTCAGAAAACAGCAAATTTAGACATCAATCGATAAACCACTGACTCCAATAGACAACCGTTGTGAGGATGAAGGCAAGAATCGCAACTCTGAAGCGAGATAAGTAGCCTTGCGAGAATCATAGAGGAAAATAAACTCACCTCGAGAACAAGTACACCAACGAAGGTATCTTGAGGGGGTAGTGGAACAGAACTGGTAGATCCCCGCGAAGGTTGTTCAGGACATCCCAGATCAATACCTTGGTGAAGAAATAAATCACAGATTTGGAACGCTGCTCGCGTGGAGGACTTACAGCAGCAGATCCAACAGCGATGTACACAGAAATCGTGGACTGGAATGCCAGCTCTGGTGGCAAGAAAGCCATGGGCGTCATCGGATTAGGCAGCTGCGGGGCGTCAGTAGAAGCATTCATGATGCAGTAGCGTTGCCTCTGAGGCAAGGTGTCGATGAAGTCGTCAACAACAACTGACCAAGGGCAAGGGCATCCTTAAGTGCAGGCCCCTCGCAATCTATCAGATGTGTGGGTGTCGAGCTGCATCTCATCTTGGAGCATCACGAAATAACGAAGCACCGAATTGATCATCGCGTATGTGGAGAGGTTGCCGTGCTGTAAAGAGGCGCTCAGGATGGAAGATGCTGGGTTAAAATCTGCCGAAGGAATGATCTGCGCTGTTGTGTGTCCTTCCTCGATACTCGGCGACGTGAACGGGGAGAACAATGAAGACTGATAAGTAGAAAAAAGCTATGTAGGAAGTATAAGTATAACGGACCGATAAACGCGAGCGCATTGAAGGAAAATGTTCCACAGGTTTGGATACTCAAGCAATCGTTCAAGAAACGCAGCACAGCCGACAAGAAGATGATCTTCATGTTGATCCACACGACGAACGTCCCGAGGATCGCCGCGCTCCGTTTCAATGGTGGCAATCGTCTCGTCTATACATAGTGTGGTCAGAAATTCTGTTTTATCCAAAGATCTGGAGAGCAATTTTCGGATGACTGTGTAGATCACTCACAATGACAAGAGGGACGTTGTTCTGACAAGGTCGCCTCTTATCTTTTATCTAATCGTTTGCCACAGCCACGGAAGGCACACTGCAGTCATTCTGACTCCATCCTCATCCCCTCCACCTACTTCCCCTCTACTTCCTAGCACACTAGACGCGAGCCCTGCGTGTCAAATAACAGTGGGTTTGAGAAGACTTGAGCCACCTCACCTGTGTAGTGGTCCAAAACACGCGTTTGAGTGTGGGCGACATGAACGACGCTAGGTAATCCATGCTCAAGCCAGAGGTACCTTCAAGTTATGAACAAGGACATGGGCCCGAGCGCTAGCGTTGGGATATGTCGGCGGCGCGGACGACAGAGTCGGGTGGAAGCAGGAGAGCCTGTCATCGGTCACCTTCACCAGGACTTTCAAATGTCTGCTACCACATCCTGGCCAGACGATGCGTTGCGTCAGGACTCCCAGTCTTCTGGTCCACATCGATGCTGATTTATTTTCTTGGGCTTCTCTATAGAGTACAGATGTAACGGTGGTTTTCGTCGAACTGTTAGGGCGTGCGGGATGGATAGTGAGTGGGATTGATTGGGGTTAGCTTCCACCTTGTGGTTGGGAAGGGCTCGTCATCGCTGCATGAGAAGCATGGTAAGTCAGCAGCCCCTGAGTCTCGGTGCTCGGTGCTCATCCGCTCTTCAGAATGTGATGAAGAGCCCTTGAAACGCTCACAACGAAAACGACAGGGACAAAACTCCAGTCGACCTCTACCCTACCCCAGACTCTGAAGCCGCCTTCTTTCTTCAAGACCGCCCTCGCCGACCCCAAGCACCCGAAGCATGCTCTTCCTAAGTCTTGCGCAGCGAAGAAGGCCACTCACAAGTCTGCTCTGGCCGACCCCGCCCACACCCACCACGCTAAAGCAAAAGCCCTTGAGGCGAAGAAGGCAGCCCACCACACTGCGCTCGTTGACCTAAAACACCCTCAGCACGCCACCGCGAAGGCGAAGAAGGCGAAGAAGGCCGAGTACAAGGCCGCTCTCGCTGACTCGTCCCACCCCAAGCACGCTGCTGCCACCAAGAGAAACAAGCATTCGTGAACGCACTTAACGACCCCTCTCAGTAGGAGCCCGTCATCCACCAGTCCAGCCCATACAGGAGCCAAGTATGCTCGATCCTTCGCCGACGCTGGTGCTCCCAAATTGCCATCCGTCTGTCCATTTCAAATCCATTGCATTTTGTCAAAATTCAACCAGATCATGTTCGCGATTCGGCTCTGGGCCTCACGCACCAGCCTCCTCGTTTACCAGTAGTTTCGTTGCTGCTGCGAGTACGGGCTGTACCATCACGATTGCCACCGATCTTTCTCGTCTGCCTAGCATCTCATCATGAGTACAGGCCCATGCACCACGACCAACTGACGGAGTTCAAACCGGACCGCTTCAACGGCTCTGACAGCCAAACGGACCTCATAGGTCGGTGCGTCTGCCTGGGAAAGCACTTCGCACATATCGCCCGCTCTCGCGACGTACCATTTCCTTCCCTGACTTGACGCCCACGGCAAGGAAGTCCTGCCCGAGCTTGTCCTCTTTGGCGTTCGCACAGCTCATTTCTTATGGGTGCCCCAAGATTCCCGAAGTCATTCACCCTGCTCGAGACTGAAACTTCGATCCTCGTAGGCAGTATTAGCCACCCTCGACGAGTTTAAAGTTCCGTTGAGTGATACTTAGAAGACAAATACCCCCTCGTGTATCTATGAATCTTCACCGCAATAACAGTCACTGACAGGAGGCGAGGAGTCTCTCGTTATGATTAGAATCAGAGTGGCCCTCCTCGAGTAAGCTTGCTGAGTCCAGACAGCAATTTTGATCAATATCGTCCATCGAAAGCCTTCATATCATGCATTTAGTGCTAGGAGACAGTTCAATCGAGCAGATGTCATGTGTAAGGGAAGAGCACGTACAGGCATTGAAAGGTCTATCTAATCTTTCCAAGATCAGGGCTGACCCAGACCGTCGTGCCCGAAATAAGCGCTTCAGCGCCCATACACCTTGACAGAAAGGCGGCTGTCGCCTAGAGCTACGATTTGTTCGTAAGGGCGTCGCGTGATCAGAAGATAAATCATGGAATGAATAATTACAGAGCTATTTGTGGTGTCGAATTTCCGTCAGACGATGGTGGAAGCATCAGTTCCTCTTCCATAACCCATCCCTTTATCATCCTCGAGGCGATCGTGTTCCACTGTTTTGACGATCTCAATGACATCGCCATGCTTATTTCCCATCCCCTTCGATATTGCCAAATCCGTCCTTCCGTTCCTTTTGCCGGCGAAAGATAGAGGGATGACGGCGTCGTTCGCCTTGGGGGAACCCAGATTGGTGCTGATGTTGTGAGACTCCTTGCGATAGTATTTTCCGGACTTAGTGCGTCAGTAAACGCGACACGCCATTATGTTCATGAGCGCTGCGTTTGGCACTGCGAACATTGCGCGATAGACGACAGGAATAAGGGGGAAATAGAATACGATCACGGTAAGCAGGCTCGTTGTGACTGTTGTCCTGCAAAAAGTCAGAAAGCATCCACAGCCAGGACCTTCAAGCTCACAGATAATATGCCTGCCCATCTTGTAAGAGGCCTCGGGAGAAAGCGGGCAAGTAATCCCCACGGAAGAATGCTGCGATCCCTCCGCTTAGCGGATTAGACGCGTAGGAAATCCTCGCGAGCCTCCATGAGATTGCGAGGAACACGAGGGTGTCGTTCACAAGAGGTATTATCCCCGCTATCCCAACGTATGTTTCGATCTTGACATTGATGCAGTGTTTCGTCGGACCGATATTGTCACCAGCAAGCCCTTGCGATGGTGCCAGGACGCCTGCGAGAATGGCGAGCCACATTACGCAGAAGAATATGAGAACGGGCTTGTTTCGCTCGAATATTGCGAGCACACAAATGAGAAAGAGGAGGGCGGTTGAAGCGACTGCTACCGCGAAAAGCCAGTTGATAATTCTACAGAACCTTGAGCAGGGAATGGAGACAGCCGCAGCTTTCAAGTGTGCTACGATAAATGCCTTTGCGCAGAAAATTAGAGGAGGTTTGACGCTCACTTTGGTATATGACTGTGCACAGGGAGAAGGTGAAAGCCGCTGATCTTTCCCGAGAGCAGATTTTTTTAGTATTCCAGCAGAATGAAAGAAAACGACCCATGCCGACCTCAAGATTAAATACACCACCGATGGAACCTTTACGGGATAGGTAAATACCGCGAATAAATCATGCCGGGCATTATTCAGGACGTCCCAGATGAGGACCTTCAGTTCGCACAGCCAGGTTCAGCGTTCCAGATTGGAAGGGAGGCGAGAATGAAAGCAGAGCTCACAGACAGCGTACCGACGTAGACATGCGTTGCGATCACGTTTTGGTAAGCTATATCTGGAGGCAGAAACGCCATTGGCGTAAATGGGTTTGGGAGTACTGGTGGACTGGCGGTATTGTTCATCCTATGTCTTGTGCGCGACGTAGAGAAAGACGTTCGGCCTGCAGAAAGAGAAAAGCTCTTACTTGCTTATAAATTGTTCACATGAATATTGTGTACGTACTGATGGAGCGGTTACTGTCATGAAATAGCGCCATCCCCGAGTGATCGAGCCAGGGTGAGTCCAAGTCGCATAATTAATAGGCGCCTAAACCGAAGGTCCTGTGAAAACTACCTTCAATTCAAATAAGGAGCTCATCTGATCCCGCCTGTCATCACAAATCAGTGTGAGCCATTCCCCGGCGGAAATGGAGTGAATTGGCTGCAGTTCATGACACGTCACGGAACCAACAGGTAGTGGGAATTCACGGAATTCAGTGTCCTCGTGTGAGGCGCGAGTCAATTGTCACAGGACAATGTAGCCTGGGATGTTCATTTGAATTTGAAACAAGAGACCGGCCTCAGGCATGCCCACTGATGTTGAGCACTGAGGACCCGGTAAAGACTGTATTCGGTATGAATTGGACAAAACCAGAGTGCACGACGCACTCGTCAATCTCTGAACAAATGTCCAGTAGTGAACCGAGAGAGAAGCTTTGAATAATTGGTTAATCAGCAGTGGTACTTTCTGCAAAACTGCCCGACGATGTAAATTGAATAGTAAACACTACCTGATGTCCCAGGCATGGTGTCTGATCTTCATCAAAGCGAATGTCATTGTGAGTGTGCAGTAAGGCTACTCTTGACAGGATCAACGAGCGGCTTCGTCTGAGACATGGAATTACCCTGCGTTGTCTTCGCCACCCGAAAATAGATTGGAAGTTTGAAAGGATCATCCCAATTTGAATCAGGAGATATTCGTCTGGCACTAGCGCTTGCCGCTCTATGATGCCCTAATTTTGCGCATCGATACACACGGCAAGCCATGATGTTCATCAGGGTAATGTCAGGTTGGTCGTGACGGTCGTTCTTTCCATTTAGATTAGTTAGAGAGGATGACATCGGAGACTGCTCGTTGAACGTACAAGTAGTAAGTTTGCCCATCCTGTAGAAGACCGCGAGAGAATGCAGGCAATTACCGCACAGAAATGCCTGGAGACCTCCTGCGTATGAGTCACAACGCTCCCTGGGCGAATTACCCACTAGTTTCCAGGAAATTGCCAGGAAGACCAGCGTATCGTTGATGAGTGGCAAGCACACTGCCGATGTACCAAACAGCTTTATTGTTCCGATTAAGCAATGTTTAGTAGGCCCAATGTTGGTACCAATTACGCCCAGAGGCGCTGTAAGCTCCCCTACCAACCCGACAAGCTACAGAAGGTTGAAGAATATTCTAACGAGTTTGTTTCCGTCGAATATAGCGCGAACGCGGATGACGAAGAGAAGGGACGTTGAAGCCGCCGCGAAAGAGTATAGCCAATCGTTAAGCTTGGTATAGCTGGAGTAGGAGATACCTATAGGTGCCACTAAGTCAAGACGTCAGATCCGGCGTACCAGCTAGGAGAAAAATGAGATGGACCATGAAATAGCATGGACACGATCACAAATGCAACTGAAAGCATTCTACCTCGACCAGATTAACGTGTTAGATGACTGAGAGGGAAGGGAGGAGGCTTACCTTGAGAGGAAATACACAATTGTTGGAAGCTTTATAGGATAGTTTCTCACAAGTATCAAGTCGCTGGTAATGTTGTCTAGAGCATCTAATATCATGACCTTCAGTAATAAAGTAAATCAAGTATCCAAAGTGAAAGACGATATAAGCCTACAGTGAACGAGGCGACAAAGAGATATGATGCAGTCGTGACCTGGTGAGCGATCTCTTCGGGGAGGAACGCCATTGGCGTGGATGAGTTGAAGGACTCCAGGGAGCCTGACAGCTGAACCATGTCCGTTGCGTTGGGTATCGAAACTGCGTCAGTCTCCACACTGTCCAAGCATTTATGGCCTTCCCAGATTATTTTTGAGATGCTAGGATCTGCAGGGCCGTGTTGTGTGATCTGACATCTAAGTTGAGAACGACGCCCTGATCAGATCATTGGGCCAAAGGTAGGAAATCACCTAGAAGTGAATAACCCCCGCGGGGTATTTTGAGAGTCACAATGGTTGGAGTACCACCGGGTCAAGGCCCAAGATATCGTAGTCGATGGATAGAGTGGATAGAGTGGGTACTCAGGCAGAGGCTGTAGCAGTCTCACAGTGATGTTTGGATCGATTGCAAAAATACCTTGAGACTGGTGACTCGGAGAAGATGAACCGAGGTTGGATCCTGTTTTCAGGGGTCTTCATTTAAAACAATACAGTGAAGTCGTTGATGTATCCTGTACGCTTCCGATGTGGCCTTCTGGGTGAACAGAAGGGCTGTGGCTGAGGGTAAGACGTCGACAGCGGTTCATCGAATTCGTTGCGGGGCGATTCCGCGTGGACCGGTGACAGGCTATGAATTCGGCTGGCCACGGATTTTGCGAATTTACGTGTAATTCATCGGTTCTGCGAAGGCATTACAACCTTGATCAACCCAACTTATTGGGTCGGAGGTGCTTCCCAGCGCCTGCTGGTCCATCCGCAAAGGTACTACTTTGAGTCCTTTTGAGCTCTATAGTGGGCACACACCAACCGGGGACCTCGAGCTAACGGTTATGTAACCATGGCTAACCTAGTTCGGGACCTACAGGACCAAATGCACTAGCTCACAGTGCACAGCGAGCCGTGGAGAAACCAAACCAAACGGGACACAGCCCCGCGGTCCACTCGGATCGACGGAATACTAGAAACCATCGCAAGCGCTCGAAGAAATAACCTCAAAAAAAAAACTAACAGAAGGCAAGCATGAAAGCTGGACAGCGACAACCTTTCAGCAGCACTACAGCTCAGGACTGTCTACAAAACAGACACCCGAATGCCCCACCCACGTGGCCCATCGCCATACGGATTCATCGACAAAGAGCAATAGCATAAGCCCACGTCGACCATTAAACCGACAATATGACACATCGCATACGCCTATCAACCATAAGACTCGAGTACGCGCACACAGCGTTCACTGGCAGACTGCGATAAGGGGGAGGTAATCACACAGACGCCTCTTACATAACTATCGAACCCAACCAAAACTGACGAACTACGTTACAAAACCCGCAGGACCTACGCAGCGAGGAATAATTCACCAAATTGTAGGGAACTTCAGGTCGGATTTGGATGCCTCGCGACGTTGAAACAGAACATACCACTCCAAAAAAGTAACACACACCATCCATACCTCTCCACCCCAGACATTATTCGCTGCAAACCTCGTGCGTGAAGGCAATAAACAGATCATGCGGCGGCTGCGTCCGACTTTCGTGGGCAGTATTTCCTCGCGGTAATATGTGAAAGAAGCAGAGGGAGGTTGGTAGGAAGCTGAAGTTGGAGAAGGGAACAGAGAGAACATGATCCTATCACATACGTTATTTGCACGTTTCACCCCATCACGGCGGATCGTCGGTGCCGGAGCAGCACAGTGTGGCCACCTATCCGGCGTTTGGACACTCCGCGTCGGCCAGCAGGATCGCGCGTCCATCGCAGCCTTTCGGTGAGCAGACGCGATTTCCATGACAACCTTTCCCCCAGCCAAGAAAGCACATGGATCTTGGCAACGTGACGAAGGTCGAATCGAGGACCCGGGTTCGGTGGATTTGCAACCAAGCCTGCCTGATACTCACCAAAGCACATCCAAAGCCCCTGCCGACAGCGGATCGTTCAAGAGGTGCTTGAGACAACTAAAGAAATGAGCGGAATACCATGGCATCATTAATGGGACAGGCTTCGGCTAGAACTTATATTATCTATCGCGATTTGCCTCTTTTGCTGTTCAGTGAAGTCCGCGTATTGCTAATCTTGGAAAACACCACCGTTCAAAAAACCAACCTCCTGTCCTGTCTCCAAAAATAAATAGTTGAGGTGTCCAATGCTTGGACGGATGGCCTTTGAGACAGTCTCACTTCAGTTGGAACTGAAGAGACGTCGCACTCACGAGGAAAGCACAACAACAATTCCTATCTCTTCCACACGACACACGGAAAACGACACGAAAAACCTCGACGGGCCATGCTCAGCACAGGGCCCGGGCGTACGGAAAATAATTCTCGGTTCCTGACACCATTCGGAATTACTCCCTCATCGCTCCCAGCCAGTTCATGAAATAAGCGATCGCTCGAAGGCACCTCATGACTAGAACAGCCTTCGCTAAGTGTTACCGCCAAGGTTATGGGGTATGATCATACTGAATGAACGTGGAAAATCTTTGGGGTCTCCGTTTTAGCTGTAAAAGCACGCAGGGCCAAGACAGGTATGATTAGAACGTCCTGTAGCTGGTATCCCCGTCCGCCCTACCGTCTCCGCGAAAACCCGAGGCGTCTACCGTCACGTTTCTGATTTCGCGCCCCCCTAAGTGAATCACAGGACCCCAAGAATGAATACAGATGCGCCTGCCCCCCACATCACGATAACTCAGCGATACATGATGCTCCTAGAGCCGACGTGCAGAACACTCCGACCACAAGACAACAATCGCTCTCCGCTCGTTACTAGATGACAAGATCGCGAACGTGATCAGCTTTGATTACGGGTGGGAGTCCCAACAAGTTCGCGAAGCCGTGCTTCGGCGCATGCATTAATTCATGCGTAATAGTAACCCGTACGCAGGCGTAAAACGTACTTCAAGTACCTATCTAGAATCTAAGTACTTAGAGCTCTAGTACGTCAACGGCCTCCCACCGGTTAATAAATCCTCCCCCACTCCCTCTACTGATTAACTAGCCACCCTCATGCAGCAGCCAGGCGTGTATGCAAACGAAACCTGGTGGCATCGAGCCTTCATTGAATCGTAAGCGCCTGCCCAAACGACCATCAACGTAGCAGCCGTTGGCGTAATAAAGCATTGATCGTTGATGTTGATATTACCAAAAACAATGTCTGCAGCCCGTCCATCCGTACCGACCGGTCAGAACGATCTGGAATCGAATACTTCCGATGACAAATCCCTATCAGTGTAGAGCGTAATAAAGAGAACATTTTCAACCCCAAGCCCTCCAGCCAATACCAGCTCTCCGACCTCGAATACGACATCCAGAATAGCACCCAACATGAAGGCCCCCGCGGTTCGTCGCGCTCGCTCGCCTGCGATTGCTCACTTCGTTCTACATGTCGCCACCCTCATTTCCCGCGCTCTCGCACCTGTACCCACCCCGCTCCGCCTGAAGCCCTGCACCTGTTCCCCGTTGTAGACGGAACGAAGCACGCGACGACTGGTCCCACCCAAACGAGCTTGTTGCCGTGTGACTCCACATCAATTTTGCATAAATAGTATTATCAGGCCTGCGTCGCCTCCAGGTGACCTCAACCGAGTCAAGGCCAGTTTCTGCGCAACGAGGCGATCAACCGCTAAACGAACGCAATGGCACTCTTCGGTGGCAAACGCCAGTACCAGGCCACCTGCGACTACGGCATCAGGAACACCCCGTGTCGCGCTGGCGGCCGCCTCACGGCAAATGCCGAACAACCCGCAAAACCAGACAACGAAAGTATACTAGCAATGCTGCAAGAAGTTCGAGGCGGTTGCGAATATAGTTGAAAAAGTGAAGTAAAACACAGCGAAAGTCCAAATTCGTAAATGATACCTGTTGTGGATGATGGAATACACAAGGCACCGTTATCAGCATAGCAACATCCGGCCAGGTTCCGTGAAAGGTAATTATTTACAGCACCCCGCGCACATATGCGCCCAGCATTCCACGTGGACGAAACGCGCACAAACGCTTGCTTTAGCTGCAANGAAGATAAGATTAACACGAGGCTAAAATGACCTTGTGGGGAACCAAGACTTTGAGACACGAGGTGATGCGATGGAATGAAGAGCGTGTGCGTCGGATGAACACAAAACCCAGAGGGATCGGAGCCTGTGCCGGTCGGCACGTTCACATATGACTCCAAAGATAATGGTTCGAGATGGGAAAGATGGAACGTGAATTTGGGACCATAAACTCGCTTATCCGGAACATAGCACCCGAGGAGAGTTGTAGCCATTCTAGAAACGGGTAAACCCTCTGAACGATTCGGATGACTCAACTTCTCCGGTTAACTAGCTTAGCTAAACGGATAGAACACAATCTGGGGACCTACAAAGGTTACACGTAACCAAAAGAAGAAGGTCGCATCGCTGCCGTACCTTTCTTACTCACCCAGCCCTGTCACCTCATGGCGCGTCTCTGGCAAGATAACCCTCAAACACTCTCTCAACTTTCAATCGTGTTTGTAAATTATTTTTTTTCTGTCTGTCCTCTAGTTATAAAAGGCCTGTACCCCACTAAAACAATCCAGTTTTTGGCACCCATACTGACTTGCGAGTGACGACGGATCTGCTTGTCTGTCGATTGGAGTCTAAGTAAGCCTCACAGGGACGCAATAGCCGTATCTTTTAGTTGTGGGATAACGATTCGGAGCTCTGCCACCTGCTTTAGAGAAAACTTCCGTCCCACCGTTCCATAAAGGGCCGGGCGCCGGTGCCTTCGTTTAAGTCAGTGACCGAGACTTCAGGGGAAGTGCCCCTTGGTCGTTCGCCGCGCCGGCCGAGCTAGGCCGTTTCCGAGGGTTCAAGGCACGTCCCTGCCTTGTCGGTATAGAATCATCTCGAAGACGACCCGAGTGGGTTACAGGGGGGGGGAAGTGCCCTAGGTCCGTTGTTGTCCGAAGCTGAAATTCCCATTCACGCCTCACGACTGCGTTTATTGGGGAACTACGCGCGTCCAGCATTGTTGTAATTAAGTATCCGCTGGACAGCGGGGGAAGGCTCGCTGCGCACACAGAGTTTCTCCAAGTAGTTGTAGTCCTCAATTTCTCGTATAATACCATCCATTGTATATAGGACATCAACATATACATCCACAACTGTAGTCTGTCGAGATGTACATATGCATCCACACAGCCGCTCAACACTGATTGACTATCATTAGCCCATCGGACAACTTGACTCCGAAAAAGTCAACAGAGGTGTATCGCGCTGACAATTATGTCTTTCCTGACCCCCTCCGATGTGAAACCCTTGAGACTTTGCATGAGAACGGCGCACCAAAGACGGCCTCAGAGCCCAGTGGGGATGTTATGTGCAAAATTTCGAGAACGGGCCCGAAAAACCTGATTTTTTTTTGCTAAATGTATCGATTCAAAGAATCTCATTCTATTTCTACCTTAACAATAAGCGAATGGGGACCTTCTGAGGCCCATGAGCAAACCCGAGTAGACCGGGGCCAAATTGATCTCGCGTAGAATTTGTATTTGTTTGTTCGGGCTTCCAACCCCTAGAGCCGATAGATGCTCGCTTCGCTCGCAACTACCAGTGGTACTCCTTGCATAGCACTCTCGCAGGTCCTTCCTTGGTATCCAGCGCCTATGGCACAACAAGCACAACCCGCAGTGTACCTCGACAGCATTCCGTTACTTCATGACATACACCCACATCTCCCGTCAGGCTACCCTCTACACTATTGACTTTAATCTCAAGGTCGCCCGCGGCAACAATCCGGATTGAAAGGATATCAGAGTGCGCTCCCTCTGCAGTTGCATGGATGTTGGTTCTGATCCTAGCTAATTTTACAGAGACACAATGTCTGAATCTTCGGCGCCTGGCCATCACGGACGATATGATCCAAAGTGCCCAATCGCTAGTTAGTGTTCTTGAGCAAGCTCGTTGGTGATTATTTTCGAAAATTTAACCGCCTGCACTGGAGTCCTAGACGCGAACCAGCGGTTCCCCCCTCAGGACAACAGGTGGAAGCGTTGGCTCAGATCACTGGATTCGACCAGAGAATAGCGGAAGTAGTCCTGAGATTAGACTCGATCATCGCCGAGCAGCGCAACTTCAGAGTCTTCACCCGTAACAAGGTAAAGATGGCTGCTGGCCAGGCAATCGAGCCTCTTCGGAAATCTGTGAGTTCGTCTCAACATACGCATTGTCCTTCTCATAACTTAGTCCTCCCAATTAGGTACCGAGGTGTATACGGGCACTTGCCCTTCAGTTGGCTCCCGCCGGCTCGGTTGAATCCTTCAGTAGCCTGTATCCTGTTGATACCCCTGCTGGGACCGCAGGTGCCGCACCCGCCGGCTTTCCAGGTGACTTGTCGGCGCTTGATAATGCAGGGATTCTGAAACTCGTTGCGCTCTATAACAAGAACTTCGGCCATCCTAGCAGGAGATGATGCGGACGAGAGGAGGACCAAGGTAATTAGGGCACTTGCCGCGATGTGATGCTTACCTTATTCTATAAATGAGTGGAGAGTCATATTCTAAGTAGTAGTCACCACTATACCGTAATAATTCGGTTGTTAATAGCAGTGAAAGTAAGTTTGACCGGAAGGCTTTTGCTAAAAAGTGGTCCTATCTCCTTTGCCGTTGGGGGTCATCGATCCTCCTCTCCACTGCACCATTAGAGGCGTCATGTCAGTGCATATACTATTCGCTGGATCCCGTCCCGATTAATGTCCCGATAGTATAACCAGCGTCTAGACTGAAATAAGACACCTCTTGAATCAGAGCTTTCCAGATGGGTGAACCCGCTTTGAGATTCCTCACACAACACGCATAGTCCATGCCGAGGCGATGGAAGCCCCTCCCACTGGGACTATAGGAATATGAGAACAGTCCTGAGGCTGTAAGAGCTAACAAGGTCTTAATCGTCATCGTCATGGGCATTGTCGATAGCGCTCGCCTTCTAGTTGTGAGTAGGAAACGCCTAAGTTTAATAATTCCGATCTTTGAGAGAGTGGCAGGTAAATCGGCAGGTAGATCAGCATGAGACGATCCATCCAGAGTTTGACCTGTACGGCAAAGTGCGGAAGGGTTTGGCAAATCGCTTCGTGAGGGAACCCTTCGCCATTGAGTGTCGTCTCTATTAAGACACTGTCAGAATTTAAAGAATCTCGGCCGGAGTGGTGAATAAAGCTGACCTTATTAGGTCTGAATCCGTGATCCTGTACGAGCGGGGTTGCTCACGAAAGCGGAGATGGCGAGAAGCGAAGAAGCGACTTGGCCTTGTCATGGTACATAGGATGCACAGACCCATGTGGACTCGAGGAATTATGACGACATCAACTTAAGAGATACCAACTGCATGATTCCAACCTTATGAGGCGTTCGCATTTGCACTAGAATTTTCTTGTTCACGGCGGGCACTCTACACAAGGACAAGGACAGAAACACAAAAGGGAGATTATAATATTATTAAGTCCAGTGCAAAACCAAGTCGAAATGTCCGTCTAGAAATAAACTCTACCCTATCGTCCATATCGGTAGTCAATGAAGCTCGAGCGCCGGTCAGAGTCGGGGTGTATGGATGGGACGCTCGGAAAGGGAGGGTGGCAGCAAGGTGGCGGTGGCAGCCGCGGAGGTAGAACCCGTGTTATGGTACCTCGCCATCTCGCTCTCCTTCTTCTGGAATCCACACTTCTCGTAGAAAGCTAAAGGAAATGAGCAATGAAAATGGAACCAGAACCACAAACAACTCACGAATGTTGGCATCGCTGCAGTTCAGAATCGTCTTGTACGACCCAACCCTCTCGCTGATAGTCGTGAGCGCCTGGATGATCCTCAAGCCCAGCTTGCGGCCCTGCATGCTCTTATCGACCGCGATGTCCTCGATGTGCCCCACCACACCCAGCCCGCGCGTGAACTTCTGCTCCATGAACACCGAGCCCACGCCAACGACCTGGTCCGTCGCACGGTTGATGATGACGAGGGTGAAGTAGGTGTTGGGGCACGCCTTGAGCCGGTTGAACGCCTGGGTGTATTGCTCCTCAGTGAGCTCGGGCGTGGATGTCAGCACCCGCAAGACGGAGAGGTGTGAGCGGTAGAGGTCGTCTTTGGCGAGGGGTCGCATCTATGCGGTAGTGCGTCAGCACCATCGTTCTTTCGAGTCTTCCCCCGGGCACGTACATGCAAATCCGATCCAAGTTGGGCTTGTACATCAGAAGGAATGTGTTCAGGCGCGAAGAGGAGGTCGAGGTGAGAGTCGGGGGTGAAAGAAGGCATTGAAAAACGTCTGGTGTGAGGTCGGGTCTAAAGAACGGCTAGAAGAGAACGGTTTCTTGAATGAGGAGTGAATGCGACGATATAATTGCTTGTCTGAGGTTGACCCACCTCTTTATACTCTAATTCTATGAGGTCGTGGAGGCGGTGGTGGGAGAGGGGCAGTGGGGTGGTTGACAGAGGCACAATCGCCAGAAATAGCAGGACTGTGTGCGGCACACAGCCACCGCAGCGCCGAAAGTGCACTGACCAACGGAACCTCGGTGCGGCGGACAGCAAATATGTCCCAAGAGCCATAATAACTTGCGAAAATGTTGGGAGGTGACTATTACACAACAAAAAATATTTCCTTCATGTGAGGGGGTTGAGTGTGAGTAAAGGAAAAAGTCATAGTAGCCCACCGCGAGGGTCGAACTCGCAGCCTTCAGATTGCCTTGGAACTCCGCCTAGGTAAGAGTCTGACGCTCTATCCGATTGAGCTAGGCGGGCCATGACATGAGGCTGGCTTTGGAATACTTTAGCGTTCTGCACAACATCGAGTCCACACTCCGAGATACTTGGGCAAAAATGGTCAAGTCTTCCTGGCTTGTGACGCGCTCCGATGCCAGAGTAAGGTTTTATGCAAAAGACTGTCATTTATCAACGAGTGGAGTAGGATTATACCTTGGGTATATTATTTTAATCATCATAACGCGAGGGCGAGCCGTCAAATCTATCATCTATCATCCTGAGGTCTAATCGTTTCAAATGGCACGAGAGCTGGGGGGCTCCATATCAATGAACGACTTGTGGTCGGTCTTGGTCTCCTCGTCGTCATCGTCGTGAAGGCGCTGAGCATCCTTCATTTCAGCATCATGCACATGAATAGCTGGCAAGCCAGTTTCATGGACAGTCGTGACGAGCACTTCCGTGTTCCTAGCGCGCGCTCGAGATGCAAAGGAAACAGGTATCGGGAGCTCGGAGTGGCGAGAGCGATCGTGGTCCCTCCTGTTGCTGCTGAGGGGAGTCTCTCTGAACTTGCCGAACTTGACATTGCGGAAGACCCGGCAGGCCATGACGTTCATGAGGACGATGTTGGGCACAGTGAACATGGTTTGGTAGGTCACCGGCACGCTCTTGACGTACAGCATGATCACAGTCAAAAGACTTATCGAGACAGTCGTGCTAAGTACGCGAATTAAACCGAAGGAACGAACTAGAATGAACGGACAAAGAATGACTTACAGGTAGTAGACCTGCCCATCCTGCAACAAAGCCTTCGAGAACGCGGGCATATAATCCCCAAAGAACAACGTCCTGACGCCGCCCTTCAGCGAAGGTTCCACATTCGCGTTCTGCATGAGCCGCCAAGTAATCGCAAGGAAGATCAAAGTATCGTTGACCAACGGGATAATCGCAGCAGCAGCAACATACGGCTGGAGACTGGCGTTCACGCAGAACCGCGTATCACCGATCTCCGCTCCCTCGACTCCTTGAGTGACCGTCAAGCAACCCGCGAGGACCGCGAGCCACATGAACGCAAAGAACCCGACGACGCGCCTGTCGCGGTCGAACACGGCGCGTACGCGGAAAAAGAAAAGGAGCGAGGTTGCTGGGACGGAGATGGGGTAGAGCCAGTCCAATCCCTTCTGGAACGAGCGACAATTCCCGGTCTTAGCGGCTGAAGAGGTTTAGTGTCTTGATAAGCACCCGGGACTGCGTTAACTAGAAGCATGAGTGACTCACTTTCGAAAATCGTGCTGGAAAGGGCATAACCCAGAGACGCCAACCTACGAAGAAGTTGAGGAGATGACAGACGAAGCGAGTGGACACTCTTACCTTGACACAAAATACGCAATTGTGGGCGCTCTGACAGGGAAGTTGAAAAGAAGCCAATAGTCTCCTCTAAGGTTGTCGAGGATGTCCCAAACCATCACCTTCGTGGACATAATAAGCACAAGAACCAACACAGGAATGGAAAAGTGCTGTAAAGGCTTACACCCAATGAGCCCACCAGGATGTAAATCGCAATTGTCACTTGATACGCCAACTCGGGCGGCAAGTACGCCATAGGCGTATTCGGATTCGGAAGCTGAGGAGCACTATCGT
This sequence comes from Cyclocybe cylindracea, assembly GCA_013376435.1. Taxonomy (NCBI): domain Eukaryota; kingdom Fungi; phylum Basidiomycota; class Agaricomycetes; order Agaricales; family Hemipholiotaceae; genus Cyclocybe; species Cyclocybe cylindracea. Next base: position 317,957 of record MPNV01001575.1, on the reverse strand, counting down.
TGGCGGACATTGCGGAGTGCTCGTGAGGGAGGAAAAGCGAAGGCGGTCGTAGTCGTGGTGGTGGAGAAGAAAAAGTGCGTTGTCCGACGACGGCGAACCAGCGCCTTGCTAACGAGTATTTGGCTAAAAAAAAACGAGGCTAAAACCTTGAAGGAAGGCAACAAACAAGGCGTCGGATGGGGCTACTCACAGATGCCGACCTGTAACCTGTCGCTCCGTGCAGGGTCTCAAAGGGCACCTTGAGCCTCGACGGCGGTGATTACACCATTTACATCCCCGGAGAGAAACATTTCCCAGTCGCTTGTCGGCGGCCTCGTTCAGAATATGACCAATAATGAACTCTGCTCCGTTGACGAAATGAAAACTTGATGCGCCTGGTCGGTCTTCCGGGAACATGGAGCAGTCGGATATGGCACTCAATGAGCCTGTAGCAAGAAGCTGAAGAGCCCAAGGAAAGCCAGTTCACGACCTGTTTCCGGTGAATAAAAATACAAGAGTTGCTAGCAGCGCAGACTCGAACCGTAATGTGCATTCTGGGCAGGACATTCGTCTTGTTGGGGTGACGTTATTTTTTGGCCTCGATCAAAATGGCGCCCGCCCTGCGCTTGCTTGCATTTTCGCCAGACCGAACCGACTTCGAAGCGTCAAGATGTCAAGATCCACCGGCAAAGTCTTCCAAGCGTGTTTGTCTGGCAGGATGCTGAAGTGAAGAACTGATGGCCCATCGACATTGACGACCACGGACCACCTGGCTGGAGACTTTGGAGATCGACGAAAATGTGCCGCATTCAAACCCTCTAGCACTAGAGCCCCTTGTATACACTGAGATGAAGTCTGAAACAGAACAAAGGACCGTTGCGAAGGGAAGATAGGTAACTTCAATTGATGGTTTTGTTGAACAAACGGCCATCCAGAATTGGTCCTCCTTGTAAATGCCGGAAGTTGCCGACGCCCAAGCGCCCCGTCCCGGCGGGCCGGAAGTAACTCGAGCAACAATAAATACTGCATTTTTCAATACATCAATAAGTGGGAGATACTTAAATACTCTATGGTTTTGTTGAGGGTGGTAGGTCATAATTTAAATTCAATCAAACCATCGAGAAGTCATGAGGACGTGACTGATGGCCTTGGTTGGAGATTTGTTGGCTACGTTTGCTTCTTTCTTCCTTGCTACTTACACAGAGAGAACCAGAAGAGAAAGGATCGATGTGTTCCTCGACCACGACCGAGCGGAATGCTGCGATTCCTTGTATATATTTAGATGGCTTGCTATTCTTGGAAGTATTTCCCATATTCGTCGGTCGTGTCCCGGAGGAATTCGCGGATCTTTGGAACTTTGTATTTCGGAAAAGCCGACATGCCATCATATTCATCAGAGCGATATTTGGCACTCCGAACATCGCTCGGTAAGCGACAGGGACTGAGTCGATGTACCACATCGTTACGGTCAGCAGGCTAATGCCAACTGTGGTCCTGGATGAAGTCGCTCATGAGATATGAGGGGGAAGAATAAGTCTCACGGCTTACAGAAAGTACGCCTGCCCATTCTGAAGAAGTGCCCTGGATAATACTGGGAGATAATCGCCGAATAGCATGGTGCGAAACCTATTCTTCATCGTGTCTTCAGCGTACGAGTTTTGCACCACGCGCCATATGATGGCCACATAAAGACAGAAGTCATTGACCAGTGGAGCAATTGCAGCTGCTGAAGTATACCACGGAAGGGTTCCGTCCTGAACGCAGTAGTCGGTGGGTCCAAGAGCGCGATAGACTCCCCCAAGAGTGGTCGTCGAGCCTGCAACAACTGCAAGCCACATGAGACTGAAGAACGCAACGATAAATTTATTTCTGTTGTAGATGGCACGGACATGAAAGAAGAAGAGGAGGGAAGTTGCGGGAGTTGCGACCGGAACGAGTGAGCTGACAACCTTGTTCACGAGGTTGCAATTTTCCGCGCCGATTGGAACAGCTTGAGGATTGGGGGTGAAACAGCTCGTCAACAGGCTTCACAAAGGTCAATGTCAAGGCCATGCTTACTAGCTAGGATCAAATATCCCAAAAGGCAAGCTGATGCTGCCAATCTGGCAAAATCCGAATGAGTGAACGGCTTTCAAGAATTACTTAGTGATTTACCTGGAAACAAAGTAGACTATGGTCGGAAGGTTGACCGTAAAGTAGGCGAGGAGGTGATAGTCATCTGCAAGGTGAATAAGGACGTCCCAAAGAATCACCTGGAAGAGGACTTGCTAAAGTGACCGCTTAGGAATTTGAAAAACACTGACGTACTGCTGTAGTGCCCACCACAACGTACGTGGCTACGGTCACTTGAAATGCAATATCTGGTGGCAGGAACGCCATGGGAGTGAAAGGATTCGGCAGGGCGGGCATGGCATGCGCAACTTCCCATGGGATGGGTGTTGTTGGGTCTGCTCTCCATGACCAGCACAGAGAAGTAATATAACAATGGGGCGGTCCCATCGACCAGATTTATATAGCTTTGCAACTAAGATGAAGTGCAAGATATGCATCGGTGGCGTAGTACACTGTAGGATTGCCTCCGTTACCCGTTATTTTTACGTTTGGACGCCGGCAATCTATGACCGTGACGTCAGGAATAAAGGCTTCAAAAACTCATCAAAAACCTCAGGGGCAATGGATGTGTGTATCGGCCTCAACACTCCTGGATAACTTGCATGATCTCGGTGCTGTGGCAGCATCAAATCTGTCGTAGGACTGGTTTATCATATGTGAGTGACTCAAGTCCATGATGGTGGAAATCTTGCAGCGCCCCAGGATTTTGCGTCTAGTCACCTTGGATCATCGTCCGGCAACATAAATGCTTGGAGAAAATCCATAGACCGACATCGCAGCCGAGGTCTTCTCTTCGACTAACATCACACACTGCGAGACAGGGAAGCCGCCCCTCATTTTTCCGATTCTGTAAATTTATGAACTTATGAGACGCTAGGGGAACATCAACGCAGATGCTTGTGGACAGAGCACTCCAGTCGTCGTCAAAAAAGATGAATGGAACAAAAATAAATACAATAGATAATTTCTGAGACTTATGTCAAAAAGTGTAAGGACAACGGGCTTATAAAGGGTATTTAAGGCAGAAAAAGTTGCTGGGAGTAAACGAATGGTGTCAAATACGGCTCAAGCCATGGAAGGTTGATCTGAATGTGCCTGATAGGCTGTCGGAGGGGTCTGTTGATAGCGTTTCCCGCATTCCGCCTCAGTGCTTGACCTTCGAGAACTAGGGCAAAATGTATCGACATACGTCGCCACCGTATTGGAGCCGGACGCTGAGGGATTTTGCGTGAATTCGCTTGGCTTGCTATTCTTGGAAGTTTTATCCATTTTGGTCGGCAGTGTCGAGGAGACAGGGGCGAACCGACCGAACTTCGTGTTTCGGAAAAGACGGCACGCCATGATGTTCATCATACCTATGTTCGGCATCCCGAACATTGCGCGATAGGCGAGTGGAACCGAGTCAATGTACCACATCGTTACCGTCAGCAGATTAATGCCGACAGTGCTCCTAAATATACCATTCCGTGAGACCCGAGAAATAGAGGAATTTCTCGATACTTACAGGAAGTACGCCTGGCCATTATGAAGAAGAGCCTTGGATAATGCGGGGAGGTAATCCCCGAATACCATCATTCGCACCCCGTTCTTCACGGTATTGTCGACATATGAGCTCCGCAACATGCGCCACACTATTGCGATGTAAAGACAAAAATCGTTCGCCGTTGGGATGATAGCCGCAGCTGAGGCATAGCTGGGGAGAGAGGCGTTGGTACAGTAGTGCGTCGGCCCGAGGCTGTGATAAGATCCTCCAATAACAGCAGTGGTGGAACCTCCAATGACCGCGATCCACATGAAGCCGAAGAACGCGACGATATACTTGTTCTTGTTGTAAATGGCGCATACGTGGAAAAGGAGGAGCAGCGACGTTCCAGGGATTGCCACTGGCACAAAAGAGCTAATGATGATGTTGATCAAGCTGCAGTTTTCACCGCCGATTGGGGTAGCTGGACAGTAAGAATTAATTATCTCAACGAGTAGAAGCTAGATTCAAGACCAATAGACACACTATTTATGACCACATAACCGACAAGGGAAGTAAGGGCGGCGAATCTGACGTGCCTTCAATAAGCGTGCCTTTGAAGAGAAGTGCCACATACCGAGAAACAAAATACGTGATCGTCGGAAGGCCAATTTTGAAACGAGTGAGAAGGCGATAGTCATCCACGAGGTGGCTAAGAATGTCCCAAAGAAGAACCTAGCGCACAGCGAGATCAGTCACATAAATTGGTCCAAGAAGGGAAGAGAATATGACGTACGGAAGCGGCGCCCACAAGAACGTATGTAGCGATTGTCGCCTGAAATGCAACGTCTGGAGGCAAGAATGCCATAGGCGTGAACGGATTCGGAAGGTTAGGCATAGCCATGTCCGTCCTATTTGCATTTTCCATGCTTGAAGACCAGTTCAGCAGGGTAGAGAATACAGAGAAATTGAGCTCCCAACCTCCTCCGAGCTGTGCTGTACTTAAGGACCTCCAGCTCATGCGAGCACGAGGACGCAGAGGAAGATCATGAGTGTTGCTGTGTCGCCTCATATCAGCGCTAAATTCGGAATGGTGTATCCTGGCTATAGTCGCAGTCGCGACGTCGCGTCGGGAGAGCTTCTCGCTGAAAAGGAACAAGAAGCTCGTTTTCGATCGCCAGGGTGCGACGATACCAGAAGGTCGGTATTGCAGTATTATCTCGGGACAGCAACCATGTGGATAGTCTGACTGTTGTAGCCGAGCCATACGCACTCTGGCATTTGTTGGTCAAGAAAACACCATAGAGCGTGATCTCGTGATAAGTACGCTTAACATTATATCATCACGGTGGTTGCTGTAGAAAGATAGAGGAGAAACAGCAGATTGAAGTTTCTCGAGACCGTGCGACAGCATATGATGAATCGGCATCAAGCGAGAAAAGCCATTGCGCGGATAATCTCCTAGGGGAAAGAAATTAGAGATAACTAGCGACAGACGCTCTGCTGGTTATATCTGGGATACTGCACGCGGAACGCCACTCTCGTGCGCCACACAAATAAATAAGGCAACTGGGCTAGTCACGATCGCTAGTCACAACCGCTGCCTCGGTCGCCCTAGTTGAGAACACAATATTCTTGGGGACCTGTTTCCGCAATTTTGTCGTTCGGTAAGCACGCCGGGGAACTTCTCGAGATAGGTTAAGGACAAAATGATGTAGGGAACTAATAACTGGGCGATAACGTACCCAGGGAATTCTCTCAGGACCACAGGAGGATTTATGAAATCCACGGGACTGCACAACTGGTGTTGCGGAGTCACCGCCCATGCCCCGCGCGTGGAGATTGGGTAAATAAGCATTGGCAGGTTCATCGGAGTGAAATGCAAACCGAGGTCACATTCCATTCTGATCGGGATATCTAGAGCTTCTAATAATACAATTGTCCTGTCCTTGTCATCTAACTGCGTGAATTATCAATACATAGCATCATCATACCGGTGTCACCAGCGTTGAGGACCCAGTCTTTACCGACTTATTGTAGTCACTCGCGGACTCCTCGCCTATCGAGTGACTGCACCCAACCCTCTGGTGTTCCAATAACTCGACACCCAACTTTGCATCCTTGGGACCTCCGATCCTGGTGCTTTGGCTGGTTGACAACGCAGAATTTCGTCCAAAGGCAATGCTAGACGAATGTCCTCTAGTCCCGTCCGAGGTAAGAGGCAACTCGTACGATGAACTAATGGTCGTTTCACTGTAGACTCCAAATCGAATATTGCGGTAGACGTGGCAGGCCATGGCATTCATCAGAACGATATTGGGCACACCGATAAATGATCTGTACACGATCGGAATGGAAGTGTTGTAGAACATGACGGCGGTGACGAGATTGAGGGTTATTGTTGTCCTGGAAGGAAATATGAAATGTCAAGAAGGGTTCAGACGAAGGAATCAGATCGTGTGCGGGACGCATACAAATAGTAAGCCTGGCCATCCTGCAGCACGGCTTTCGAAAACGTCGGAAGGTACTTCCCAAAGATCATGACCTGTACACCGTTCTTGATGCTGGCGTCTACATATGTATTCTGCATGAGCCGTACAGTCGTCGCGATAAAAACAAGTGTGTCGTTGACGAATGGGATGATCGCGGCCGCCGAAACATATGGCTCCAGACGAGAGTTGATGCAATAGGCAGTGTTTCCAATGCTAGAACCAGATATACCTTGGGTCGGTGTCAGACATCCCCCGACCACCGCCAGCCAAGATAGCGAGAAGAAGGCGACGATGTACTTGTTCCACTCGTACATTGCGACGACGCGGAAGAAGAAGAGCAAGGAAGTCATGGGTATGGCAATAGGAAAGATGGATTGGATGAGTCGAATGTTGTCGCAGTGTCCAACGGGTGCCGCTGGAGGCCTTTGTCAACAAGGACGATGAGATTCGAAAGCCAAGGACCGACTTTCAAGAATTGTAAGGCCGGTGAGGTAGGCCAGACAGCTCCATCTACAATAAATCTTGTCTGAGGGGGCTATGGAGTAACACAAACTGAACACACCTCGATAAAAAGTACACAATGCATGATATATTCACTCGATACTGCGTAACCATTTTGTAGTCGTTATGGAGGTTCGTGACGATATCCCATATGAGGACCTACAAACAGCCGTTCTAGTCTTTCGTGCGCGAGGAGAGCGCCGCTGACGCACCGCGAGAGACCCAACCAGCACGTAAATCGCGATTGTCACTTGGGACGCTAGGTCCGGTGGTAGAAAGGCCATGGGCGTGAAGGGATTTGGCAGCTCCGGTGTCGCACCATCGCTGCTACTCATCGCAGGGAGGCCACAGCAGTGCCGAGGTTGGAGGTCAGAGTGGAAAGTGTTCGGACGGACGCAATAGTACGGATGACGATCCCTTTAAATACTTCCGCCATGTCGATGTCAGCGAGCCACGGTAATGGTCGAAGAGCGGCCTCCCAAGACGAATAGGATATATGGAGCACGGCATACAGGAAGACTTGCGAAAAGCTCGCACCTTGGGCGGTTGACGGTTGACGGTGGGAAGGAAGCATTCTATATATGTAGAGGGGCATACTCGGCGCATCGTGACTGGTGATTTGTATTGTATCTGTCACTGCAGGCGAAGAAGGGGGCAATACACTGCACAGTCGGCCGTTCTTGACCATCAAATGTTTGCTTCCGGGCAGCTTGTCTCGTAACGCTACGCGTATTGGAAAGGCGCAGGGACGGGCAATTTGTGGAACGACGTGGGTATCCTGAAGCTGGTTGTGTTGTTGGACGATTGCGATTCGCTGGCGGAGCGTTATCGTGATGGCGGGTGTTGTGGCTTTGCTGTCGTCTTAGGAATGCAATACATATAGCAGCCATTCAAAAGAATTGAGTTGTAAAGACTAACTATAGCCTCTCGTCTGGAGGCCAAGCCAGCGGCACTTGAAGGAGACGTGTGACCATTCACGAGTTTGACTAAGTCGAGATGTCGAACCCGGATTGTTCACCCGATTTCGCGCTTGGGACACCTGTGAACCGTTGCATGAGGTTGAGCGAGAGGAGCGTTTCTTTTTGGAGTGCTCCTTCGTCGCCCTGCCTCTACTCCACGGACCGATGGTGGGGCCAATCCTGACGCTGCATGTCAGATTACACCAGAAAAAGGACAGTTCCTAAATGAGGACGAAGGACAACAATTGTTGCGTTCGGGTTCCTGGTCCGGCGGGGTTAATGACTCTCTCAAGGCACCGAGACCTTTCCAGCGGGAAGCAGGCCAGATGAGGAAGAATGTCGAAGGAGATAAGTCCGCCTTCAGTCTTGAAGGTGCCATCGTGTGCTTGAAGATCGGTCGGAATAAATCTTTGAGGGAATCCGTCTCGTTGTGGCAAAATACATCATCATTCCATTTCCAAAGCCACATTCAGAGGGAAAGAGAAGAGGCGACGTGCGTCGCCACCTGAGCCATGTTTGTCCTCCATGCAAGCCCTCCGGATCCATCTGTCTTTTCGACAGACGCAATATTGCTGAGAACATATGGGAAACCACCATCCGCGCTGGCACTGACACCCTCGACGAGAGGCAGTTCACCAAGGACGGGCACTTGCAGACGCTCAGCGACTTTGTGGAAGTTGTCCGGTTTTCCTGAGAGAATTGTGAGAAAGTGCAACATGTGAACGAATCAAGGACATACCAAAGAGATATCGTGGGGTGCGTGTTTCACAGCTGGAGCAGAGATAATAGGCTTGATTGAGGATCAGACCGGTAATCTTTGGTAAAAGGTGAATATATGCGCCATAGAGAGATATCGCACATACAGGTACGGAAACTTTCTTCAACATGGCGATGCCCTTCCTGACATCAGAAAGCGCAACATCCTGTGGTGTCGATACAATGACTGAACCTGAATGTTTCGTCAGCCCTTCCACATCGTAGTAAAAAAAGATAAAGACGAACTCACCGTCAACTGTCACCAGCTGTCCCAACGTCAGCGGAACGTCGCCAGTTCCAGGTGGCATATCGACGACCAGAACGTCGAGCCCTTGACCATCCCTCGACCAATCCACGTCGAACAGCAGCTGCTGGATGGCCTTTTGCACCATAAGTCCTCGCCAGACGATTGGAGTGTCCGTGTTGTCGCCAGTCGAGGAGGGTATGAGAAAACCCATCGACATGCAGGGCAGACCGTGATTAGTTAGCGGTAGGATGGCTCCCTCTAAGAGAAAGTCAGTAAGGGAAATTGGTAGGAAGCCGGTCGAAAGTACACACTGCTTGTCAGCTCTGGCTCGCCAACATTCTGTAACCCCATGAGTGTCGGTATCGAGGGTCCGAATATGTCGAGGTCCAGTATACCCACTCGAAGTGGTGTTTGTGTCTGCTGCTTTTTGCGCAGAGCCAAAGCATAACTGAAGGGCGATTAATCCCATATGCTAGCCCAACGAATGAGGGGCTGCTCACGAGCAATTGTACTCTTCCCAACACCTCCTTTCCCACTGGCCACTACCACGACTTTCCGGACGTTGGGAATGGGCCGCTTCTCGATGGGCCCTCCTCGACGAGGCATCTGGGGAGGCGGTGGTCGCCTTGGTAGGCCCTGCAGGAGAATCAGGCGACGCGAACAGTGAGTTCGATGGAGCTCACTAATGGATTTTCATGTCTGCGGCAGCTCGTTGTTGAGAGAAACCGAGAAACCCTACGGCTGAGGGAAGTGGGCAGATGCAACATGACGCGCTCCAGCAAGTATCACAGTTGCCTTTTGTTCGCAAGGTTCTCATCACATGGTTCCTTCGCGTCGCGTAGAAAAGGGAGCTTTGGATGGGTATTTGTGAATCCGATATTATAAGGACACTACACGACTACAAGTCTCAAGAGGGTATATTATCGAAACATGCAAAGAAGGAAAAGATAGGCTAAAGCTTCAAGCTGTTTTTCGACATCTCGATCATCAGAGTCTTGGACTTGAGTAGACTGGAAAGCCAATCTCCGATGGAGATTCCCCAGAGAATATCGAAATAACCAGCCCCACCGTTCTACAAGCAGCGTCAGTACAAGAGGATTACATCTTCAAGAAAAAGAGAACACACCTTTCCATTGGTAATCACGATCAACTCGGTCGAACCCTTGTAGTTTATCAGGCCCTTGGGGTTTTCACCAATGAGAGAAAGCGTGTTGTTCACGATGACGGCGGCATGGTTGGGAGCTTTCGCGGCTTGTTTCTGTTCAGCGTAGTCGATAACATCCCCAGCTGCGAAGATGCGCGGGTGGTTGACCAGCTGCAGCGTGGGCTTCACCTTGACGAAGCCGGAATCGGTAAGGTTCTCAGAGCCGAGACTGTCAATGAACTTGGTGTTGGGGCGAGGACCACGAGTAGGGATCTGGAAGTATGTAGAATGATCAGTATTATGACCTCTTTCACTTGCAATGATGCCCGAGCGCATGCGAAGCCTCGCGTCGAAGCTGTCGACTCCAGCTTCTAAACGTGACATCCGCAAGCTCGCATGGCGCAGAGCCACGATCAGCATCCACAACGCTGGCTCGTGGGATGACCGGCCCAGCGTCGATAGCCCGGCATAGGTAGAGAGAAGAGGCAGACATACCACAAGATCAGCCTCAATCGACACACCCTTTCGTGTAACGATCTTGCCCTCCTTGGGTTCAACGTCATCGACGAAGTCGTCCTTGATAACCTTGACACCACGCTTGACGACACGCCTTTCAATGTCCTTGCGGAAGCGGTCGGGATAGGTCTTGTTCAGCAGAAGAGCATCTCCTTGAACAATGGTGACAGGTTTGTTCTGTTGACTATGAGTCTTGGTTCGATTGTATAAAATTAGCAAACTCACCGGCCACTGGTCCTTGAGTTCACCAGACAGCTCTGCAAACCGTCAGTCAGATTGGCAAACATAACCTGAGACTCTGAACTCACCGATACCAATTGCCCCTCCTCCGACCAAAGCAACGCTCTTTGCTTTCGCGAACTTTTCACGCCAATCCTTAGTCCACTGCAGCTGTCCGTCCACGCTCTCCGGGAAATCAAGCGGACCCTCCCACTTGCTCCCCGGCGCGAGAACGAGCACAGAGAACTCGATTTTCTCGCCGTTGTCCAACGTAACAAAACGCCCCTTTGTCTCGTCATCTTCGATGGAAACAGCCTTGGCGAGCACGACCTTCTTGTTCCCCTGGTTGAAGCTCTCGGGGAATGACATGAGGGCGTGTTTCTCAAGCTCCCCTTCCGCAGTCACCACCATGCGAATGGTGGCAGGCAGCGACGTGTAGTGTGGGCGAGGTGTTACGAGAATAATTGAGGTAGTCGTCGACGTGGCGAGTTTGGCAGCCAGGCCATTGAAGACGTTAAGACCTGCAGTTCCGCCGCCGACGATGACGATGTTTTTGGAAGACATGGTAGAGATTGAGGGAAGAAAAGTGAGGAGCGTTCTGGAGACATGTTGGGCTTTAAGATACGCGCAAGTAAGGCGCTTACAACAACCTCGTAAGCATGGTCATCTATTTGACGTAATATCGTCAGCAGCATTTGTCAAAGTCATGCTGGAAAGCTAAATTTACATTACAGGCAATTGTTGGGAAGCCTGAAGGCGTCTTCAATCATTGCGAGTGAGGATGCCTCACCAAATGCGAGGATCTGGGTAACTTTTCAGCTCTCGGAACCGAGATTTGGAAGGATGAGGTTACGAGAGGAGCCAACAAACTCCTAGAACACGCGTAAAGGACTGGTGCACAGAAAGCAAATATTCATTATTGTCACCTGAGGAAGATTCTGACCAAGCTATATCTGGGTTCTGTCTTTTAAACTTTTGAAAACGCCGTGGTTCACGGCGTCCAGCTCCATGCACTGTACACTGAGATGGCGTGGCAGTGGGCGCTGGGCTCCAGGTACACGTCAATGTTCTTCAGTGCAACAGAAGACGCGGGTACGGCAAATAGAGAAAGATGTCAGATCAGGCATCAGGCGTGGAGCGAGTTCTTTTGCTTTCCTATCTCTTGCAAGTCGCGCGCTAAGCACCGTTGAATGATGGATTGTATTAGCATTAAGTCAGCTCAAAGGGGACCCAGAAGAAAGGCAAAAAAAGGGGGAAAGGCGAAGCAGTGATTAAAAGTAAAGACTGTAAGTCCGAAGGAATGTATTCGTAATTTGCTAGGAAGGGGTATAGTTCGTTGTTCATTGGGGGCGAACTAATAATGAGCGTTTGACTTTAGACTTTCTTGATCCTGTAAAAGAAACAAGTGCGATGAGCACTTCGTGCAAAATGAGACCGGAAAGGAAGACTCACTCGGCGGCAGTGATAGTGTCTTCTGTCACCGAGACCGCAGCGGGAAGGTTGGCAGGGCAGAGTAGATCAAGCACTCCACGCTTGAAGACAGGAACGGGTGTAACCGAGCGAGGAGCACGGGCGCCAATGCGGGAGAACGATCTGCGATGGTAGGGAAGTGAAGGAACTTCGCGCTTGGTAGAGACAGAGTCGCCGAAGCAGCGCTAGAAGGACAGTGAGTAAGAAAAAGTAGACGAAAAGGGAAAATCATCGTACCTTGAACAGCTCAAACCTCTGAGTGAAGAGCGAAATTGAAGTCTCGGGGTTGAATAGACCGAAGAAATCGGCGTTGGCACCGACGTTGACATCAAGCCCAGCGCCAATCTCGAAGCATCCACCGAACGAGGCGCCCGCCGAGGTGCTGACGTTGGTCTGCCTGGTCGCAAGCGCCGCGACCTCAGCGAGCTCGGGTGAGCGAATGGCAATATTGCTCGAGTCGAGGGCAGCAGCACGGTTCCAATAATAGTGTCCAGGAGAGGTGATACCGCGCATCGCGATCTTCTCCTTCTTGGCAGGCTTCACGACGACTTCGCCGTTGGCGGAAGCCTCGAGATTGAGCTTCATAAATGCCTGACCATCAATGTCCAGGAAGACGCCGGCACCGACTGCACCGCCAAGAGCAGAGATACCGAGGTTGACACCAGGAATGAGGTGGGCCTCGAGGGTACCTGTGGCAGCGATATTGGGGCTGGCAGAAAGCTGGAGGGCTGTAAAAGGGCCTTAAGCGACCGCATATATTTATAACTGCAGGACAAATACTCACGAGTGTCGCGGATGGTGAAGGTTCCGTTGGAAGCGCGCTCATTGTTGGGAGGGAAGACGAGCTCAGCCTTGTCGATCTTGTAGCTGATGCCGACGGTCATTCCGAGGTTGAGGTCGAGGGAAGCCTTGGCCTGAGCATTGAGCTGAAAAGATGGGCCAATGGTCAGGATACTATACGAAAGGATGTGTTAGAATCACATCACAGACGAGAGAAACAGTTCAACATACCCAGGGAAGTTAAGACCAGGAATGGCAGCCTCGAAAAGCAAGATCTTGCCAGAATCGAGGGTACCAGTGACACCAGCGTTGACAGTGAGATTTCCTTGGAGGTCAGCATTCAAGGCTGAAAATCAGAGGCGTCAGAGAAGCAAATCTACATACAACGCTATCAGAGGACGTACTGGAGATGATGGCGAAATCGTCGATCAGAGGTGGGATGATCGTTCCACTGACGGCAACACCTAGAGCAACAGCAGCGGTTGCACTGGCACCAACGTCAACCTTGATGCTTGCAGCGACAGGCGGGCAGTCGAGGCTCTCGTCAATCAAGTTGAAGTTCTTATCGACACCAACATTCAGGACATTTCCGGACTTCTCAACGTCGAAGGTATTGAGTTTCTTGATGGCTGCGAGAAATCAAGTCAGTCGACAACTCCGTTTATGACACTTGCACGGCGTACCATCAATAGCTTTCTTCACGAAATCGAAGAATCCACGGTCTTCATAACGCCCGTTGCTGCGACGTTGAAGGGGGGTCACATCGAGCTCTCCCTCGGCTCCTGGAACGTTGGCGGCACGGATGGCAAAGCCGACGGAGGCAGCGCCCTTGCGAGCGGGGCCCTTGTCGAACTCGGACGTCAAAGACAGGGCTTTCACTTCAGGGACGGTACCATCACGGCGCATCAGACGGGGAAGAAGGCTGGACGGGATCGATTGATCATCCGGGACCCATGCGCGGGTGACAAGGGAGAAGGGAGATGAGCCGCACTGGATAGAAATCGGCATATATTTCTGAATAGCTAGGATAAACACGCACGTTTTCGGGCAGTCGGACTACCTTTCCTGGTGCTCCTGGGTCCCCGTAGAGGCGATCGCAGTCCGCCTCAGAGCCTTCCTTGCATACAAGACGGATGTCTTGCGTCAGAGTACTCGGGTCGCACCCAATGATCTCCCAGCCACCAGCATTCGTGATGTCAGCGATAGAGTTTACACTACCGAACTAGATTCAAACATCGCGTTAGAAGACTGTTCATCCTGATTCAACAAAACTGGGCCCACGATTTTAACAGTGCCGGAGGCTGAACCAGCTGCGGCGGGAAGGTCTGAAAGGTGATGAATACCATCAGCAGCAGAACGAGAGATGATAATTAAATGCACGGCGCACCATATTCGCAAGTCCCTTCAAAGCAGGGCTTGCTCCAGTCGTTAGCCGCATGTACAGCGGTTGAGACAGCGAAAAGAAGGAACAGGTTTTGGAAGGCCATTACGAAGGATACACCAGCGGATCACAGGAGAAAGAATGAAGTAGACCGACCCGGGTCAGATACGAAGGACGATCAGAAAGGAAGTGATGAAGAGAAAAACGAAAGAACGAAAGAGAGCGAGAACCGGGAAAAAAAATTGTTGAAGAGATAGGCGCCAACCCCACGTCTGTTATATACTTTGGACGACGATTGCGACGATCCATTGTGCACACATGGGCATCCAAATTGTGGACTTGTAGACATATCAAACACACCGCGCAGAAGCGATGCGTTTTGTCGGCATGGCCTGAGATGGCCTGCCAGAAATGAGCGAGCAGCACAGGTCATTCAATGATCGTCGTCGTCATTGTCGAGGTCGACTCGACGACGACTGACGTCGGTCCCGGGGCTTGGCAAATACCTGACGACCTGCGCGGCTTTACACGGCTTAACCTTCTCGGAGCCCTGAGCCCTCATAACAAACGCACCATATGGCTTGTCTCAGGCCTGTCTTTAGGCGACTACGCGATTCCTTCGAAAACCAGATATCACTACCGTCCTCGTCTATCGCCTTGAACAAGCAAGGACGATTAGACCATTTGTCACTTCACAGGGCGCTGATATAGTCCCGTAGGCTTCACGCAAAATGACATCGAGATTGACACGGCCGTGGAGGACCATGAGGTGAAGGCTCAGGTGAATGGACATGGAATGGACATGGAAGAAGGACGTCAAGCTAAAGGTCACTTTGATCCGTCGAGGAGGATACGGCTCCCACGATATTGATGTGCTCATCGGAGGCCGAAATCAAAGAGACTTGAAATTCAAATACAATCGACTATCAGTTGTATCTATTAGGTCTGTCTATTTGAAAGTTGAAAGAGACTTCGAAGTAAATCTAGCAGTCTGCCTCAGGTAGGCTCTGGGCTGCTCTACGTGGAGGCGATGGTGGCTACAAACTCCCGCTCACAAATTCACAGGGATTGGAAGGGGTCCTTGGTGGTAAGTCATCCTAATGCTTACCGCCCTGTGCTGCCAATGCTTTCTTTACATGATAAGGACGTATGAGGTGTACCCTAATTCTATCGAGATCGCCATCGCCTGCAGCGACATGCTGGCGAAATCCATCCTTGCGATGGATGACAAGTTCCACATGCCACGGGCGCTCCCGACGCTTACCCCACGTTCTCACTTGCCATTGAAACTTGACAACATGTCTCCAAGGCTCTCTAGTAGCTCCCAACTGCACCCACTGTGGCTGTCCTTTTACCTCACTTGGTTTCTTGGACCGTGCAATCGCAATCCAAATTTCATGAAATCCGAAAACGGTTCAGTATGGCCAACTTTTGCACCCCAAAAATCTACGGAGGCTTGCCGGTAACAACATTTGTGGACATGGACAACTAGAACTGGCGCCTCACTGGCCAGTCAGCCTTTGGTGCCGACATGTCTGAACCTCTGCGATTCACATGCTGCATCCTGCCAGAATTCCCGGGCTTCCCAACAACGCGAGACGTCGACCTAGCTTTAAACGAGGTATTCTGTCCAAAGAAAGTTGAAACATATGACTCGCGGTATAGAAACTCGTACCTCCCGACCATGGATTCGAACCTCGTTTCCGGCGCCGGACACGTAAATGGGATTATTCTTATACGTGTCTCTGGCCCTGCCCCAACCTTCCGCCCTTTGCCACCTTCATGAACGGCGAGACTCAACAGGCCTCTGGTTGCCTATTGTATATGGCACGACCTTTCGGAAGCCTGTCGTCGGTCATCGGAGGAACGAATCCATCTCCTTCTGCGCTTGATGGTTCTTTTCCTCTGTTCGTCTATCAGTCTTCCTCGTCTCAGGATCCGTGCTCCGTCTGCATTGTTTCAGGGCTCGTGGCTGGTTCTATCAGTGCCTAAGTCGCTCGAGTACAGCATGCCACTGGCCAGAGAAGATTTCTGTGTTCAAGTTACCCGTCGGCGCCCGCCCCAGTCACTGACAGTGTGAGGCCGACGAAGCTCTCTGTGGCTTCTGACGGGCAGATTTTTCCCGTTGACAAGTGTGGCGACATCCTGCGATACTGACAGGATACCGAATGACGAAGGCCCATAGATGTGGGAAGCGTACCGAGGCTTTCCACCATATGTATTACAAGCCTTCGAAGGGGGCGATATGGAGTTTGAATCCGAATACCTGGTCTCGCCCGTAGCTGGCTTGCGCGCTCTGCTTCCCCGATAGAAGTCTAGGTAGCTCAGCATGTCCAACATTCCAAACACAGTGATTGTCAGAGGGGGAGGCTCAGATGCCCGGATCGTGCGCTTTCTCTCCTGGAAGTACTATCCACAGAAGTACAACCTCATCCTTGTCACTGCGCGGTCGTACTACACCCACCTCCCAGCATGGATCCAGGGTGTCAGTCAGAGAGGGAGGGAACCTCGAAGAGCTCATATCCCGTATGGCCGCCTCTTCGGCAATGGAAATGGAAAGGTGGTTCAAGGAAATCAGTGCGGAAGGGCGCGGTGAGGGTGGGTCGTTGACGTTGGAGAATGGAGAGAAGGTACCGTATGAGGTGCTGGTTCTGACTCCGGCGAGGTTGGGAGAGGGACCGTTGGATATTTCGGAGGACGTGGAGATGCTCGAGCATTTGACGAAATAGCGACAGAAGTTCAAGTAGGCGAAGGACGTCGTTCTGGTAGGCGGCGCTGCTGTGGCTCTGGGCATGCGAACCTTCCTTCCATTACCTTTGCTAATGACGGTTCAATTACTTAGAATGCGCCGTTGAGATAGGAGACACGTATCGCGTGAGTCTCTTGATGAACATCCAGGAGGACTTATGTATAAGTCTTGATCTACATCTGCAGAACACTCGAATGACGATCATCCACGAGCAATACTTACTTCTCCATGATGCATATCCCAATTATTTCCGCAAACACCCGTTCAAGAATATCAGAAAGCGCGGCGTCGATGCCATCCTTACAATAGCAATGAGACTGAGACTCGAACGTCACGAAGGTGGTGTCCAAAGCGGCCGAAAGCTTGGTAGGACCTTGGACTTCATTGTGTGTGGCACCCAACCAGCAAACATTGGTCCAAAGATATATTCCAATTGCCCACATCCCCATGCTACATAGTCGCCAGAATTCAACATCAAGGCGCCGAAATGAACCCAAAATACATTAACCTTTCCATTGGGAATCGTAAACATCTCATGCGACCCGACATAAAAAGGCTCTTAGCTGCTTCTTCGGGGCTGCCACAGCATTCTCCGCAATGGCTGACGTGCCTTAGGCTTTCTCGTCCCACTCTATGGCGTCACCGCCAGCGAAGATCCATGGATATTTAAAGGCCTGGAGCGTCGCAGACACCTAGATGTGCTTCGTGTGGGAGAGGGTGCCAGCAGTGAGGGTGGCGAAGCCGATATTTGGGCGTCGACCACGGTAAGGTACCTCATAAGTGACATAGATATGAGCGACAAGATGGTTCATTGCAGGAAGCTGAGCTCAGCAAGGCGAGCTTACCGCGAGACAGAAGCCACAGGCGGAAGACCGGCCCGATTGCAACCAACATTAGACCGAAAAGGGAAACCCGTCGGGCTCGGTTACGAATCCGGCCACTTGAGCTTTCCTACAACCACCATCCACATACCCCCTTGCACTTTTTATTCCCCTTCTTTTCTTTTTCTCATATATACCACCATCTTTCTCTATATCTTTGCCCCCGGTCAATGAATTTCTTCAAGACAAAGCCAAGAACACCCCCAGATCTCGTCCGGGGCCTTCGTGATGCTATAAATCGATTGGAGAGCGGCGCTCCGGGGGGAGAGACAAGAAGGAAGGTATGTGGTATCTGAGGGCTGTCGAGGTGGTGATGGACAACTAGATCGTTTCGTGTCACTTACGCGCCGTACAACCTTTGCAGGCCATGGAGGATGTCTCAAAGAACCTGCAGCAGATCAAGGGCATCTTGTATGGGGACGGTGGTGGGTGATCCTTGATGACCATCTCTGACTCTATCTGACAACTCCCTCTATCCATTCTTCAGAGCCAGCACCAGAGCTAGTGGCTCAGCTCGCTCAAGAGACCTACAACACCGATCTACTGCTGCTTCTTGTCCAGAACATCTCACGTTTCGAGTTCGAGGCCAGAAAAGATGTCGTCCAGATCTTCAACAACCTTCTGCGTAGACAAATTGGATCACGATGGCCGACAGTCGAGTATCTTGCGGGGAAGCACGATGTGATATTTGCTGCCCTTGCGGGCTATGAGAACGAAGAGGTGGCATTGAACACGGGAATGATCCTAAAGGAGATGTTACGGCACGAGCAGCTATGTAAGATTCTGCTCTACTCGGACCAGTGAGTCAATTATACTTTCGACTTGTCGTTTGACGTTCATGGAACCTCCTCTTCGCGTTCTAGGTTCTACAAGTATCCTCACTACATCGAGACTACGACATTTGGCATCTCGTGCGACGCATTTGCCAATCTGAAGGAGACGCTAACACGGCATAAGCCCATGGTTGCGGAGTATCTCGATAAGAACTACGACCGAGTACGGGCCCCCATTCGCTTCTGTGGGCCACAGCTGAACTGACGTCCTCGTTTCAGTTCTTCTCCTCTTTCACGACCCTCATCCTGTCGAACAACTACGTCACGAAACGACAATCGCTGAAGCTTCTGGGTGAAATCCTACTAGATCGCGCCAATTTCAACGTCATGACACGCTACATCGCCAACGAAGGGAATCTGAAGATGATGATGAATCTTCTCCGGGACAAGAGCAAGAACATCCAGTTCGAAGCGTTCCATGTCTTCAAGGTGGGTATATGCGTGCCTTGAGTCTCTTTTTGCGGAGGCACGGATCTTAATTTGTCTTGCAGGTATTCGTTGCCAACCCCAAGAAGCCGCCTCAGATCGAGAGCATCCTCCGGCGAAATAAGGAAAAATTACTAGCGTTCCTGAAGTCGTTCCATAACGACAAGGAGGGTACGTTTTCACTCATTTTTCAAACATGAATGATGCAAATACTTATCGTATGACGTATAGACGAGCAATTCAGCGACGAAAAGCAGTTCCTCATCGTCCAGATTCAGAGCTTGTGAACGCGCTGCTTCATTTTTATCCCCTCCTGTGGTGTCGTGCGTGACCCCTCTCCGCCTACCACCACCACCATTGCCCGCCGCATTCCTTAATGGGATCCATATCAATCCCGAATATCATATTCCACCTGGCTCTCTGCACACCGTTTCTCGTCCATCTCTTCCCTCGTTTTGCCATATAATCTTTAATACCTGTACCATCGTTGCTCGTCGTTGAATTTCCATCTTGTTTTCGATTCCGTTCGCTCGCTGTGTTTTTGCTCTTGTTCCTGCTCCCGTCAGCGTATCGACGTCATTTTTCATTTCTGTCATTGAGCCCGGCCGGCCTGTTGTTGTTCTCCCGCGGATGGGTCATATTTGGACATTTCCTCTTGGACCATCCCTCATCCTTGTCTTTCGTCATCTTTCCTTTTCGTTCGTCATCCTTCCTTTGATCTTTTGCAAACCTCAATTCTGCTCGGTTGAAATGCTTAGAGCCAGCCCGGCCGTCCTCCGACATTTTTCTGGGTCGCGTGTCTGTGTTCAATCTAGATGGAAGGAAGGTGTAGATTACTGGCGGATGGAGCACCTTACTTATTCTGCCCACTGGTTAGGACATACACTCTTAGGAACTTGGGTAAGATCTATACCATGGATGCGACATGGATAACGATGCTGAGCTCACTCAACATTACTCCACTAGTTGTTGGTACGATCTGCACTACATAGAGGACTCAACGCGGTTGGTTTGATGCTCTCAAATCAAGCAACGAGTGTATCATCGCCTAGAGACCTCTTTTTCCAGCACCCGACGATTCAGTGCCTGCAAATACCCATTGTGAATGTGGAACGTTCACACTTTGAACCCTCTTGAAGTGGGCAGTGCATCCTTGACCGTATACTCCTGAAGTCTTTGAAGCGCTACACCGTGTACAAGAAGGATCAAAGCCGTCTGGAAGAACTCGAATTCAACCCTGCTTATCCTCTTGACACTCTTCCTCATGAGGACTTGCGGACAAGGTCAGACAACAGCTAGTCTAAGTTTGGACATGGCGCAGAAGTGGTGCAGAGAGTGAGTGTTGATTCCATAAAAAGTAATCACGCTCTGGAGCGGATAGGGGCCATATATCGTTTTCTTCCTGTACCATCTACCGCGATAGACATGACGCTAATCCACGCGCTTGAGAGGCAACTTCGAGCTCGTCGATTGTGGAGGAAGGAAAAGGTGGACCGTGGGAGAAATGTTGACACATCACTTCGGGTTCGGAAGCCTACCAAACAAGGACAAAGCGGAGGGTTTGGCGTCATCGGCCATGGCCCATCAGCACCATTCTTCCATTGACTCTCTCGCCAATATCCTCTCTTGCTCAAACGAACGATACTTGGAGTTTTACAATGGTGGTTACTCGACTGAGATCCTGTGTACGGATGCTGCAAAGATCATCAACAAGCACCGCCCAGCCCTTCAAGGAGTACATCCCCGTATCAAGCTTGACGCCTTACTTTTAGCTATGATGACAGAATCTATCAGCGATCTGGGGCGCCGGTACGTTGCTGTGGTGCTACATGTGGCACAGGACAGCGGCGGGGACGCTGTGGTGGAGGTGGCTCGAGCATGGCTGGATTACCTCTTCCATCCAAGTTAGTTCTGAAGGAAAGATATCGCTATTTTTTTTCTGTGCTGACATGTGGAATGTAGTGCTCGCAATTTTCAAACGGGAGAAGCCTGAGCCAAGTTCCAGCCAGACGCCGACTCTTGACGACTTGTTGTCTGTTATCCTCGGCACCTCTCGCGGCCTGCAAGTCTCGTTGCGAGAGCAGGTGTTCACACGAGATCGACGTTAATGCGTTCTCACTGGAACACTCGACGCCGGTACGGTGTGGGCTGATTTAGAGGCTTCTATCCCAACCAACCCAAGACTCGGCATTTTGGCTGCGGCGCATATCCTCCCGTATTGCTTCAACAATTTCCAGGAGGATTGCGATCAGGTTCAGTGACCCGTTCCTTGTTCTTGTTCTCGAAGATGCCGCGGCGGACTTGGGCTGCCTGAGTCCTGGTTGTCTCGCCTAAAACTCGGGAGGAAATGATGCGCCGGGTGCGTCTCTTGGAACAGCGTGGATTTTATTGGAATTCGCGTTGTACTTCGCACAAGGATGCAGTAAGCTCGCGTCCTTTGCAACAAACCTTCAGCTCACATCTTGTTAGTTCCCCTCGGACGAAAATAAGTATAAAGTCCGCTTTCCAAAACAAACAATGTTGTCCAATGGCGAGCGCTCACCAGACCTCGATGTTCTGTTTGTTGCAAACAACGGCATCCCCTGCCCAGATCCAGAATTCCTTCGAATTCACGCCGCCTTCGCGAAGGTCTTTCACCTATCGGGTGCTACTGAGTATGTGGAGTCTGTTGAGAGAAATGCGGAGGAATTATCGCGGGTTTGTATCACGTCGGTGGCCGAGTTCTCGGAAGTCCTCGCAGCCAAGCTTTCCGTTCTCGGGGTGAGGTGAGATTTAACCCAGTACGATATGAGTGATGAGAGTAAAGACTTGACGGTGAGCGTAAGCTTTTACCGTCTTTCTTCTCCGCGTCGTCTTTCTACTTGTTTCGCGTTCTTCTCGCTTCGAGTCTCTTTAGCGAAGGGGCCATGATACCGTGCCTAAACTGGGCACCCAGAAGATGTGCATGGGGTACCGTCGGAGAGTGGGCAAGATGTTAGATGATGATTGTTAAGGATTAAGCTTCCGAACAGGTGTATTGTGATACTAATAGGGGCTTGTCACGTATCACGTGGTGGTCATATCCGCTTAGGCACTTAGCACGTACCACGACGAGTGTTGTTCTTCTCGACCACAATCGCCCAATTTATGTCACAACCGGATGGCACTCTTGAAGGCTTCATAACATCCAGAAAACCTCAGCCAGAGCCGCTGGCGACCTCCCAAGAAGTCCGTGACCGGGGCTCCATCTTCGTCGGGAATATCTACCGCGCCACGACTCCGGACGAGGCGCAGGCTCGCGTCAAGCACCTCAAGCATTTTGTGCACCGGTCTCGTAAGGCCACACATGAGATTGCTGCATGGAGGTGTATGGTCCTCAAGCCTGGGCGAACCGGACTGGATGGGCCAGATGACTTTGAGCTCAAGCAGGGGAGCAAGGACGATGGCGAGAGCTGGGCAGGCGGGAAGGTGCTCAAGGTCATGCAGAACATGGCTGTCATTGATGCGGTGGTCATTGTCAGTCGATGGTGAGTCTTTTTGGGACAATTCACTCTGGGCGACTCACCAGAGGATCTTCCGAACTTCGAAGGTACGGTGGAACTATGTTAGGCCCCGCTCGATTTGCGCATATTGAAACATGCGCCGAGGAGGTATGCAAGGCGTTCAAACGTACCGAAGAGCTTCGGGATCATCTCACGACTCTGCGCACACTTGACGATATTCTGTCAGACCTACGCAAACAATTATCTGCTCTGAACCCAGAGCCACCTTCTGAGTCACTTGCGACCCCGGAGTCGACCCCAGATTCTCCAGAGCCATCTCCTGCGAGGGATCAGAACTCAAAGAAACCAGATTACCAAGGACTGGATGTCACGAAGGCCAAACGGCTGATCCAAGCTAGAGAAAGCTCGATCAAAAGCGTTAGGGCACTTATCGCGAAAAATTCAGAGAAAACATAACACTTTCTGCCAAGGATTCGATTCTCATCGACATCTCGCACCGCTTTCTTTGCGGCATCCCTGGTTTTATCGATGCCGGCAAATACCCACCCAGAATGCTACCCAGAGGCATGACAACAATGGCTTTTCTTCGGTGCAAAGCACACAGGAAACATCATACAGGATGCCCTCCCATCCACATACGCCCCAGTCCTCGATACCCGAAACTCGACCTTGGTTTCACCATAGGTACATGGTGCATGCAGCGCTGTAAATAATTTGCTATTTGTTGAATTCCCGTCATATATGCACACCAGATAAACGCTCCCATAGATCATTCACACTCATCAGCGGCACCTTTCCCTCCTCAGCAGATATCTGGTAGATCTTGACCGTCATCTTCCTCGACATGCAGAACGTCCGGAGCCCTCCCAAGTATGCTTGGTCCCAGAGCTCTTTTACATCCATCTGCTTCACCATGAACCCCACTTCGAGGTGTCGTGGTGACACGACCCCAAGCGCTTTCTTCAGAGCGTGGATCTGATAGTTCAACCCTCCGCCACTCGTGATAGGCGTCTGGAAAGCCAAACATAACGATTCAAGGGCAGGCAGCATCCTTCCTGGTGCACCTCCCCCTACCATCTCCAATATCTCCAGCGCTTGCATCGAGTTCACGACGATGTCAAGGTGGGTAGCAGTGTCCAACTTTGACGCTAGGTACTGGAAAGCGGTGGGATGGACGCCCTTGAGGGTCAAATGCTGTATCGGGCACTCGGAGCGTGTCATAAACGTCTGAAATGTCTGTGGCTGGGTGGTCAGCAGCATCTGGTGGTCCTCGATGGCTAGGCTCGTCAGCGAAGGACAGACGAGATCTGCGAGCATCCGACCGCAGTGTTGGGTGCAGTCCACGATGGAGAGCTCACGGAGCTGGTCGAGCTTCACGGTCGTCCCTGTTGGAGGGAAAGGGAAGTATGGTGCGAAAGAAATGTTCGAGAGCGTGAGTCTGGTGAGGTTCGCGGAAATATCCATCAGGCGTCCCCAGAGCTGAGCTGGATGAATCCCTTCTATATACTCCAACGTCAGGTCACGGATTTGCCGCCATGGGAGATCTAGGGCTTGATGAAACTCGAGCAGGTTGCATATGGATACCCGGGTGAGAGCAGGCGAGTGGAGGAAGAGGCTGCGACACTGCTCCTCTGCAACGCCTGCGGAGTGCTCCCGGCCAACTTGCACCTCAATCGAACGAAGGAGTGGCAGTCGCCCCTTGATCTGCTTGACCTGCCCTACCGAGAGATAGCCAAGAGGAAAACGGAGCTCGATTGACCGCCACCGTTCTGAATGTTGCCCAACAATCTCGAGGATCTCCTGGATCGCTCTGGGGTAAGCGTTCGACTTGTCGCCCACCCTGATCGACAACGGTCGCGTCCCAGACCTCTCCAAACACAATTCCAGCTGCATCTTGAGGATAGGCTTGATGCCGATGCGACTCGATCCGCGAGTCGCTTCAATGTCGATGGTAGACCATAATGCGCGATAAGATTGGGAAACGAGGCACCACCGCGAGCAGACGAGTTCGAGCTTCCAGGGCGATTCGGTAGTATTGGGGTCGGCGGAAAGAATGTTCACCTTGCCTACATATACTGCAGGGTAGGCGAGGAGGAAGACGATCTGGAGGATTTCGGTAGGAAGATCGTTGACAGGCGCGCGTCGCGATCTGGGCCTTGTAGAGGGTTCGTCCCGTCTAGCGTTAGACCTGTATGGGCAGTCCTAGTGTCAGCTTTGCATATAATCAAAAAGTTTGTGGAATCTGACTTGTAGGGTAGAAGGTCGCCCATTGCATCCCAGGTAGAAACCCATGGGTGTGGGAGGGCTACTGGAGCCATTGTAGAGTTATGAGATCTTGGTGACGAGTGGGGGTGAATGGACGAGTCCGTGCGTTACATGCAGATAGAAAGAGTCCATGGCCTGAAGGCCTAATGGATGAGGTCAAAACCTGTGCAAGCAAGCAGCCCTCCCCTGAAGAACTGAAGGAGCAAGTACACGTGATGGCCAACTTCCAATGGAGCTTAAATATCATCGCAAGGACGTGTATTGGCAGATGTTAGTGATCGGACTAAATTATCGACGGTACTAAGCCGTTCTGCGTTGGAGGCGAATTCACTATACAAGACAATAGGTTTCCTTGCGAATAAATATCATGTCCTCATCGTTATTTTCTTGATCAACCCCGTCCCTAGTCGCTCTATCTCTGCAACGACCGCTTCCTGGTTGAGCGTGACGAGGCCTTTGTCCTTGGCCTTGTCGTTCTCCTGAACCGTAAAGAATGACGATCGAATGAGAACGACATTCGAAGACGATAAATCAATAGAAAGACTTACCTTCTTGACGGGTACGCTGGAGAAACCACCAAGAACTCTGAACGGACGCGGCTCTGTCAGTGTTGGATCCCAAACGCACCCGAACTTATCGCCACCAAGAGGATCATAGAAGATTTTGAATGTATCCGCATACGCCCGCTGCAAGTCGTTGAAGAGAAGCTGAGCAGGGTCAAACCCTGGTAAGATGGTGACGTCGTTTTGATCGTCGAGCATTCTGTTGGCATATTTGCCTCGTCGTGTGAGGAGCTTCTCCTCTGCGTTAATGTTGTGGACATAGCGAGGAAGGACGGCCGGGTCTAATTGTACCAGGACGTCGTAGTCGTCCGTGGGATGAGTGAAGAGGGCCTGCAAAAAGGGTCAGAGGAAAACCTCGATGGGAGCAAATGGAGCTGTTACACACCTGAACATTCAGTTGACCAAGTTCTATGCCTTCCAAGCACTTCCAGGTGGCTTCCGCCAATGCTCTTATACGATGGGCTACGACAACATCAGGTCCACAATGTGTCCAAACATGCCCTTCTTTATCATGCTCCGTCGAGACCTTCCAAACGCTGGCGCCACCAGCCTTGCTCGTCTCCTTCTCTTGGCCATCCGAAGTAACTGACGCAGATCCGTATAAGGGCACAAATAATCCCTCCTCCCACTTCCATTCCTTCAAGAAGCGAATGACGGCCGCAAATCCGCGTTCCTTGCTCGCGGGTACGAGGTGCTGCACGGTCTGCTCCGTGTCCATATCCTGCGTGATTGCTTTCCCTCCGTTCAGGAATAAAGACGCGCAGATCAATTCGACGGCCTCCTCGCTGACATGGCCTTGCAGAAGCCAATGCGATGCTAGCCACCTTTTGACGAGTCGGGCGGTACCTGAGAAGGCTGTGTAGTGGTGTGAGAGGGTAGCTATCGCTCGGTGGTGTCGTGGCGCGTGGATAAATCGGCGCAGATATACCTCCTTGGCAGCAAGTGCTTCGTAGTACTCCGGTGTTTTCTTTGTGTCCTTCGACTTGGACGCCACATGGGGAAGCCTATTTGCAGTTCCGTCTATGATGCGGTCCAGGAGGTTCACCTCGCGATCGTGCCATATCCACGTGTTAAATGCCCACCCTTCTGGGGTGACTACCTCGAGGAAGGATCTATCCATGATTTGAGAGTCATGTACACCATCGCCGACGGCAATTTTTGCTACGAGGCCTTCAACCGATTCCATTAGTTTTGATGCCAATCGCTCGAAGAAGGCAAGCTTGATTGCCTGGACTGCCTTGAGCTCGTCCGGCCACTTCGACGATTTTTCGAACTCGAGGACGATGTCGATCGGCGCATGATATCGGGCATTTGGTGGCAGGACAGCAGCGAGGGATGAGGTCAGTGGTACAGGGCTGAAGACGTTCGTATACCGGAGGGCCTCCGAGATAGGGCTGACGGTGAGTAGAGATAGTGGAAGATCGTCGTCCAGTTTCTTGATACTCTTGACCAGGTTATCGAATGCCGTCAAAGCCCCTTTGACGCCAGTTGAAGCACTGGAGGCGAGATACTCGCGAGACACCGGCGGAGGAAGTCGGAGGACAGAATCAAAGGATGTTTGCCAGGTCTCCACTGCGCCTTCTCCTAGCCCAAAATGTCGTTTAAGAAGATGACGAACGATCATCGATGGGACGTGTGTCCTCTCATCGGCAGTCGTCACTTCCCACACCACACTCTCCAGGATTCGACCATCTTTGAAACGGCGCAATTCTGCTTTCTCTCCCCAGAGGTCGCGGAATTTTTGCAGGACAGCCTCGTCTTGTTCATCCGCCGCAGGGCCGTGATCGACAAGTCTGAATGCATTTTGTGGATCGTGTAGTATACCAACGAAAATGACATCTGGACTGGAAGGGTGGGCTTGCGATATGGAGCGAGGTAGCGATGAAGGATGGAGGATAGCAATTGCTCGAGACCTATCCCCTAGACCTTGACGGAGTAAAGAAGATGTCGATGCCAGTAACGCGGTGGAGGGTGATCCTGCATCCAAAGTCGCATGTATTGAGGCGGCCTTGGGCTTCGCGGATGAGATATCAACCCTGAGTAGAAAAGCTCAGCAAATGATTGGGACGATGTACGATTCAAACGAACCTAAAGACGACATCAAAACGTGTCGACAAATCGCGACAATCCTTCATGAAAACACCACTGAAAGGATCTCCTGAGAAGGCCGTCTCATTCAGCCTTTCAAGAGTCTTAGAAGCCTCATAACGTAGCTATACACTGGTCAACATCCATCTGCAGGGACAGCATGTCAGCTCACCAAATCAAGAGACCCGAGCGGCACTCCTGCTAACAGGTTCACCAAAGACAGTGAATCGACGAAGACGGCACCCGTATCGGCTTTGTATTCTTCTGGGGGATACTATCGAAAGATGAGCCACATGTCAGGTCAATTGAAAAGAAAGAAAAACCTTACCCGAAAGCCATTTGCAGTCTTAACGAAAGTGGGTTCCTTCTCGAAATTGTGCTTAGCTGGATAAACGTTAGGGCGTAAAGACCTTCGATACATGATCAACGCACCAAGGAATTCTAATGCAGCCTTGAAAAGCTGATATGAACTCAGGCCTTTCCCAACCGAACGTCTCTTGTTCGCCTTCGTCGCTCCTGGCCGCACCTCCTCTCCGTTTAGTAGCAAGGCCAGCAAAGACCACCACCACGGCCCCGTTCCTTCGAACCCTCGCACACACATCCGAGTGCCTTCACCGAACCCTCGCTGGTTGGCCCATATTCGTAGAAGAGTCAATGCATCTGAGAAAGCTGGGCAGTCATTCTGAAGTGTATGGACAGCAAGGAGGTAAGGTTTAGGTGTCAGCGACCGTAGGAGAGCATTGTTATATAATGGCGTCGGCATGTGGGTCGATTGGGTAGCGTCGTCATTGTTTCAGGTTGGATGAGGATTACTGAGGTTGGAATGTGACGGGAGGCGATGCAGCGAGTATTGGGAGTTTTGTGGAGTGGGGCGGGTAGATGACCTTTGCCTCGTTTGTGCAATCGTTTGCATCGTTCTGTTTCTAATCAATAATGACGACCCCCGCGTGTGAAGTGACGCCCGTTTTGGATAATGACGAGCTGGGTAACCGTGTATGCCCTCCGGCGCATACAGGTGTCCCTAATTGCATTAGGACTTCGACTTCCGCAGAGCGCGCGATGTTGGCGAGTGGAGCGCGTTGTGGAAAGGCTCATTGGGTTTGTTTTCTGTGGAGGGCCTGTAGGGCAGCTAGATGACGGTAGGGTTTATCGGGTTCCAAGCAGATCCACGCCGAACTTCGCCCATCTTTGGCTTTCACGGCGCCTTGTTCGCCCGGCTTCGACGAGCGTGATGTCTGGCGTTCGCCTTCATTGGTGTCTTCTGTCGGTAGTGGAAGGGAATAAGGCACTGCGATGCCCTTCTTTTGCAATTTTCGAGAAGCTTCAAGAGGGTGTGTCGGAGGAACAGGCGGGACCTCATTGAGCGCGGCATGCAGCGCGAAAAGGAAACGTTCTAGCGGAGGTATTCGCGTCGCTTTAGGCCGGACATTGGGAAGAAGAGCGTCAATCTAGGTAGACTGCTTAGATGGAGAATCGAACAGACAGAATGAATACTCACCTGTAACTTGAATGAACTCGACTTGAAGAGGTCACTTGCATCTTTAATAGCTCTTAATTCCTCTCCGGTTGGTGGTTTCTTCGGTTTCGTTCCAGGGTGCGATGTTGTTTCCACTGCTGCTGCTTGAGATCCCTCAATTCCTCCCCATTCTTCGTCAGCCTGTAACTCGTTATCCTCGTCAACGTCTCGATCAGACCCTGAATCTACACCTTCTCCGTCCGAAGCACCATTATCGACGTTAGTTTGGATGTCGAACTCTGGGTGCATCTTTTGCGTCTGATACCGAATTATAACTCCGTCATGAACAAAAATTATTGCAAATACCTTGCGCGTGCCTGGCGCTTCAGCCCTTTTTCTCTTCAAGTTTTGAACCATTTGTCAAGCAAAGATAGAAGATAGATATTAGGCATCCAACAATCTGGGGAAGAGAAATTTTGCACAGCCACCAGCTGATCGTCTGCTTAACGAAGGGCCGGCCCGGTGCATCGTATGTATTGGTCTGCAACTCTCAAGGGGAAAATCACACAAAGGGCAGAAAGGAAGCACGAGTACCTATAGAACGAAATAGACCAAATAATACTTATGACAACTTGAACAACTACGAATGAAATTCAGTTTGCTCTATCAAACTTCGGGCCATCTTGCTCCGTGGCTTCATGGAAAACTTGAATGGGAGGGGGTGACTACGAAGAGAGAGAATGAAGTCTATGAGTAACATAACAGCGGATTGATGTTATACCGTGCTTACCAGATCATTCCCGAAGAAAAGGCAGGGACAACTTCTATTGGGCGGCCGAACTCATCATGGGCAGGACTGATATCGAAGGCGCTCAAAATCGATGCAATAGAAATCCAAACTTGCGCTTCAGCCATATAGCGACCTGGGCAGACGCGGCGTCCATACCCAAACGCAGCTGATAAGGGATCACTTGGGGAGAAATGCTGGTTGTTATCTCGACCCATGAAGCGGTCTGGGTTGAATACGTGTGGGTCGGGGAAAACCCTCGGGTCATGGAGAATACCCCTTCAGAAAGTCAAAACCATGTTCCCTCAATTTACGATAAAAGCGGCCTACCAGGAGTTTCCAACAATAGTAGTTCCAGCAGGGATAAAATAGCCGTTGTACTCATCATCGTGTGTAACCATGTGAGGAAGACCAAGAGGAGCCACCGGATTCCATCTAGGAATAAGTATGAGAGTGAGCATGAGCTTTGGCCGAGGAACAGCTGTAGAGTTACCGTAAGACTTCTTTGAGGATCGCAGTCGTGTAGGGCAGGGCCGGCCGGTCACTAAACTCAGGAAGGCGATCTAGGCCAACGACGCTATCGAGTTCCTTCTGAGCCTTCGCTTGAACTCCGGGACGGACTAAAATGGCGAGGACGAAGGATGTCAAAGTCGAAACGGTCTATTTTTGAGGTAGACGAGAATAATAAAAGATGCAGATGCAGGCACAGAAATGAAAGGGGCTTACACTTTCTGCACCAGCTTCGACGAGTTTTTAAGAATCACCATTAAGGACGATTTAGAGGATGCTACATACCAGCGTATGCAAGTCCAGCGCAATTCCGTATGGTATCTAATTCTTCTTGGATGTTTTCCTTATTTTCGATGTCGTTCAAGAGATTTGATACGAAAGATGGAGGCGCTTGACCATTTTTCTAGAGGAAAGTAAATAAATATTAAGTATCGTTGACGAGAACATCACATTAGACTGACCATGTCATTGAGGACAGTAGCGAAAGGCGCATCCCGCATCTCCATTACGGCATCACGCCATTCATGCGCCTTGCGTTTGAACGAAGCACCAGGAACCCACTCGCTAAAGTTAGTAAGACAGACGGAAACGAAGGCGAACCAAAAACACAATCAGTCTTGTCATCGGTAATGAACAGGACACGACGACGCACGGGACGTGTTCCACTGATCCGGAGGGAGAAAGGCGCATCAGTTCGTGAATTTCATTAGATATAGAGTTCCTCGGGGAGCCAAAATGAAGCAGACCTACGGATAGGAAGCAAATCAACGAGGAACGCGCCAGGGCTTGCGGCCTTGCCCATGCCTTCGAGCGCTTTCTCCGCTATGGCTATATAGCGATCCTCCGTTGAAGCGACAGTGATACCGTAGGTAACGCCCATGATAACTGCAGCTGCATTGCTACGGAAGAAAGAGCCAGTGTCCAGCTCACTTTGAAGAAGGTTGTCAATTTAATGAGCACTTACTGACGCAAGTGGTAAACAAGGTTCTCCGGTGAATGGAGGAGCCGGCGGAGGAGCGCGTGGGCCTCTGCTTTCTGGACCGGCCAGTAAATTGGAGCGACGGATTGCTGGAACTGGCGATGGAACATGCGACGATGTGCTTTCCAGCGATCACCTAGGGTAGAGAGAAGCTACCTTCAGTTACACCATCCCCACAGGCTCGCAAGAATTATTTACCGTACGGCATATGGCCAAAGCTAAAATCCCACCCCATGCTGTAATCAAAAGCCTTAGCCAAAAGGTTTTCTTCCAAACGTCGATGAAGACACACAGATCGTGGCTCATAGGCGATTGGTTGCGATCCGAATAGTTGATAGAGCGCTTTTCAAACAGGTCCTTGGCGGTCTCAAACGAGTTGACGAAGAGGACATGTTTTCCCAAAGTGCTAAGAAAGACTAAGTCCCCTGTCTCGAGGGTTGAGATCACGATCAAACGCGCAGCTGAACGAAGACCCACCATACTGGTTTGCTAGCTGTTGGTAGGCAGCCACCTCGTTGTTGCGTGCAATGTCGAACATGTTGCCTACGATCGGAAGGGGCTTCGGGCCAGGCGGATATGGCAGGTTGTGCGGGTTGGCAAGACGGCGTATGCGCCGCCTTCTGACTGCCACATAAAGCAAGGAAATGACGACGAAGAACGCAGCGGCAACGCGCGTCGTCCCCAGGAATTCGGTGACCAGAAGGTGACTATAAGCCGCCATAGTCACCAGTCAAAAGCAAAGTCAATAGAATGAGTAGCGGAAGCGGCGGTTGCGAGTTGGTGGGGCTCTACTCGTAGCTGACCAGCAGGCCTGGTTTTATACCGATCAGCCCAGCGACAGATAAATCTGGACAGACGAAAATTTCCTTTCCGTAGGCCATGGATACGAGGGCTGTCGGGATTGACAGTAAAGTATTCAGGCGCAAACTCTTCCGGCTTATTGGAGGGCGAAGATACCTATGGGCAGCCTTTATCGGCTCACCATCATCCCAACTCCATTTATCCCTTGTCTCTGTAGGTTTCAAATAAGTCAGGCATGTGCGCAGGCTACGAGATGCGGTCCACGAGAAAACTTTCAAAAATGCCGTCATGTGTGGGTAGTTGCGGAATCTGACTGGGCGAGGTGCGATAAGAACGCGAAAGGGATGCAGAATTCAGCCATAATTTTATGGCATGTTTGAATAGATACGTCTGCCAAAGCTTACCTGAGAACCCCGTCTCCCAGTTATCCAACAGGGCCGCTACGCTTAGAGAGCTCTCGGACATTGAGCAAGCCAAAGGATTTTCTATCGCATCCGCCCTTCTGCAAGCCTCGGGTTCTCTGGAAAGCTCTGATCCGCGTCAGAGGAAGACAGAGCCATCTTGCTGAACCTTCCATCGAGCACGGCCCAAGAATGACGGCCCTCAGAGGAGCCTCTTGAGCTTGAGGAGCCCCGACTAAGTCGCCCGAGTTCTACGAAGTGCTTAGTGCAGGAAGATGAACAAGGCCGACACGCCGAGGCTATTGACGCAAAGACAGGAAAGGGCCTATTTCGGGCTTCTTGCTCTCAGTGATACCGATTTAACAGAGTAGGAGGAAGGAAAGAGTTGCCGGGCGCCGGGTAGCATATGTACAGTCCGTTGTGTGCTGTTGTGTACCCCGCCAAAGTTCCACGGAGGACGGGAGAAACGATGAAAAACCCACATAACCCATTTATTCATGTCTTAACATAGAATTAAAACGTTAAGATGCCATACACGAGATAAAACTCAATGAGAATGGGGAACGCGTAGACATACGCTGAGCTAGTAAGTTCCACGGAGCGATGCCCTCGGACAAAAGCTTCAGAGGGTGACCGGTGAGGCCTTTGAAAGGGAGTTGTCGAAGAAATTGAATGACAGAGTAACAAGCACAAAACGTAAACGTACACGGTACATAATAGTACAGGGGGAAGTAACAAAAGCGCAAGGTAATTTTGCACGACATAGGATGAATGATACAAAATTACATAGCCCTGACAACCTCGTCGCAGACGGAGAATCAGACCAACGTACACAGGAAAGACAGTCCAAATTGGAAATCCAAGAAGCAAAAGCTCACAAATCAGGTCAACGAAAAGCCTCCAAAGTCCAAGAAAGCTTCTTCCATCGACATCTTGCGCACAACGAGCGCTTCCACGATGAGCCTGGGCTGCTCCTCGACCTCGCCGTTCGCGCTCATTGCGCCCACGATGCCAATGACGGTAGCATCCACATCCAAATGGGATTCTCCGGTCGTCGATGCGGAGAAAGTGGGGAAAGAGGGCACGGCGGTCTTCGGAGAAGCAAATACGTCGTCATCGTCGTCAAATTCCTCCACGGCTGCTGTGTCGATGGTCGGTAGAGCGTCCACGATCTGGGCTGGCTCTTCCACGAGACCGACATGCAGTGCCTCGAGTCCGTGGACAAGGGCGTCGGTGTCGACCACCGCGTCCACCGCTGCTCGGGTGATTGTTTCTGCTCGCGCCTCGAGTGCCTTCCTCTTCTCCTCTCTCCGCCTATCTCGGTTCTGTCTTCGTTGTTGATTTCTTTCTTCAGGGTCGACATTGTGGGCGAGCATAGCCAGGTGTTTGTGCTTCTTCGCCCTTTTGTTCTTGCCACCCGACATGTGGGCGGAGTGTGGGTGATTGTGCATACGCGCCTTCATCGGACGCGGCTTGAACACAGACGAAATTTCGAGGTCGATCGAGAAACGAGTCTGGGGAGCAGTGAGTTTCTCATCGGGGTCATCTGGGTCCATGGCGAATATCGCCGGAGAGTCGCCTTGAGCGTCTTTTTCCAGAACAATTGTCAAAGACATGTCTTCGTCGGCGTCGGTCGACTCAGTCTCCGTCTCCGTCGTCTCCGTCGTCTCCGTCGTCGAATACCCACTACCTTCCAACGACGACGGCGTTCCGTCTCTCCTCCTTCGGTCCCCGCTCCTCTTGGCCAGAGTGGCCAGAACCGCCGGGACCTCGATCTCTTTCACCACGATGACGCTGGCACCAATCTCGCCTGCCATCATCTCGAGCGTCTCCAGACTCTGCTCAAGCTCCTCCCGAGGCAGACCAATGAGATCGCCGGAGTCTGCTACCCCCAGCTCGTAGTATGCCTGCCCACCGCCTTCGAGGAGTCGCCACTTCATCTGTGTGACAAGGCGCGCAAAGCGAGCAGGAGAGGGGTTGAGAAGCTGCAATTTGTATTCCACATTGCCGTCGTCCGACTCTGGGACAAGCCTAGGGATGAGTTCTGCCGCAAGTGGACTGGGTGTATGCGCCCTTCCGTTGAAAGGTTTTGGGGAGGGTGGCGTCGACATAAGGGAGTCCCAAGGGCTGGGAACGCGAGGGCTCTCGGATTCGGACTCTCCGAACATTCTAAACTTCGTCTACTTGTTTATTCCTGTCTGGATTGCTTTGAGGACTGTGTATGCGTTCAAAGCGGATATTCGTGGGATCATTGTCAGGATTTCTGGGTGAAGGGAGGTGGTGATTCCACTGATAGAGACACGGATTTATAAGTTCTTCATGAGGGCGAGTCATATAAGCGTACCTTTCAGGCTGTGAGCATGACTCTACAGGTTGGTTGGTGAAATGCTGGTGGTATGAGTCAAAGCCGCCACACAAACTCAGTCTCTTTGGCAAACTCCGGCGGCTACCTCCGGGCCGGTACGAACATCTAGTTTCGCGAAGTCGCAATCAGAGCAGACCGTGATCTCAGGCAATGAATTTGTCGTCCAGCGACCAGAATAAAACAAGAAGAATAACTACTTGAAGGGTGAAACTGCGGAGGCTATAAGTAATAAAGGATAAGAAAATAGAACTACGCAGTAGATAACAAGTGCGACTGTCTATATACCCCCATACGAAATAAACTTTACTACTGTTTGCTCAGGACCATGGGGGCCTGCATATGGTCTTGAAGTTCTTCTGTTTTTTGGGTCTCATTCCTTTCATCCATTGGTTGTAACAATCTGTCTTCACTGCAGCGCGAATGGGCCAGCGTCTCCAGAATGGCCTCCTCTCTTTCTTTCGCCTTGCGTAGAGCGTCGACCTCCATTTGAAGCCGTTGAACACGTTGTTCCAGCTGCATCACTTCGGTGTACTCCTCGT
The DNA here is from genome assembly GCA_013376435.1 of Cyclocybe cylindracea. Lineage (NCBI taxonomy): Eukaryota > Fungi > Basidiomycota > Agaricomycetes > Agaricales > Hemipholiotaceae > Cyclocybe > Cyclocybe cylindracea. The sequence continues at coordinate 282,814 of MPNV01001575.1, read as the reverse complement.
GTGCTTTCTTTATCTACGTTCATTCGAAAGAAATGGGAATATCAGACAGCAATCGGTGAAATTAATGAGACTCACCCTCTCCATGTGTGTTCCGCGCTCTTTCTTATATAGTGACCGTGCTGCTTGCAAAATTAACGGGCGCACCTTTTCAGTGGGCACTATCGTGTAGTATGCGTGGCGTTTCGCATTCGCGTACCAAGGGGTTATGCGAGCGCAGTCGACCAAGCGTTCATCAACGGCCCTGACCTCGTCGCCTTCCCAGTCACGAATTAAATCCATCATGGTCGAGGCGTACCAGTGTGACTGGCGTCGAAAAATGTTGAAGAGCGGCTGGCACTGGTGAGCAACTATTGCAATGATAAATAGGTCAGCGTAGGAGAGATTTTTGGGGGTAAATGTCGTTCGCTTGATGGCGGTTGTCCAAGAAGGTGGGCGCTTAAGACAGTTGATCTCGTCTCTTGACCCCTGTCCCGAGAAGTGGCTTTCACAGGAAGTCGCATCTGGATCTATGTTGTCCTTGTAAAATTTCGCGACCCTTTGACGTACATCTTCGAGCTGATCTGTCGTAAGCCCTCCTGCAGGAGGGTCGGTGTATGTCAACATGGCGTACGCTATCCCCTGCTTGAGGCTCCCATCTACATCCGATTCCTCAGGCCAGACTATCCCGCGAAGGGTTTCAAGTCTTGCCGTCTGGTCTTCTGAACGGTAAAAGCGAACATATCGCACATCCTCGTCGGGGTTCGTCGTGTTCACGACCTCGGCTACGAGGAATTCCCTCTCTGCGACATCCCGCCAGATACGGTTGGACCAATGGGTGATGGAAGCGACTGTGTACTGCTCCAATTTCGAGTAAAACGGCTTGCCCTGGCGATTAATGCGAGATATTCGTTGTTCCAGTAAGCCGTAGCCGTGGGTTATAGCGTGTATCCATTCCTCTGGTGGAAAGAGCAAGCATTCATCCAATTCAGAGTCGGAGGGGAAAAGTGAGGACGCCTTTCGTCGTTGAAGGGGATAAAAACTACTCGGGATCGAGAAGAATGCCATGGGACGTTGACTTGCACTCACTCACATGGGGACGTGGTTGGGTTAAATAACCAAAGCACATAGCGCATGCAAGTAAGGAGCACCTGGAAGCCATAAGCTCGACCCAACAGCCGATCTAGAAGTCAAACTTAGGGTTCTAAGGCGCGGCAACTATCCTCGAGGCAACTACCAGGGGTTTTAGTAGATATTGCACTGCAGTAATCAGGGAATGAAGCGACGATAGCGAAAATGGTGTAAGCGAAGATGTAACAATGCACGAAAGGTGTGAAGCGCCGTACGTAGTTGTCTATCCGATATTACCAAACGAACCTCTGGGCGCCTATATAGAGCGCTTCTCTTTGGCGCATGAATAGAATCTGCATCATTCGTCGCATTTGAGTACAAGGCATCGTCAGAGCATACATCGTAATCAAATCATCCCTACAGATAAATCGTTCGTTCCTTCTTCACGACGTCCAACACAATCTAAGATAGCTACTGATACAAAATAAATACACTGTCTACCATTTTGTTGCCCTGGTATAATTCGATATTCGATCAGTCATGGTCCCCAAGCGCCCGGGTCTGAGCACTAGAAAGGAAGCTCACCCAAACGTATCGCCATCGGTAAGCTTCCGCAGCGGTGTACTTTTCCAATCCAGCGTATTCTTATACACCCTATTTCCCCACCTATTGTCCCAGTATTAGGACTATTCGCGTCCGGGTAATCGCCGCACGTACCATTTCTGGATCGTATTACGCCCGATATTCCCGTCCAGTGGATATTGTAGGCTTTCGGTAAATAAGCGCCTAGCACACCTTCACGCCACTAGAAATATCACACACCAAAAGAATACCATAATGAGGCCGATACCCGTGCCAGCATCCAAGGCGGCCGAGAGGACGTCTTTACAGCACGTCTTTAGTCAAGAAGCCGAACAACGACAGGGGAGAGAACACACAATTATACTTGGCCCAATAGGAGAAGTGCTTCCGCCGCACCACGTACTGGAAGATGAACCCGATGATAGCCCAAGGGACGTAGTTAACTGCGGTCGCAGGTGGGATGGAGCCGACACCAGAAAAAATAAGCCTAGCAAATCGTGGTCGTATCAGTACCTCTTGTGCTCTCAGCGCGGCAGAAAGTCGACCCATGTTGAGTGCCAAAATTACTCACGGGAAACTGAGGCACAAAAACGATGTTGAGTTCACTGTGAGAAGATCGCAGCGCAATGGAAGGCACTCACTTAAGATAATTTAGGATAGTATTGGGGTATCGTCGGGTAAATAGCCATAGGATGACGGGGCAGGCGGCGCCGATAAGGAAGAAGAAAGTCAGACCTGCGGGACGAGATTTCGGCGCTGTCAGCTCTGCGCCACACCATGGGAATGGTCGATTAGGGTGCATACCACTAAAAAAGGTCAGCAATTTGTCCATGTTGGGCAGTGTCACCTATACTCACTAATAGATTTGCCCTTTCGTGAACTGGAGCCCGGGGCCAATCACGCCCCACTGAATAATGATGATGAGAATGATCTACAATAGTTGATAAGTGGGTTCTTACAATTATAGAAGCTGTTCCGAAGACTTGTGTTGATGCACAGGTGAAGCTACCAAAGACAATCAAACCAAATTTCTCCAGAGAAGAGGGGGAGAGCCATACTTATTTGGTTGGTTCCTGTCGCAGATGTCGCTTTGAAAAAGCATCACATTGTCAGCCACGACGCGCCTTGCTGCACGCAAAACACATACGTGATGTTTGAGAACATCCTGGAAAGCAAGGATCAGGATTATGCGTAACCTTGACTGTAACGAAAGTACATACCAGGACTGAACGCCAAGCTGAACGGTACCCGCGATCACGGTTGCGACAACCTGACACCAAAACATGGGTCTTGGTGGGACCTATACCCGCGAACAGCCAATAAGCGCCTACTCATCCGCGCCGAAGGCCGAAAACAGCCTACCTTCATATAGCTACGCGCCACAGTGTGGAGTCATGATCGTCAGGGTCCGAGACGGCCCTTGCAAAAGAAAATACGTACTGTCCCAGTTTGAAATCGGCCGTAAATTGCATAGCTGTGGGTAGTCCGTTTGTCAACAGGACAAATGACGATTTTGTGAAGCGAGAACCAACCTTGTGACATTGTAATATAACCGTAAGTCTTTTCGCGACTATCAGCCTACGTTCAAACAGAAAAACAGGAAGTAATATCTACCTTGAAACTGAAGACGGGCGACGCCGACAAATCAGCGAAAATTTCTGGGTCAGAGGCGTCCAAACGTACATCATCATAGCATTAGGTTTTCCTGCAGCCAAGGATGAGCGTGATTGCTCGGCGACAACGCACAAGAACTCACCAGGAATCATGAAGCCCACAATGAGCTCCGTAATGACGCTGCATAGCACGACTCATCAGCGCCACCCGCCATCCGACCTAGCAACCGAGCACTCACTTCAGACCAACTTGTCTGTTCGTCACCGCCTGGATCATCCCAATTGGCAAAACATAAACAACAGCTGCCAGACCCACATCAATACCGGAAGTGCGCTCAATAGAAAAGGAGGGGTCGGAACTTACAAATTAACAAAGCAATAACGAGCGCCCAAATCGTCATGCCCGACGGCCACAGCTCGATGCACACGCATGCGAAGATGAAGGTGACGACTGTCGTGCGTAAATGAGATTATGACCGTACCGTCAGCTGCGATTCTTGCCCAGGCAAATGAAATGAAAGACGCACCGAAGAGGCATGCGTAGTACCATTCTGGAACTTGTGGATACCTCGACATGAGTCGGGCATGAATATCTGGCTGTTCCCGCATCGAGCGTCCGAACTGCAGTCGGATGGGCCGATAGAAGTGGATGATGGCTGTTAGGTTTATGAGCAGGCGTCAACACAGAGCACACAGATTGCACGAGAAGAGAATCAGATCCGGACCAGGCTGGGCAGCGGCAGACGCAAGGCGACAACGACAACGCCACGCGCTGCTGGTTCTTGATGGCGGTCGTGGGGAGGAGAGCAGAGAGCAGAAAAATATATGACGTACCATGTGTGACAGTGGCTGCGGGTACAATAAAAAATGTGAGTCAGTACAGCTGTCGATTATCCAAGACTTACATGTAATAGAGAGGAAAGAGAGTCCGTAGGACATCGCGAATGCCGTTCTAGAGGTCATCGAGGTCAGGCGCAGCATCATCTAGGTGCCGACATGAGGCACTCACGGGAGGTACAACGGGCTGTACGCCTTATACGCGTCCAGGTTGAGACTCGCATCAATTGGGTTGACAACTCTCGACACGTCATACGGGTTCCCCGTATTGTCGTATGCGTTCAATCCCGATATCCTATCGAGCCGCAACACGGTTATTCGACCGGTACGCTCCTGACGGAAAGATAACAGAGGCTCACGGCATGTACTGGCTGTGCCACACGTTCTTATACTTTAGTTGTGGTGCCTCCGTCAGCTCCCGACAAAAAAAGTGGGGGAAAGAATGACGCACGTATAGCAACGGTGTCAAGAACCAGTAGAACACGAAGAACCCAATCATTACATTCGCCTCTGCCCACCCTATTGTCCAGACCACGATCAGAACGCTTCTCACTCAACTACAAGAAACAAGTCAGCGTACATGGCGTAGCAAGTCTACGACTAGATCAGTACTCGTCCACTCGCACAACAGCAACTAGCACTCACGGACTTCCAATGAACGCGATCTGGTTCCAGTCGAGCGTGATCAGCGAGAATCCCAGGCCGCTATGGTACCTACGGATACAGGACAAGAACAAGGCAGTCTCAGTAAGGTGAGATCCAAAAATAGAGAAGCGCCACGTACCCGAAGATTTGGTTGACTTTCTGTGTGGTTGTCGAGCATCGTCGTCAGCGAGTGTTCATTCAACGCCACAGGAGGGGCGAGCGAGACGGCAGGTGGATAATGGAGATGGTGAGGAGACAGGGACTTACGACGTTGTCGGGCCATATCCAACAAACCTGTGTGCCAAAAGTCAGCCTACGATTCTGATCAACTGTCGAACTCAGAGTCGAAGCAAAAATTCAGGCGCTAGCTGTCTTGATTGGCTCAAGTCAGGGATGCGCCACAATCCACGTGGACGCGCACACGATCGCGTTCGTTCTTCGCCTCACGGAGGCAAACCGGCAACCAGATAAACAGGGGGATAGGGATCCACCCCAAAATCGAGACACAAACTCAAAGAACCGTGCACATGGAAAAGATAACTGACGGAACCAGGAGATAGAGGCACTCACCCAACTGAACACACTGTTGATAAGGAATTGAAATAGGGATGATGGTCAGATAATGTTCCGAGGGCGTGCGAGAGCGGGCGCCGCTGATGTCGCGCACGCAAATGAGTGGACAGATAGATACCTGAGTGCTTGGAAGAGATAGCCGGGGACGATGTCTACAGGGCGCGATGTTTAGTTAGTGCCAGCGTCTCGGGTTAGGCGGGTGGCAAAAGGGGAATAGGCTCGGGGAGAGAGGTAAGTAGTCACCCCGGAAAGAAAGCTGAGGCACGAGTGAAGTGGGCAGGAACAAACGTCTAACAGAATGACGGAAAGTGATGAGGAGGTATGAACGATCCGACTTACACCAAATAATCGCTGCCGACAAAGGCATAGAGAAAAAAGCGCTCTGCCTTATTAGACGCTCTTGGCCCGATGCCGGCGTAGGTTTGGGAGTGAAGGGTGTTGAACAGGGCGCATGACACCAGGGTGTTTGGCCAGACTAAAGAGGGTTTCAGGTTGACTGGTGAGCACGCCAAAATTAGAATAGAAACTTACTCATGGAGGGCGGGGCGACGAGAAATCGGCGAGCGATACCACCCATAGAAAATCCGATGAGTTGTGTCGACATCACGAGCATCCAGTTATCTGCCAAGGATGGCTCAGTCTTACTGAAGCTCAGGTCTACACACTGCGCGCACGAGTGCTTTTCTGAGCTCGGGAAAACCGATTAGAAAGCATTGATGAACTCCAACTTCTCGAGCCCCAGAAACGAGTTACCATAGAGAAAACACTTTTCTGCGGGCAAGGAGAATGAAATGCCTCATTGCTTGTCCAATGTTTCTTTACGCGGCTCGAGAAAGCGGTGCATGCGCCCAGTGGGAGTTATGGCTACTCACAGGCAAAACTCCAGGCCTGGTTGTAATACACGCGCTGGACGGCGACAATGTCCGTTGCATAAGCACTCTGTGCGCCAACGCTGGCCATTATCGTTACGAGCACCTAGAGGCGGGGATAAGGCGCTGTCAATAGAGGAGGGAGGGCGAACTCACGTGTTCCTTGATAGTGAAAGGTCCCGGGTTCATCTGCACGCCAAAAACGGTGACTGATGGGCATAAGCGCACCCACGCCCGACCAATGGGAAAGACGAGGAGCTGCGCGACGAGCTACGGGGACGGTGTTAGCGATACGCATTGCAGGATCGCGGCCACTTACACCCCCAATGGCGACTGATGGATAGCGAAAGTAGAAGAACTGGTTCATGCCGGATATGAGAATAGCCCAGAAAAGGCCAAGGATCCAGGCGCGGAACGTGGACGCGGGCATCTCTGGATCGTCAAAGTTGGCGACGGCTGAGCGGACTTCTGGGTACGGAGAATCATCCTCTGTAGCGGCAAGTTTTCGGCGACGTATGAGCAGCAGGCGGGCTATAATCACGAAATCAGCACGCACCAAGGACAGAGCTGCTGTCGAAATTGGGATCGAAGATACTGAGAATTGCGCTGTCGTGGGCCGTGTAGGTAGAGGAAGTGTCGGCCTGATTTTCTGGAGGCGGTGCCGGGTGTGGGTGTCGACTCGATAGGGCCCGATACGACGGTGCGGGGGACGCACCTAGGGATTTCTCTGGGTCTCTGAGGTCATAGTCCAAGGCATTTATGTCCTCTTTTGAGTCTGACCCGCTCATAGCATCCCTCCTGCGGCGGGTCGTGGAGCTGCTTCCGGGTATTGGGGGATAGGTGTGGGCTGTTGAGCCGTCCAGCGCAGTACGTGGGTTCGCTCAGCTTTACGGAGACTGGGGGCGCGAGCGGGCGAAACCGGACAGCGGCGGAGACGCACGGGTCGGGGGGAGAGGATAGTGTGTGGTGAAGAGAGGGGGAGCCGAGGGGGAGCAGGACATCCCCAGGGAATCCCAGCAAGCGTCCGACAGGTACAGATGATCTCACGTGATTCATCCAGCTTCCCTTGGCCTGTTGTCGTGTGTGAGAGTTGCAAACTCAATCAGGCAGCTCGATATGTTTCTGTGCCTGGTCTTTGCCCGATAATCACAGTCATATTATTGCTCCGCCGACCTCTTTCTCCCCAGCGAGCCCCGACTCACCCACAAACTATCAGATAGCCCGAAAACTTAAATTGGCGCCCAGGGCCGCTATTCAACGCCGTATTACACTCGCCGCCTCATCGCGCCCTACATTTCTCTGCCCAACGCCACTCACCCGGGCTTGGATTTCTAGAAAGAACCAATGCATTGGTGCATTGGAGAAAGGAGTAGTCCGCCCATAATAATAGTGCGTCAAAGATGTTCAGAACATGATCGACCAGACTCAATGAACGAGTGGGTATAAATTTGCATAAAAGGAAGCGGAGACTTGGCGCAACCCGACGTGCGCCAAATGACTCGAGGCTTGAGCATCCAACATAGTATTCGCAGATAAGTTTGTCAAACCGGGCAATGAGTTGGATGGAGGACTTGAATTCTATATCTACAATGTACATGTTACTCGTCTTCTCTTGTCCTGCAGTTTTTTTATGAGGCTTCATCAAAGGTGGTCGCCAAGCCACTTGCTTTTGGGCCCAGTAATTTCTTTTTCTGGCCAGAAGGAAAGGGGAAAATGCCTCACCAGTAGTCAGCGATGGGCGTCATTGGTCTGACCAACGAATCGGAAGGAAGTTATTTCGGTCATTCAGTGAGCAAAATAAACTCCGCCACAATGAGGGCGAAAAGTTATCTTGCAAGCTTGGCAAAGGCACGGTGCAAGCAATCCCACCCGAAACATCAACATCCTCGTCATCGTCTCATCAGCGAGCAGTTGAAACAAGCAACCGACTCCACCGAGCCCAAGTAGACCAAAAATTTGGACCCACTCTTTCCCAATCCACCGTGAGCGGGTATACATGCGGCACCTCCTTACATCCCTCGTGTACCGCAATTCTCGAAGCACTACGTTACATATGTATGCTAAACTCTTTATTCCTATCGCCGAGCTTCCCTACCTCACGTCGCCTTTCCGACAGGAACCTCCAAGTCGCTCGTCTGTGTCCCAGATAATCTTGGGCAACATGATCCGTCCTATCGTTTATCTCGCATCTGTCCAAGACCTCTCAAGGCTTCTCTAGACGAGTCAAGTACATACTGTCAAGAACTCTGAAGACTACACCGCATTGTGCCCGCCTATGAGCGCTCCCCCAAGACCCCCTGCCAAACCCATGGAACTACGGACAAGCCGATCGTAAAGGACGGGAGCATCAGAAATTTCTTTTGAACACTCTACACATCGGTTAAAGAGACGCGCTTGCGACAGATGACGTCGTGGAGTGCTTTGGGAAGTTGTCAGATAACGCCAGCGAGCCAGAGGAGGACGACTGACTGGCGGTTAGCAAATATCCGTGCGTCCTCACCGTATCCTGCGCTCCTTCTCGCCGTGTCAATTCCTGAATCCTCCCATGGTGCCCTCCAAGATGAACTATTTCTCAAAAGAAAAAAAGCCGCCGGGACCTGGCCTCCCTAGCTCGTGCCGTCGAGGCGAGGTCGGGGACCGCCGGTGTGGCGCTATCTTCTTCACAAAAATACTTGCTTGTCTCCCACTGTCAGTCCACGGCCCCATCGCGCTGCCGTTACCTTACATTGATTCCCGCCGCCTACCCCGCATCTCGCCCCGCCGCGGGCCGCCTACCTCGTAGAATGTCGACACTAGGCAGCTGACCACCTTCGCATCTACCTTTGAACGCCCATGTCCCGGGAGAGCACATTCTTCTCAGCTCAGAGCCGGTTCCACCTCACAAAAACGATAATCACATGCATCTCTGCCGTGTAATTTAAACTTCGATGGGCGTCCATGTTTCCAGACCTTTCCAAGTCCTCTACAATCCTTACACCCTATGTATGGAGTTGTGAGGAGTTCGAATTCGAAAGAAGAAACTTAACCACCGGGGTGCCCGAGGTTCTTTGAGTAGATCGAACATACGGCGGCCTGGAGAAGTCTTCCTGATCATGGCTTGATAAACCCTTTACGAGGCTACGCCTATCGTAAGTCTGCCTGTTCCTTGGTGCCTTCCCTCTTACCCCCACCCCTGACAGACATGACCAGGGCTTCCCATATCCTTGCCCTTCTCGAGATGATAAGCCTTTTGCGTCTTCCGTATCCCCAATGCCCACTGCTTCGTCTCCTGAACACTCAGTTTCTCATATCAATACAGTTGCACGATCGCGCCAGGCTTGGCCAGAGTCACGATCGTTGTGTGGCGCACAAGCCACGCACGTCGGGCTGCCATGATGATCGGTCGCGTGCGCCGTGCGTCAGCGCAATGACCCCCTAAACGCCATCCCGCCGATCGATCAATGGCGCGTGGCAAGACTGAGCGCGATCGAAGGTCACGCGTCGGGCGGGGCGCGGGCGCTTTGCAATGAAGTTGAATAAACGATAGACAGAAAATTTTCGTCTGTAAAATGCAAAGGTAGAAAATAAATCAACGGATGGGTGGACGGCTACAGTACATGACAGGCACATAATTATTTCACATCGTGGAAAGGCACGAATCCGACGACGATCGCAACGACCGACGCCGATAGCGCACTTAAGTAGACTGCGGTATCGAAGGCCTTCAAAAACGGCTTTTATGTCGGCCTAGAGCCGAGAGCTTGACTCTAGTTAGAAGGCAATTGTCGAAGTGCTCGGGGAGCATAAGGGAGCATAGGTACCCCTGGCCCCGCCAGGGAGGCTGGGCGTGCAATCCAATTCCCTCTCTAAGGAATTTTCGTCTCTCCTCGAGGTGATCGCAGAGATTTCCCAGCTTTGCGCCGTATGCTGCTCGTGCCATTGAACTTTCCTATCAAGACCTGTGCCGCATTCCAGGTACCCAGACTCGACGAGAAGTTCTAGCTATATGTATTTTCATACATCTACTGACATAACAACGAGATAGAGCACTTACGAGACAAAACTACATGCTTTCCGAATCCCGCTATGAAACGAAGAGACTTGGTGCGACAAGATCAGTACGGCCTTTGTACAACTCATTCTCACAGTTAATATGACACAGCAGCCCAACGCTTTTTGTGTGGCTAGGCCAGACAATGTCCTCGGAGTCTATCAATTTCGAGAACAGAGATGCAACCCGAATGCTCGGAAAATTAACGAAAACCTCATGGATGAGAGAAAATTCATAGAAGAGGGCCTCGTATTTCCCAGGCAACATGCTCAAGGCTGTGTCTTGGTCCAGCCACGGTCTAACCCAATAAAGGTAATGTGGCGCCCACTTCAGTCAAGTCGCTTGAAAGTTCTGGCTATCTACCCAAAAACTTGCTCCCCTGCTGTCGATAGCTACGAGGTGAATACTATATACAGGAAATGGGTGGAACAATCACCTGAGCTATATCTTCTCGGCCTCGGTCACTCAGGGTTCCTTGGAAACTCTATTAAATACTGCGTCTTAGAGACCCTTCCAGAACCCTGAGCCGTCGAATTACCCAGGGCGGCGCCCGGATACTACTGCACCACCCTGACGTCAACGCCAACACTGCAAAGGGACACCTTAGCGGTTCAGCATCCAACACGACCTAGTGCCACTGAATTTAGCCTAGGAATACGTCTTGTTCCACAAATATATCAATGGCTCCTAAACCCCTCAAGCGACACACGATGTAGGTTAGCATGTGCATATATATGTTGCACTGTACTTAGAGTTCTTATACCAGCAGTGTCATAATGGTCAGATCTGACCACGATGACGGTGCACGTGGCTGAAGAGATTGGAGAGAGTTTACATTCGAGAACATAAAGACTCTGAGAGAGGTAGCACTAGTAGAGTACGGAGAGAGAGAGAGCGTGACGCTTACATTAAAAAACCCGCATCCATGTGCGGGTTTTTTTGTACCTTGGCTCCCCCGACGTGAATCGAGCACAAGTCCAAGTCCAGGCCGTTTCATCCACTATCTTTCGAGATGCCTAAATACCCCAGAGAGATAAAGAGCGCTTCTGTCGAAGGAGACTAAGAAATGCTCTCGTCGAGGTCAACGGCAAGCGACGAGGTATGTATAAGGAAAGATAGACGGGAAAGTTGACGTCTCAAAGACCAGGGGACGAGCACAGCTGAAGGCCGCCGTAAATGTCGAACGCAGGTAGAAGTAGAGACAAGTCCAATGTGCTGGAATGAAAGGCCTTGATGGATCATCACACCAATTGCGAAGGGACATCCGAAGGTGAAGGCGAGAGAGGGACGTGCGACGTAGAGATGGTGGGCGTTCGAAGGAAAGGAGCGCTCACAGAGGGTGGGCATTATATGTTGTGTCGAAGACCTTTTGTTGGGGAAAGGTCACATGGCACTGACAGCTACCCCGACTTGTAGCTCCATTTTTTGGGGAGGACGTTTTTGGCAAGCGGGTTCCCAAATTGGGAGCCGCCGCCTCCAGCGTCAATCTCGTGAAGACACTGGACAAGCACCGCATCGTCCTTGCGGCGCACTTTGCATAATATAACTGTGGATCCATTACATTGCTTTTCTGTATCATTCGAGTCCTGCTACCCGACTCGAATTAACGACTCCGGCGCCGCCCTGCTCGTTGGCATTATCAGGCGCTATCCGGTTGGTTGGCCGACGACGTTGTGAAGAAAAGATCGATCGGAACGGTTCACAGATCGACAGGGCTTAGAAATAGAATCCAATTACACATCGGTGGTAGGGCAAGGTCCTAGCACATCTAAGGAAAGCCTCCTTAGAAATTTCAATTTTATTACGGTGCCTAGAGGAAAGGGAGGCGCGCAACATCAGTCATCGCTATCAGACAGTCTGGTCCGCTATGAGTTGACAACGACATCAAACGCCGTTGACAGCCATCTGAGCGATATGTCCTCGGCCGCATAGCCATGGGGCACTTTCCTCTCCCAATCTTGCAGTGGAACACCCACTTTTTTCAATATAACACCGCCATCTCCGCACACACAACAGCCAGTCCTACACCTGTCATGACCACCAAGGGTGCCAAGTTCCACCATGCAAATGTCCTCTGCCTGATGAAGATCCCCTTCTGATTCAATATCTGCCTCCATAGAAGCCCCGCAAGCGAGGCACTGAACGTAAAAGATACGGCCCCAATATTCGACGATACAGCAAGAGCAATCGCCGCGGACCTGTTGAATGCCTCCAGATTGACATCTGCGTCCGGCGGGGCTGACAGTGACGCCGCGCGGATGACTTTGGTAAGTAGAATTGTCGCGCCGATGTTCGTCCCGCTGATATTACAAAGCACGACACCAAGAACGCCTACCAGCCAGATCGTTGGATACATCTGCCGCCCCGACGCGGCGACGAGCCAGCGTGCGAAGATATCTATCCAGCCTTGGTGCGCCAAACCCTCAATGAGGATGAACTGGGAAAAGGCGAATGGCACGAGGGCGAACGGCAGGCGTGGGAAGGCAGTGTAGAGGGTCGGAAAGTGGGCTGAAAAGGCATGTTTGTAGTTTTGGTAGGTTACGTAGGGCTTGACAAGAAAAGGAAGGGGGATGGTGGTTTTATGGAAGGGTGGGCGTTCGACTTGAAGAGGGGCATTGCTATCGGAGGTGATGGCCCTTTGATTTTCATTCGTTGACGCTGGCTCCTCTGGCGGAATGCCTGTGCGATGTCGCCTGAGCTGCCGGAGGACAATGTCGTCTCCCACTTCTGAAAGATTCTCGTCGGACTTTTTGGCTCTGGCTTGCCCAAGCATTGGGATCTTGTGGACATAGCGGTAGTGATCCCATGCGACATCGTAGAAAAATTTCGCGGCAGCGAACGGCAAGCTGATCTCCCAGACGTCGACATGGAAGAAGCTAACGATGATGATGACCGTCAGGCAACCGCCCAGCAGGAGGCTTCCCACCCAAGCTCCTCTGGGGTCGAGCAAGACGGCTCGAACATCCAAATCACCTGCCACATTCAGACGCCTTGGCAGATATTTGGACTTATGGAATTGGGCGGCTAGCGCGATGAAGCACACGATAATACACGCCAGAAATGGAAGGATGGTGTATGCAGTGAAGGCTGCATTGTTGACGCGAAACCCTTCGCAGATGACGACATTCGTTGGGTTCCCAACGAAGAGAACCATGCTTGCCGTGTTTGCAGCTGCGAACTCTGACATGAGCCATGCGATGGGATTGAGCTGAGTGCGAGTTCCATAAATCTCCACAGGTATTCCTTCGAGAAAAAGGCTTACTTCGTTCACTTTCGTGTAATACACCAAGAACGCCGTTCCAGAAAGAATGACGGGGTCGTTTCCCAAGACGACACTCAGAGCCGTTAACATCATGTAAAAGTAGAGAAATAACTTCCATCCGTTGTTTCCGCCCTTGTTGCTGACCCAGAAAGCGGCGGCCTGCAGGACTCCGGTTATGTCGAGGGTGATGGCCATGTATGCGAGCGAGAAGAAGAGAATGAGGATATTATACGGCTTCACCCCATCAGTGCCGCTAGAAAGCAGAGTTCAGAAAAACCTTTCCAGGCAGGGTTATGACGCACACGATCCCATCCCTGATCTGCGTCGTGGATTAGTAAACTGCAGCAGGTATAGACGAATAACACTCACATTTCTAGCGCCCAGACACTGTGCTGTCCATAGAACCAAGATAGCGATAATGGGCGCTCTAGTGAGGTTGATATGGATCCGTTTACGCCCAAGGTAAGGTAGAAGAATTGGAAGCGAGAAGGGGTAGATGACGCAGATGATGGACAAGATGAAAACCACCAAAGTGGCGATAGCTGACCCCGAAACCATAGTTTACCGATCGCATGTACCACTCCTGTGAAAGACAGAGTCCTCTCGCTGCTGTGCAGCCTTGAGGGGAACAGATAAAGGGCCAAGAAGCTCCACCAGGCTTTGTCCTACGTCCTTTGAATGTTTTTTTGAGAACGTGGAGCACACTCGGATCACCTGTGCACTGCCTTGCCTATCGATATGCGGGTTATATCCGTCTGCCAAATGAAAGAGGGAGAGGCCTCTGGAAGATCTGAATGAATTCAACCACTCGACATGGAGAGCGTTCAGCAGAGTTGGTGGCTGATGGAGAGCCTCAACCCTGCGTGCCACCGTGCCTGTTGGTACTGACGAAGGGTCCAACGGCTCCAAATTTGATGGTGAGCTGAAGGCAACATTGACAAAGATTGACATGGACAACTGACAGGCAGCACACGTGCATACAAGAACTCGCCAGAAACGATGGTTTACTGCTGCCAAGACTCAACAACCTCCCCAGACGCCGGTGGGGCCGCAACGCTGAGGCTATTCACTCTTTCTGCCATCCACCTCCGACGAAGCAGCCGAACAACAAGAGCCCATTCTTCTGCTTCAAACTTTCCGACTTTCTCTTTTCAACGTTCGTGTTCAGGAAGTTGGTCGAGGCGCTCGACAGAATACTGGCTGATACACCATGTATCGGAATGCCATTATACCGCAGACGGGTCCTGCGATGCCGCCTCGAGTGCCTCCGCCTCGGCAGAGGCATGGGGCACCATCCGGTCAGGGAACATATCTTCGGGAGCTTCGAAAACTTACTTTCGTTGAATAGGACCTTGGCCTTTCTTAGATATCGACGATGAAGTCGACCAAGTACGCATTGAAGACCCATACAGCCACCTTCCTCTATCAGCAGAAGCATGCGCCCATGCACAGAGCCCCACGCAGGAAGTTTGCTGGTGCAAATACCCCCAATCTATGTACCCAAACTGGACGAAGCAACAGCAAAAGAAGAGTCGTATCTCGAAGTTCATCGATAAGAGACTAGAGACCTCTACAATACACTATCTGGATGTTATGGAGGACGGGATGTTTATCAGCCGAGGAGAGAGGGAGGTTAGTCCAACAACACAGGACAGACGTTGGCTTGCTATCCAGAAAGGCGTAAGCATTTCGATTATGTTTGCTGGGTCGCGTTGTGAAAGTTGACCATTTCGCGCAGCGGCCCCCGGGAGTACGCGTTCGTGTCCTCTTTGTCGACAGTCTGTCAGGGCCAGTGCTGCAAATGCTCGGAACAAGATACAACATCGAACCTTTCTTCTTCTCCTCCGCCATTGGCTGGATACCCGCACGGTATCAAAGTCATGTCGTTCCGAACCAGTCAGATCGTAAGCATCCATTTCAATAGCCCTTTCATTTGGTTGAATGCTAGCTTGCCAGATATTACAATTACTCTAAATTTCATTCGCTCCATCCAGACACCGACCACGGTTCCCCCCAGTCCCAATCCAAGTTATGAAAGTGCCTTCAGCAGGGCAACAAACCGTGCCCCGGACCTCATCATCGACACCCAGGCGCCTCTCCCCCTCCGATCCAGTGAGTGGCTCTCTTCGATGAATGTTTGCTTGTCTAAGGTAAGAAAAAATCAGATGGTATCCTCCTCCTTCCCGACCTATTGGCTCTACATATGGTTCGTTCGCACAAAGGCAGTACCATCATTTCCCTCCATCCTGAGCCGGAACACCGTGGTACAACTGCGGAGGCCCTTCACCAACGAGTACAATTTACTGGTCGATCTGTGTATTGGAGCAACATCTTCAAAGACACCACCGATCCTACCTTCATCTTCTTGAGCTTCCTTTGGTATGCACTCTACGCATGGGATGAAACTTTGGAGCGGCTGTATCGCCATATATGCTTCTTAGTATGTCGCGTATCTTTGTCCGTTCTTGTTGTCGTCGTTGATGGCTTGTGGAAGGAAACTCAAATCATCATTACTGATGATATCCATATGACGCACGAGCTGCATGTCATTCGCGCACATCTTTTGCACTACGAAGCCTTATTGCACGACTTCAAGAAAACCGTGATGTTTGTCATGGACACCCCAAATCCGGGAATATTGGCTCGGTCCTCAGAGGAGGAAGGCAAAGCACAAAGCGCAGCAATCATGGAAAGAGAATGCAAAACCTTATTAACGGAGATCAATCGCCTTCAAGTCAGTCGCGACATGCAAGACAAGAGGTTGAAGAATGTTATGAACCTGGTAAGAAACCTTTCTTTTACCGCAACAGAAATGTAGAGCTATATACCAATGATTTTACAGGGATTCAGCCGTATTGCTATCGAGGATAGTCGAAGGACGCAAAGACTGACCGAGGCGGCAATGAAAGATAGTGCAGGTCAGTCAGTCACAGGCATGCCGTAGATTCATTTAGTCTTATCCTTATCTTTCTATGTTTTCAGCTCTGAAGCAGATTTCGTACCTCACGATGGCCTTCATACCTGCTTCTTTCGTCGCTGTACGTCATGAGCGTCGTCGTCTGCTATAGGGCCGAACTGAATTTCCATTGGCTTAGGCTGTCTTTGGGATGAACGTCACTGTTATCAACCCCGAATCCTTCGCGACTCTGCCTCAATACGTTGTGGCAGCCATATCTCTTACCCTTTTAACCATTTGGATAATCGTTGCGTATCAGATCCAGATCAAGGCACCGCCGCCCACCTCAGCAGATGCCGGTGAGAAGGATGGGGGAGAAAAGTCTGAACAAGCCTCTGAATATACATACCACGGATTTGGCAAGTCCAAGGATGAGACAACAGAGAGGTTCATGAAGCTGGATATTTGGGGTAGATTGGGATGGCCCGTCCTTCTGCTATCCTCGTTCCTGGAGAGAAGGAGGTGGTCCAAGGAGAGGCGTGCGAGGCTGGGGGCTCAGAAGTGACCTTACGTGCGCTCCCTTCTCGACCTCCGAGTCATCGATATGCTGGATATTTATGTCATCTATGTATTTGTATGCTATGCTCCTGCACCGAGGCTTGTTGTAATCTATTCAAATTCCCCACTCTACAGAGAATATATAACTCTCGAGTCGTTCGATAGTATTGGATACAGTCGCCCTCGTTGTCCGATGCCTTGCTGTAGTTCGAGGCACGTGCGATTTATTCCTGCTCGATAACGGACAAAGGGTCTCTGAGACTTGAACCTCAACCACACCCTCGCCCGATCTCTTCCGATTTCCTACATATTATCCACCTAATTTTCTCTCAGTACGTGGTCCATGACGCCCCAATTACGGCGACAGCGTGACTGATCTCCCTTTGGCACCAGGAATAATCGGAATGAATAGAGAACGCCCAAGTCCACCACCTTTGCCAAGATGGGAAGCTCTTCATGGTATGCACAATTGAACTAGAGGTGGTGGATTGCACGATTCGTGTAGCTGATGCATTGTCTCTCATGCAGAACCACCTCCATCTGGTGATGAGGAAGACGACGATGAAGACGACGAATTATTGTCAAGTTCGTCACACCAGACGCCTGCCCCACCCCAGCCCATACTCAAAAGGAAGGAAAGCGACTGGCGATCTCAACCGATTCCCAAACGCCCAAAGCATTCTCAACAAGCGCTCAGGAGCGAGCCCAATGGATCAAGAAGACAAGCTGAGAGTGTGTCTGCTCCAGGTACGGTTATTATGACGCGTTCTTTGAAACCAAAACCATTTACGCGCCTTTCAGTTCGCCAAACGAATGGGGCGCGTCCTCCGTACCCTAGCACATCCTCTTCCTCCACATCCGTTCCTGGCGCCTCGAAAGGAGCTACCCCATCTCTTACTGTCCCCTCCACATCTGGCCAATCGGCGTCTTCGATGTTACCTCCTCTTTTACCATCTCGAAATACTTCTCCTCAGAGAAGACCGTCTTCGGAAGTAGCAACCATTTTTCAAACCTCATCGTCGTCGAGCAGAAATGCAAATCAATCCTCTGCCAGGAAACCCATCTCTACCCTCACCTCTATGCCTCGTCCTCGCCCTTATCCGATATCAAAGAAGGACATCCCCAGCTCCTTGCCGCGGGAATTGTTTTCTATCGCTGCCTCGTCCTCCCGTAAAGCATCGTCAGCCAACACTTTTGGATGGTTGAAGCCAAAGTCAAAGCCCATGCCATCTGATGAGATTATCGAAATTTCTGACGACGAACCTTCTCCTCCCCGACCGAAGGCACCATTGCCTTCCAGCGAGATCATTGAAATTTTCGATAGCAGCGATGAAGAATCGGCGGCTCCGCCTGCTCGCGCGCCGGCCTTGCAGAGGGTGCCTTTAGATGTTCCAACAGGACCCTCATATGGAACCAAAGCTGGCGTCATGGAGGAAAGAGCTATTGCGGGTTCGTCACGTTCCAACCTCTCTCAGAAAGATAGCAGCGACGGCAGCATGGATGTGGTTTTTGAGTCATCCACCTTGCGACCGTCCCAGACGCCCAGCCTGTTGCAGCCTAGTTTCGTTCCAACAATTCCGATGAAACCAACCGATAAAGATCAACGGACGGTCGTAGACAGGATTGAAGAACCCGCCGATTCGACACTCTCCGCCACCCGCGTTCCCTCGACTCCGACTTCCGCTTCATACAATAAGGATGCGGTCCAAGTGAAAAGTCCTACCGATCATACTCCGTCATCTGCACCTCCACGGATGTCTACAGGTAGCCCCAAGTCTGCCAGGGTGAGGCCAATTAGCCGACAAGGCTTTGCCCCCGTTTCAACGCCCCCGTCTGCAAGCAACCACCCGTCTCCTTCAAAGCCTCGCCTCCAACGGGGTGTGAAGAGTGCTTCTGCTCCTTTTCGCCCGCCGAAGGAGGCGTTGCCCTCATCGCCTTCAAACAGCGCAGGCACCTCCGAAGCACAGGCCTCATCTCGACAGGTGCCACGTGCCAACTCGGATGATGCTGGCATTGATATGCGCAACTTGAACGAGGCATTGGGTTTAGATGCATCATCAAGTCGGCCCCAAACGCCAGAAAACCCTGTCACGGTCAAAGCACAGCCAATCTCTCCTGAAATCCCCAAACCACCGGTACGCAGTCTGTCATTCTCGTTAAAGTGCCTTTTCTTACTGTTCTTACTGTTCTGACTGTTCTTTCAGGCTGCCCGTAACCTTGTGCTGGAGAGGCCCAAGTTTGTTGCACGGAAGTCCAGTGGCGGACGCATTCCTGCTCCTCAGATACCTCTTCGTGAATCAGGCACTGCTGAGATGCCCATCGACCTGACCTCCGACAACGAAGATGAAGGTCCCGGGGATGCTGTCATGAAGAAGGCTCGTGAAAGTGCCAAAACCCTTGTGAAACTTGTCGCAGACCTAACGGGAAAGAAATTGGAGGCTTTCGCCCCACCTTCAAGTAAGTCGGATGCCTTGGTGCAGTAACACATATATGTAAAGCTTGTCTCTAGAACAGCAACCTTCCACGGGCGCGCTTCTGCCCCAAACATCGTCTTCTAGAGCCAGTACTTCAACCGATGAGCTTGCCCTTCGATCCGCTGGGGTTTCTGCCTCTCCTCCTCCTAGATCGGCATCTCCTCAGTCTGGTTCTCCAGGTATCCCAGTTGCAACAAAATCACCCGAGGTTCAGAACGAAGTCAGGCGGAACTCGTTTCCTCTAGGGAAAGAACCATCAAATTGGGTCGTTCGTTCGTCAAGTCCACTATCTCGACCAGCTACTGGCCCTCGAAGTCCTTCAACGAAGCGTCCCGACGTACGGCCACCATCATCTGCCTCAATGCCACAGGTACCCACCGCCCTCAGCTCGTTAGCGAAATCTGCGATCGGAAGTCTTCAGTCTGTCGTTCCATCTGCGTCCTCGTCGCATACTCTCCCTGTTGCCGCTCCTGCTCTTCGTTACACACCAACTTCGTCTGTGTCCACGCCGTCGGTTTCACCAGTGCGAGCAACACAAACAACCTCGGTGGCCTCTACTGAAAACGTTGTCCAAGAAACATCTCATGCCGTCGTTATGAAAATACATGCACCACAGACTCTCCAAGATCCGGCTGCTGTTGCGGCGCGATTAGCAAGCCGAACATTATCCGAGGACGAAGCGACCGAGGTTCAGCAACTGATCGCAGAAACAGATGACGAGATGGAAGACATGCGGACCAAAGACGATGCTCTAATGGACGTCGACAGCGATGAGGAAATGCCGCCTGAGACTAGTGCAGATGCCAACAAAGGTAGCGAAATGGGAGAAGCCTTGGAAGATGATGTGCCTGATTCCAGCAGCCTCGATGATTTGGCACTTCCACGAGACCCAGTCGATCCAACAGGGCCAATGGATACGCCTAGCGATGACGAAGACAGTCGTGCTTCATCAGCTTCACTCCCACCGGGACGTCGGCGGTCTTCCCGGCGGTCCTCGCATTCGTCCAGCGAGAATGGTGCCAACGACGTCTTCGACGATGATTTCGGCCTGTCGGTGTCAGCTCCTCCCAGCCGTAGCACAACGCCGGAGGATGTTGTCTTCGATGTTGCTCCGAAGAAGTCCTACGGTGGTTTCGCTGTGGTGACATGGGCTGAATACAGAAAAGACCCCAACAACTTCAGACCGAAGGTGTACCGTGCTAGAGATTTGCCACACACCCTTCAAGACCACGTCAACAGGATGGTCAACAGCCAGGAAACACCCCACGGCGCTCGCGAGCTTTTTGAGGCTATGATCAATGAGAACACGGCAGATGATGAGCCACACGCACCGCACATCAGAGTTGAGAACAACGTGGATGACGAGGCGACGCCACCATGGGAATTCTACTACTCCAACAAGATGTGGCATGGAGAGGGCGTACCAGACCCCGACATCAAGGGGCTCGTCAGCTGTGACTGTCGAGGCGGGTGCAACCCCAAATCGAAGACATGTGCATGCCTCAAACGACAACGTGATGCCGTCAAAGACAAGGACCTGGTCGTTGAATTTGCCTATGATAAGAATGGCAAACTTAAGGTTGCGGGCTATCCCGTGTTTGAGTGCAATGAGCTTTGTGGGTGTAGCGAAGAATGCCGAAATAGGGTAGGTGTCAATGGTGAGTTCTCGGCTGCCAAGCGGTTCTGACGGCTTGTTCCAGGTGGTTCAACATGGCCGAAAGGTTGAAGTCCACATTCGGAAGACAGAAAGCAAAGGCTGGGGTGTGTTTCAGACCGTAGGTGCTCGAAAACAAGTCATTGACAAGTTTTTTTAGGTGTCTTTGCTGGAGACAAAAAGATACCACAGGGTACTTTTATTGGTATTTATTCTGGGGAGCTTTTGTTGGATACTGAAGCCCATGCTCGTGGAGTGTATTTATCTGTTCACTGGCTTCTTCCTCAGCCTTAAGGACTAACAACTATTACAAACAGAAACTACAACAAATTTGGCAGAACATATCTATTTGATCTTGACTTCCACCATTTAAAAAGCCATCTACCAAAAGAACAGCAACAAGCCTGGACATCACAGTTTACTGTGGATGCATACCATGCAGGAAATGTAAGTGGAATAAGTTTCACCACTAGAGGGGGATGTTTATGAGCTTTTTTAGTTCACTAGATACCTGGTAAGTCAGAAGCTGATTTCTGGATCATTTTACTGATCTTGTTGAACAACCAAGAATCATTCTTGTGACCCAAATTGCAGGCTATATCCCTGCTATATCAATGAAGGCAATATTCAGAAGCCTCTTCTGACAGTCTTCTCTATCAGGGATATTGAACCTGAAGAGGAAATCTGCTTCAACTATCAGGGAATATATCCAGGAGAAGAGGATGATGAAGAAGAAGAGGAAGGTGATGTAGCTGGCTCTGAGGCAGAGGCCAAAGACAGTGTTTATGTTTCTTGCAGATGTGGTGCAAAAAATTGTTCAGGTGAGGGGATTCTACATTGATCAAATCTTCTCTACTCACTGTTCTGATTATTCAGGAAAAATGTGGAATCAGTGAATACACCCAATCTACGTACACACAATTATTACCATCATACTACCATTATTATTCATCCATGGTGGCAGAATGTGAAGCAGCATCTGCATGTATGAAGATAGTGTCAAGGACAAGAGACAGCCCTAATCATCCAGAATGATAACATCGTGAGCTTGCCGTGCTGACCGTCGGCTTCCACTTGCACCAGAGGCACTATCTACCCTTCGGGTTGCAGGCTTCTGTTTTCGTGTCCGCTTGGACGGCACCTGAGCTTCTGTGTCCAACACTTCAACATCATCATCCGAGTCGACCAACTCCACCACATCCCCTGGATCCTCTGCAGTTCCCGACCCAGCTGCACTCCCTCTCTTCCGCTTTCTCCCTTGTACCCGACCTCCTTCCTCTCCGTCCGAGTCGAGTACGACGATGACCTCGTTCGAGGAACCACCAGCACCCGTCGTCGCAAGCCCATTAGGACCCGTCAACCCCGACCCCGACGAGGAGCATGACCCCTCTACCGTGTTTGTAGGACCAGTGTCGGCTCGTTTCTTTCCTTTCGCCTTGTTTGGAGGTGACACTTGCACAGTTGGAGGCGGCGGGGGTTTGGCATACGTCTCCGTCCATTGTCGTGCTGTGGCGTCGTGTTGTTTGCGGTTACGCGTGTACTGAGTCGCGATCGAGGGGACTGGATTTCGAGATTGGAGTAACAAGGTTCATGTATGCGCAGTTCCGAGAGGGAGGGAAGGAGGGAAAGGAAGTTGTGTCAATATCGGAAATCTAGATGCCTTAAGCAGATAACTTACCAAGAGGGTCCTCTACGTGGCCAACGGAAGTAAAACAATTAACAGCACGCCGCTACGTCGGAGAAGTCGCGACGTACTGGGATTGGGATCCGTCAAGAGCGATGAGAGTGAAAGCATGACCTTGAACAAAGAGAGTGCTGGGGACCAGTTGTGCTTCAGGATGTCGATGCAGATATTGCCGGATTCTGCGATCTACGGGCTTTCTATACCGCGAATATTTTCAAGGATGGGCAGGAATACGCACGTTCATGTGGTAGATTCTAGGGGTATAGGTTAGACTCCGTCTGGGCAGAAGGGCCACGGGCTGACTGACACACCTTGTCTTAAACAACACTCTCGGTGCTGAGAACCTGTTTCGCACAAAGGTGAGTCGGAAAACGCGTCTCGACTCCCAAGCCTGCAGATGACACTCACGGATAGTCGTTCGGAAGGACGATCTCCACATTAAAGATGCCACCATCGTATACGCTCCCTTGGGGCCCGGGTATGCTACCCTTCCAAATGTACAGACTATCGCTGGGCTCCAAGACGATCGGTCCAAGGTCTTCCTTCTTCAAGTCTGCAATTTCGCGGTGAATCCGCTTCAAGGTCATCTGAGGTATGCGTCGTCAGAAAGGGGGTCGACCTTCAGAGAATCAATGTTGTGAGACCTTACCGGAGATGTAAGTCCAGGTGGCATGATACCCTTCTCTACTGATTAGACTGGGACGTTCGTTGGGTTGAAAGGGGTTGTGGAAGGACTCGTTGAAGGACTTTGAGGGAATAGGACCAGGGATTCGGAATTGACGGCACCGATGCTCTGTCGATCCACGTGATGAGGTCCAAGTACGCCTCATTGGGCCGCGATCGGCGGCGCGATGATCTCTTCCTCGACAAGCTTGAAATTGCGACGATACACACCGTGCCCGCGGCGATCACATCAACGCGTCTCTTGGCAGCTATAGCTTGACAAGATGCAGGGTTTACGACCTCGGACAAACACAGAAGTATCCCCGCCGGATGGACCTCAACCTGCGAATCTGGATGACACAAAACCTGTGGGTGTTATTCCTTAAACTAGAGAGCTATATGCTCACTTTCCCTGGAAACAAGGCAGCGTCTCTCTTCACTAACGCTCGGAATGTGGCCATATCCGGCGGATCGTATAGTGCGGTCCACACGCTCCTTCATCACGATCCACCTCGGTAGGGCAAATAGAAAAATCACCTCTGAGATACTCTGAAGAGCGATTATGCATGGCATCCTTGCACCAACGCCTGGCCAATGGGGCAATATCCGACCTCGATACCACCCTGATACACGCACACACGTTTGAGTAGACACTACGAGTGGGGTTACGCAGGAGGAATCCGACAAGGACGCCTTGTGGCTTCACGGCCCAGCTCGACCTGGGAAATTCCTCTATCTCCCTAACGGTCGCGGAAATGTATCGCGAGTATGGTGGTTTAACTGCGACATTTCTATTTGCCGGATGAGGACTGGAAGCTGCCCACGATAAATGATTTATTCCCACCCTCGCCTGCCAAATCACACACTCTTGTGGGGAAATTAAGCCCTTTATGGTGGCAGAAATCCTTAACGACCCGTCAATCTTCGGGAAATCGCTGGCAGTGCACCTTCGACCCCTCATTACACCCCCAATCCAACAATCCGCGGTTCATCCACCCCCAGATCTTGGTCCAAACTCATTCTCGACAGATACAATTGGACCAGAAGAGCTGCATAAATTCATTCTTCACCTCTATATAACGTGGTGAATCGTAAAGCATTCCCTTTCCGCATGCTCATGGTGGTCTGTCACAAGGAACCTCCCTAGCATCAGTCACAAAATAATTTGCAACTCGAGCGTCGGAGCAGTTCATTTATGCGGCCACAGTCATTCAGTATGTCTATGTACGACACCAACTTCCAACCTCTCGAGTTGACGCGATCATGGCGAACCTGGCTTCCCCTGACCCAAATTCTACACGGGAAGGCAAGAGCACGAGTAGGCGAATGGGAGCGTGGATCCGAAGTCGATTGAATTCTGTTCGAGAAGTCCTCCCCAAAAGTCAATTGACCGCATCTGCTAAGTCTTCCTTGAAAAAAGGATTCGTTGACGCACCGTTCAATTGGTTCAACGGTACTGATGAATCTGGGAATTCTTCCACATTGGACGTGTGCAGGTCAGTCGAGTGCTTGTAGAATTGAGTATGATGTAAATAGCATACGCTCGGAGATGCGAAATAATTATAGAATTTCTGGAAAGTACATGAATCAAAATCACAGAAAATTTCTCGAACTGGCGTGGTTTCCCGGCCTTACCAAAATGGCCTGAGGAAGTGAACACTGCTGTTGGGAAGGACCATCCATCAGCAAATGAGCGAAATCAATACGAGGTCATATACCCCCTTATAATGGCCACAATGTCGCACATTACTTACAGAACCACACCTACCCTGTAGGTTACATCTAGGTATATAATGAAAGGAATATTGCCAATGTATCACAATGACTGCAAAATTGACCAGGACGGTGGCACATTGCCAATGATCACCAGGCCATGAATACCCTTACAGGGTGCCAAAGATTGGCAACCAACCACCAAGGTTGCGGTCATGTCCAACATGATGTGGCACATGCATGGCCGTACCAAGTGACAGAATGCTGGCATGATTGACCAGCTGTGTCCCACTCTACCAGCCATGCCTGATTTGATATCGCCCTGTAGGCTGTCGTCGGTCGAGCAGCCACCTCACGATTCACCACATAGAATAGATAAAAACAATGTATTGAAATAAATAAATTAGTAGTTGTGATGCCTATAGCTCAGCTCCCCTAACGAGTGGCCTGGCGAGCACGTTTGGCAGCACGCTGTTCCTTCAACTTGTCGTAGTCAGACTCCTCAGTGATGGGCTCAAGCTCGCTGTTGGCGAGAGCAGAAGCAGAAGCAGGGGGTGGGTTGCCAAAGACGTGACTATTAAAACTGAAGCTGAGCATGAAGAAAGTCCAATCAAATCACAACTTACTAGTTGTATAGCGCGATGATATCCTGACCCTCGTCATCATCAAAAAGACTGACAATCCTCCAATAGAACTCTTGGTAATCGAAGAGGCCATCACGTTTGCCCCACATACTCTGTGACGATAGTGCAAACCGGGTCTGAGGAACAGTCAGCATCTGCTGTGATGACAAAGAAACGATTGATATACCTGGACAGCAATATATGCAATGACATTTGGAGTAACACCAGAAAGATTCATGAGCGAAGCATTCCCACCACGACCGCGATGAAAACCAGCACCTGCAAGAGCGGCTGTAGGGCCTTGTAAGATGTGCTTCGCAACCTATTCACTTCAATGAGATTCAGTACTCATGATAATAGGAAACGGAAACGCACACGTAGCATGAGATGGCCCCGGAGGATACCAGTCTCAATGTCATCAGGATTGTAGATGTGGCCGTCAGGATAGAGGAAACGAGGAAAGTCTCCAGCACGTGCATTCTTACCCCCACGGTTGAGATCATTGTAGGTCCTGCCAGAAGAGTTGGCTCAAATCAACTTCAAGATGGCTGTGACCTACTCTTGTGTGGCAGGGTACTTGATCAGGCTTAGGAGCTCTGCAGTGACAGGGTGCATCCAGCCTCGATCTCCTTTAAGACCCTTGCACTTGATGCCTAGGGCTTGAGAGGCGACAGTATCTACAAGCAGGTAGTCGATGATACAGCCTTTCAATGCGCTGGTGTCATCACCACGGGTCCTGTCCCGGAACTCGTTGATCTCAACCATCATCAGACAATGCACAAAGGAGAAACATGAATACAACTCACTTGCTGACAGACCTTCTTCCGCAGACGTCGCTGGTCAGTGAGCCCCAACATTTGAGTGCGAAAGTTTGGAATAATTTGACAGAGGGTCTCCCAGCCCTGACGTGTGTGGCGTTCTCTAGGAGAGAAATGATGAGAGATATGATAATATCAAGGGAGAACGTACTTGTCAGAGAGCTGGCGCTCATCATCTGTATCCTCCGTCTCCTTCTTAATACCCTCAACGACCATAGCATCAACATGAATAAAAATATCTGCCTGACGGCAGAAAGCCCGGCCATATGAGGTGTAGGTATCAGTGCTCCCATTTTCGTCACCACCTGGTCCCTCCCCAACAGAGGAGCTGGGACTCAAGTCATTGTCAGCAAAGATCATTCAAGGCAGAAAAGAAGACATACCGTTTCCTGGAGCGTCCATCTGCAAGCATACTGATGGTTAAATTCTGGACAACATTGTGGAGAATGCCACGATCCACAGGGAGGAGACCAGAGGTTGAAGGTTCAGGTGAAGAGGACATTGATGGGCAAATTCGGGGGGCATGACGGAAGGAAGCAACAAACTTATATAGGACGCGCGGCCAAAAATCTGTTATCAGTATTTGGACTTGTTGTTGTTATCGCTTATCTCCCCTTCATGTGCGACGCGTCCTTGGACAAGTCCTGTGACTTGAAATTCATCTTGACGCCATGTGGTACACCCAAACCTCTCTTTCCACACTTCCAGGATGTCGCTGGCTCAAGCTGAAGATGCGGAAGGTGCAGAAGATGTATGTCTATCCATCCTTAAAGGCCAGCCTTCTCAAATTCACCCTTTGCCAGTTGTCTCTTCAAACACCGGCAGAATATTCAGCAATAGGAGACACAGAATACAGGTCCCTGTCTTATCTCACATCCCGAGAGGTTGTCTGTCAACGCTGGATGGTTTTTCTGGTTGTATGTCACCCTGACAGTTTTTTTCACGCTTTAATACTCATACCTCTATCAAGTCAACCAACACCTATGTTCAATACCAGTATTTTCTCTTGCGAGACGATATTGGTGTCGATATTAAATACTGCAAAAGCCCAATGTTAATTCGTAGAACATGGAAGAAGAGCGATGCAAGCCCCCGGCCTCCACGCTGGATCAAAGCAGGATCAAGATGGAAAATCAGAGCTCGAGAAACCGCCGTGCGTCAAGTCGCTCATCTAGCTCGAAAGCCCTTCAATTCATTGGCAGCCAATGAACTTGTTGAATGGGCCTTGGCTGTCACGGTATGGGCATCTGGTTGATATTGAAAGAAACACTCACATTGTCTACAGCTCCATCCAAACCCAATGGTTGGGGCTAATCAGCCCTCAAGTCTGATTTGGCCAGCATCCACCCCTCCCCGCCAACTTCCAGCAGCCTCCAGTACTCGTAATCACGTCCATCGTCAGGGGTCCTATCTACATGTGCGGCTGTTTGGGGGTCCAATAAGTCCATTCCGCATATCCACCTTGACACACACCGATCATGTCTCACTATCCGAATAAAATCTACGTTTTCTCCCTCTCTTTCCACCCGTTACCAGCATGCGCCATTTGCTTGTGTGGATTTTGACACTAATTCTTTATATGTCTTTCCGTTGTGTCTGTGACCACCCCCCCTTTGCGACAGAGCGAGGTCTTTTGCAGCATGAACGACTCTGTTCCTTCCTTGCTGATGAGGAATCTTTACCAAAGGATGCTCTTGCCAAGTTCGAGGCCAAGAAAGCAGCACGCAAACGAAAGAGGCTGGAAGTCGCAGTAGTAGACCAGCCAGTTGCAGGTAGTTCATCACTGACCGATCCAGAGGTGCGTATTACTCTGTTTATCCATTAAACATTTTTCTCAACCATGGACGCAGCTGCCAACTTATCTGCCACTTCCATTTGACCCTGCACCGAGTCCTCCAGAGATCTCTCCTGTACTTGCAAGCACCCCTCTTCCTCCTGAACCTCTTGGAAGAGGCAGCCGTGTGCGACGACCTACATGGAAGGTCCTTGAACGTCTTCCAGCACCTGCCATGCCTGTTCCAGACCTGTCTGTTCCTGCAGCTGTGGCAGCTGCTTCTGAGATGGAATCGACACCTGCACTGTCAGCACCTGAAACAGCCCCCCCCTTTGTCTGGCAGGCCATTCGTACCGCTGCTAATGCATTTAGAATTTATCGGGAATACCCTTCTTCGCCAACGCACAATCCTGACGACTCTCTAACTTTGAACGAGTTGACCGACACGCCATCTCTGGCACCCCATCGAACTCAACGGCCTCCTCCCATCATCGCTAATCAACAAGTCCCAAGTCAATCCATTCCGCTCGTGAAGACTGCATTTTCCTTTGCCAACTCATCTGTTGCCGGACTCATGGAGTGGATGTGGAGTGGCTCTGCCATGAAGTCCGTGTCAGAGGTTGATCGCCTCATCTCTTTCCTCAAATCTGACAACTTCCGGAAAGACGACATCATGGACTTCAATATTCGGAAGGTGACAGAAACGCTGGACAAGTCATCCACACGTGATGCTGGGCAGGATGGTTGGGATGGTTGGAAGGAATCAAATGTCACAATTGAAGTCCCAGATGGCAAGCCACATGCCTCGGACAACGATGTTCTGAAGTACTCCGTACCTGGCTTGCACCACCGCTCTCTTACAGCTGTCATCAAGAGTGTCCTCGAAGACCCTGCTTCAGCTTGCTTCCACTACACACCATTCAAGACATTCTGGAAGAAGCCAACGTCAGGCTCGGATTTTGGACAACACCCTGAACCCATGCCAGAGCGGATCTACGATGAAATCTACTCCTCTGATGCCATGATTGATGCTCATGTCGAGCTTCAACAATCACCGCCAGAGCCAGGTTGCGACCTTGAGAGATGCGTGGCTGGACTCATGTTTTGGTCCGACTCAACTCATCTGGCCAACTTTGGTACTGCATCGTTGTGGCCCTTGTATCTGTTATTTGGGAATCAGTCCAAATGGCTACGTGGCAAGCCACGGACGGGATCCTGTCATCATGTTGCATACATTCCAAAGGCAAGTCTGATCTTGGATATTCAGACGCTCGGCACTAATATCCATATAGTTACCTCCCGATTTTCATGATCTCTTTGGCCAAAAAGTCAGCGAGGCTCCAACCGCTGATGTCCTCACACATTGCCGACGAGAACTTATGCATGCGGTCTGGGCTCTCCTCCTCGACGCTGAATTTATGCATGCCTATGAGCACGGGATTGTTGTGCTCTGCCCTGATGGAGTGCTTCGTCGTTTCTACCCACGGATCTTCACATATTCGGCTGATTACCCAGAGAAGTAAGCACCCTTCTTAGCTCTGTCGTGTCTATGCTCATTCCTTGTCAACTGACTAGGGTTCTTCTGGCTACTATCCGGAACCTCGCCACCTGTCCTTGCCCACAGTGTTTAATTTCCAAAGAGAAAATCCCTGAGCTGGGCATGGACCGCGATGACAAGCGTCGTGAGACTGCTGCTCGCGTTGATACACCCAGTCTTAGATCGAAGATTGCCACAGCTCGAAAGTGGATTTACGAGATGGGCTCAGGGGTCAAATCTGCTGCGGTCCAGAGACTTCTCTCACCAATATCACTAGTTCCAACTGTGGTGCGTCTCAGCTATACCAACTCACACCCATCAAGCTCAAAGCAGGTATTTAGAATGCCTTCGCATCCCTAGGTGAACGCTTTGGGTTCAATTACTTTCGAATATTCGTCGTCGACTTGATGCATGAAGTCGAGCTTGGTGTTTGGAAGGCAATATTTAAGCACCTGCTACGAATGCTCTATGCACAGCCGCATGGATCAGATATACAAACCCTCAATGAACGATATCGTTCAGTGCCAACCTTTGGACGTTCGACAATTCGGCGCTTTGCGAACAACGCATCCTCAATGACAAAGATGGCCGCCCGAAATTATGAGGACCTCCTTCAGGTGTGTTGATCTCTTTCCCTATTCCTCATTGTCCCTCGTTCTGACAGATTTCAAGTGCGCGATGCCAGTTTTCGAAGGCCTATTTGACGAACTGCATGACGGCGAGATCCAGATGCTCCTCTTCACATTAGCTGAATGGCATACGTTAGCAAAACTTCGACTGCACACCGATACGACAACAGACTGGCTGCGAAAGGCGACGGCAGAGCTGGGGCGGTTGATACGCCGCTTCACGAACCACACATGCACATTCTTTGAAACTGTTGAGTTACCAACAGAGGAGGCTGCTCGCGGTCGCCGTTATGCAAGAAAAGCAGCTGGGGGTGGCAGTGGACAGACAACAGCTACGGGGGGGCGCAAGGAGAAGAAGTTCAACCCAATAATGTACAAACTTCATGCCCTAGGTGATTATGTGCGGACTATTCTTCGTTTCGGAACAACTGACTCATACTCTACACAAACTGTAAGACCTTTTCTATTTTTCGAAATGGAGATGCTTACAAAGATTCAAGGGTGAATTGGAGCATCGTCGGGTCAAGAGGTTCTACGCTCGCACCAACAAGAACCAGGCCGTCCGTCAAATGACTCGCCTGGAAAGACGCGAGCATGGCTTCCGCAAGACTGCCCAGGCCCACGCTCGTGAGGCTCTGAAAGCAAAGCAACACGCAGGCCCTACACCCACAAAGAAGAAGCTTCGCACCATGGATCCACTCGTCTCTGAGGCACTTCCCTACACACCACCTGAGGTACACCACCACATCTCGAACTCACGCAATTCTCATATGAGTCTGATCGGATTTGCCTCAGAAAACTATGAGGATGCTGCAGCAAAGGCAAGCAAATTTAATTTTCATCGCAAACGGTGTCTGTCACTAACTTGAATAACGTCGTAGGATTTCCGAGTCAAGCTCGAGGAGCACGTCTTGGCACGTCTTTGTCATCCCTCCTGGTCTGGTGATGGCAATGAGTACACCGAAGAAGAAAGGAATCGCGTCCAGTTTGTTAATGACCGTATCTATCGGCACAAGACCATGCGTGTCAATTACACAACTTACGACGTTCGCAGAGGGCAGGACTCACTCAGTTCTCGCAAGAGATCCGACATCATGATGCTATCACGCAACCCCAACGACGCCCACCCATTTGAATATGCCAGAATCCTCGGTATCTTCCACGTCGATGTCGTTGACCATTCGCCAGGCTCGAACGAGAA
Source organism: Cyclocybe cylindracea (assembly GCA_013376435.1). Taxonomy (NCBI): domain Eukaryota; kingdom Fungi; phylum Basidiomycota; class Agaricomycetes; order Agaricales; family Hemipholiotaceae; genus Cyclocybe; species Cyclocybe cylindracea. The sequence continues at coordinate 251,132 of MPNV01001575.1, read as the reverse complement.
GCCGACATCAGTTGAAGTGCTCTGGGTACGCCGGTTTTGTGTTGACCATTCGTATGAGGCTGGTTTCAGGAGGAAGAGGTTGTGGCGAGTACAGTTTCTGCCGTCTTCAGATCCCGACAGCTTTGGATTTGTGCATCCTGACGAGGTCATCCGTGGCTGCCACCTGATCCCCAGTTTCCGCTATGCCGGCACCGATGAATACCTCCAAGGTGAAAGCATTGCTCGTGACCCTGACGAGCTGGATGACTACAAGTATTATTATGTCAATATGTGAGTCGGTCAGAGAGTCAAGAAAAGGCACTGACATGAGCTCCCTAGATTTGTCGACCGCGACATGTATATGCGATATGCTGGGGGAGGAGTCGGCCACTATCAAGTCAAGCCTAGCTCTGAGCATGCACCACCTGTTCAAGACGTTGACGAGGATGTGACCATGGACACTAGCAGAGTGTACGCAGGCGAGGAGGATGTTCTTGATGACAACGGATCGGACTTCGGTGGTGAGGGCGCTGAGGCTGAGAACAGGAGCGATGATGAGACAGAGGGTGCTGGCGATGATGAGGAGAATCCTGAGTTGGACGACAACGAGGGTGCTGAGAGAGATGCAGAGGATGAAGAAGGCTATGCAGTTCTGTAATTCGCTCAGCACGTGTTGACAATAACAAGGTAGATTCATACCTTTGGCCATATTTCCCGTCTTGTGTCTAACACGTCAAGTACGCGTGCGAGGTGAGACTGGCGCAGTGAGGAGGAAGGGAGTGGACGCAGGGCAGCCGGGGGTCAACGTCATTGGCACAGCCACACATTTTGAACAGAATGTTGGTTATCCAGGTCACGCGGATAACCAACATCTTGTTCAAAAACCAGGTTACGTCACGGCATAGAGATCACAAACGCTGTATCGCCAGTGGCAATATGCTACCACATATGTCTGGTTAATTGCTCGAATTCAAGCACAGCCGCTAAAGCTCTTAAATTCGAGATCATGCCGAGCACGAGCCGGAGAGCGTGACAGCAGGTAAGCGACGGCAGGAGATGGACTAGCAAAGGTGTTGATGATGGGCTGATGACAGCCAAATTGGCGGCGACATCATTCTGTGATTGGGCTGAGGTCTGGGAAGTCCCTCGAGGACCGCGTCGTTGGTGCATAGGGCAAATTATCAACATGTCATTAAGATACATCAAATTTTCATGGCTTCCGCAGGAAGAAAAAAAATGAGGTTGAGGAGAGTGTCGAGCTCAAAGACAAGCCCATGACACGATGCTGACAAGTCGGCAGCGGGCCGTGCGATGGTGAATCGTGATGCGAGTGCCAGGCCCTGAACGAGTGAGCTGGCTCGCGAAATAAGCGAGAATTTAGTGGGCACACCTGGGCGAGCACTGAGCTGGCTCCTCCGGGCCTTGATCCACTTAAATTGATCTTAAATTTACCTTAAATCTACTTTTCTGCACGGTTAATGCCACTTACCTCCACTTATCTCTTAAATTTAACCTCGGAACCCTTAAATTTGGTCAATGGGGTCCAATATCAGGCCCGGAGGGCAGACTTTCATGTGTTGTTGGCTATTCTTCATGTATCTAGCTATTTACAACGAGAGAGGGGGGATGTGCAAAAGCTGTGGACGAGGTGCCTTTAAGTTCTTCACGGCCTAGCTCGACCTGGGAAACCTCTATCTCCCAACGGTCACGGAAATGTATCGCGAGTGTGGTGGTTTAACTGCGACATTTCTATTTGCCGGATGAGGACGGGAAACTGCCTACGAAAAAGATTATTTATTGCTACCCTCGCCTGCCATCACGCGCTCTTGTGGGTAATTAAGCCTTCATGGTGGCAGAAATCCTTGACAACCCGTCAATCTTTGAAATCGCTGGTAGTGCCTTCGGCCCCTCATCACATCCCCAATCCAACAATCCGCGCTCATCTACCCCCAGACTCTGGCGCAAACTTATTCTCGACGGTGCAATTGGACCAGAGAGTCGCATAAATTCATTCTCAACCCCTACATAACGCGGTGAATCGTAAAAGCATTCCCTTTCCGCATGCTCATGTCAGTCACAAGAAACCTCCGATCCACGACGTCTTTGATAACGAACTATGCTCAACAACCTACTGCATCGGACTCAGTGACAAGCATGATGCCATAAGGATACCGCAAATTTATTTAGGAGCTGCTCTCGGATATTCTTCGTGCGCACCGTCGCAATCGCCTAATGGCCAAAATCAGTCATAAAATAAGTGGTAACTCGAGCGTCGGAGCAGTTCATTTACACGACCACTGTCATTCGGTATATCGATGTGCGACACCAACTTCCGACACTCGAGTTGACGCGATCATCGCGAACCTGGATTCCCCTGACCCAAATTCTACACCGAAGGCAAGAGCACGAGTAGGAGAGATCGGTGCGGCGTCGTTTGAGAAGGTCCTCCCCAAAGTCAATTGACCGCATCTGGTGAGTCTCCTTGAAAAAAGATTCGTTGACGCACCGTTCAGGCGTATTGAGACGAGCAAAGATAGCTTCGTCTGCATTCAGACACACTCCGCCTCCTGAGGATTTGGTTGCCCGAACCGATTTTCACTGGAGATGACCCTCCCAAATGACCGAAATGGCTTCCTGTGGGCAATATCGCGAGGAAATCTTGGACCGGACCTGTATGTGGCGTAAATTGTATATCAAAGGCAATAGCTTTCCGATCGAAATACAGTAGGAAGTTAAACAAATCAATTCAGCGTTTCTCGATTTGGGATGACGTCCGAGTGATTCCTTCCTGACTATAAATGAGCATCACGCAGTGGTGCCATAGGCACTTTCGCTCTACCTCTAAGGCCCGCCTCGTCGATTTTTAGAATTTCCTGGTTGTCATCCTCTCAGTCCATGCTCTGGGGCCGCTGACAACACATCTTCACCAGACGCGCATACCATGAAATACGCCATCCTCGCTCTTTTAACCCTACCAGCTTGAGCGCCCGTCAAAGCCCTTTGTGCTGTGTCTCCCAGGTCGATGCCAAGTAGCAAGACTGCTGCCGGAGAGTAATGGAGGAAAGCACCTTTACCCTCTATGCGGCCTGGGAATGGCCAGAGTGTGATGTAGGGCCGGATCCATCCAAACAGGAGGTACATGCACTGTGTGCTCTCGCGAAATTATCCTAGGCAGTGCTTTCTGACCCGTGAAGCCTTCGGTAAATATATTCGCCGTGTCATTGGTTCAATGGTACTGATGAATCTCTTCCACGGACGTTGCAAGGTCAGTCGAGTGCTTGTAGATCGAGTGTGATGTAGACAGCATACCTCGGAGATGCGAAATAATTATAAATCTCTGGAAAGGGCATAAATCAAAATTACAGAATTTTCTCGGACTGGCGTGGTTTCACGACCTTAACAAAATGCCTGAGGAAGTAATACTGCTGCGGGAGGGGCCGCGTCTACACCCTCAATTGGGCTTCATCAACGGCCTGACGTGCGAGGTGGGCACAGACGAGAGGAAAAAACAAGGGGTGCTCTCCTAGCAGATGGTTCTGATCAAGTAAAGTATTCGAGTAGGTGCACTTTGGCTTTGCCTTCGTGCGCGAGCGTTGACGCACTGTCTGGGATGTGTTATAAATTCAGCTGCCACTCAGGAGGCCTGGAACAACATCAAATGACTTAACACCTCACGGTAAGTAGGTATACTTTTCATATTGAACATGTCTTGGGTGGACGAAAATGAGCACCTCGCGTGCTATAATCTGGCAGACAGGATCCATTAAGTCGTCTTCCTGACACTCTCGGACGAGCATCGCCTACTTTGGTTGTGAAAACCCATATTCGGATAAGAGCCTTCTCAACGTCACTTACTCCGAGAGACCGCTGGACGCTCGGCGCCTCTATTCGTTTTCCGCATGATCACACTTGGGAGCTGTCAGAATGTCATAAGGTTTGAGCATATGGGGCCTGCGTCTGAAGAATTGCTGCCAATCCTATAACTTGAAGGGAGAGTATCCCGGTACATAAGTCCAATGCTTTCAATTTCATCCCGCCTATTAGATATCAGGGAGAATCCGAGGAAGCGGAGAGATGATGGATCAAACTTCGCGCTCTAAAGTCTCTGTCATTATCCCGAACTTAAGTTCAGATCATCATAGGGAAGACTTGCCCACACAAAATGCAATTCCAAAATATACTGTATTGTATTTCACGTGACATCGATCTCCTCTACAACGCGCATCCTGGTTCACATGGCCTTCAGTAGGTAATAATACGAAAAAAGGTAACACAATGATACAACTTCTATATGGTTAGCAGGACCAACTTCAAACCATCCTCACGGTGAACACCTCCCCAGGCGCTTGCATGGCCGTTATGTTCCTCCT
>MPNV01001575.1:19969-246014 GCA_013376435.1 Cyclocybe cylindracea | reverse complement strand
TCGTCTTCAAAATCACTCTGATACCCACCAACCTTCTCTACATCCTTTTTCCTTGTGACAATCTCGAGGTCGACAGCTGAGTCTCTCTCGCCCTCAGTCTCAGTGACAGTGCCTTCACGCTCCTTCGTCCCCATCCCAAGCTTGTTCGCGGGTGCCATGCGCATCATTCCGGCACCGAAGCCTGATCTTGTCGGCGGGGCCCCACCCGTAGCGTTCTGGACTGACACGGAGTCTATCGTGGAGGCGCGGTATTCGCGGCAGATGGTGACGTTAGCGACGACGGCGTAGAAGACCATCATCGTGAGACGGAACGGATCGGTGCGTGGGGAGGAGGCGGATGTGTGAGCAGAAGCGAAGAACCATATCGTTTCCACCAGGCTGGCTAGCAGGGCGGTGCTGTTATTTCGGAACGGTAAGGGTAGTTCGGAGGCAAAGTGGCAAGTGATGATGGCGAGAATGAACTCACAAGTAACAGCAATGCATATCCCCGGTAATCTCTCTTACAAGCTTCGGGGTACGGCTCCTCTGGTCGATCGCCGCCCAGTAGCTTTCTTGGATCGCGGCTTGTGCGCCTTCTCTCCCCTTTTTTGCCTTGCTTGCCTTCAGCGCTGCGAACAGCACCACGATGAAGAGCAAGGCGTGGAATATCGTGGTAGTAATAAACGCTGCAGCGGTGTACTCCTTTTCTACGGCTTCAGAGCAGTATGCAAAGAAGATGGTGTCCTTGATGCCAGGTACGATCAGCATACTGGCCGCGACTACGGTGGCCCATGACACGCCGAAGGTTGTGAGAATGATGGGGTGGTTGGAGAATAGGGAGCTGAGATGTAGGTACGCGAGGAGGGTAGTGGTGCATGTGAGGATGATGTATGATGCCGTTAGGGCGGATTGGAGGGGACCACAGGTTGTCGTTGGGAGCGCTAGGGGAGAAAGGAGTGTTAATAAATATGGATGGATTAACTTGAAGGATGGCGCACTGATATATAAAGACCGCCCTAGTGCATATGTGAGGGTGAACGCTCTAGATGGATGTCAAGATCAGCTAATTCGACTTCACTGTTTCCGATAGCCGGGGAAATGCCTACCTCGACACGAAGAAGATTACCATCTGTACCTTCGACGTTCCAGAGACGACAAGCTGATAGTCACCCTTGAGGTTATGGATCCCGTCCCATATCATAACCTAGAAGACGTTTCCATACATGATCGCTTCCGCGGATGAAATGAATGTATGGCAACGTACGCTCAGAGCTCCTACATGAACGTAGATTGAGAAGTTAACCCTGAAGCTATCGCCTGGGTTGAGGCCAAAGATCAAGGGCAGTAGCGCATTGAAGCTGAGAGACATCTTAAATCGCGCGACGTGGGGTCCAAGAGTCCGATAGCGTGAACGCTCAGGACAATATAAGTAGCGGTGCCGTTGCCTTCAAGCTTGGTGTGACGCCTGGTGGGAGAAGGCAGGAGGTCAAGACTACCTGGCAGTGGCTTGACATAAACTTAAAGCCTATGAAACACCACCAGGGGCACGTCAAGTGGGTGCCGTACAGCCTGCGAATGCCAGGAATCATGATAACGCCGGAAGAAGACATGGAAGGCCACAGCAGCGGGCTACAGTGGGTGCCATTTCATCGACAGGATCAGGAATCAGTGTCCGGTGTGGATGATGATCTTAGGCGGTGTCCAAGTCGATTATCCAGCGTTGATCTAGGACACCACCCCGAGCGCTGATTACGTGGTGTTATCGGAGACAATATTTGTCGCATCAACACTCTTCTTTCATTTATGAGGATAGCAATAAGCGCCGTAAGAGAACAAATATCCGCACACCTCTCTCTACGGCTTTTATTGGCCTCGAATACCGTTGTCAACAGATGCAGATATCTGAGATGGGAGGTAATATCGCGCACCCTGGTGACAATCGTGCTCATCTTTTGCAGTCTCTCCCAGACTTTGCGGATATCAATCATCCAACTGCGACGAGTTCGCTTGTTGATCAGTTCCATGCCGTCCCTTTCCAATGCCCCTCCTCGAACATCATACTATGCTGAGGGAGCATGACGAGAGGAACGTGTTCGGCTCACTCGGCTCGCTCGGCGGGCATATCCGGTTTTATGGAGCGCTTGATGCGATCTGCGCTTCATGCCCGCCGGATTCGGAGTAGAAGAAAGAGCATCGTGAAATATGGTATTGCGGAGAGAAGGAGGACGAATTAAGAACATGAAATGAATGTCGAGTGGGAGACGAAGAGAAGTGTAGTGCATCGGGGCATCTGCGGAATAGGCGCTCAATGAGCGCTTCTGAGCGCCGATCGGACTGATCGGGCGATCAGGGTGACCCTATTGGCTCAGTACCTCTCGAGAAAGGGGTCTGTCTTGAGGAACCGTCCGTCGATGTTGCTAATTACTTTCTATCATTATTACTCTTTTTGTAAGATAATAAGTAAAGAGAGACTTTCCCTGGCTGCCCCCGGCGGATTTCTCATCGCCATATGACAATATTAAACCCTTGATAACGTGCTATCTTCACCTCCATGTTCAATGACAGTCACAGTCTGGACCTCCTTTCGTATGGTCAACGGATCGGTCCTTCTCTGTCTTCCATCCTCCACGTCGGCAAAATTATAGCTCTCCCTATTCTGCGAACTTGCTCTCTCCCTCCTGTCTGTCGCAGCACTATCGCGTCTAGCGGGGAACCGTCTGCTAGAGAACGATTGGAGTGCTGAATTTGCAAACGAGCGAATATTGTTGTTGTTATTAGCGCTTGTACGCAGGGTTTCGAGCCGAGGAGGCTCACTGACGAGCCCGAGCTTCGTGTTCCTAAAGACCCGGCAAGTTAGAATGTTCGATAAGATGACGGTTGCGGGGGCCAGGTGCATAAGGACGAAGAGCTCTTGTTTGGCGCCGAATATAAGCCAACAAACCAGGGAGCCGTTCTTCCATAGTGCGATGATTCTGTCAATTTAAGCGTAAGCGATGTTTACGATAATGACTTGAAAATTTACATATTGGGAGGAGACTCACAAGTAGTAGACTTGGCTTTGATGAAGCAGTGCCTTGGAAAAAGCAGGCATCGACGCGCCAAAAAACGCGATCTTCAATCCTTTTGGAATCGACGTCCCCTCCGCACTATACAGCTGATAAAACCGATACGACGTCGCGAAGAACACGAACACGTCGTAAACCATCACCGCAAGGCTCGTCGGCTTGAGTGACCTCGACCTCGAATAAAGGAGCTCAACGCAATATTTCGTGGGGAGGATGTGCACGACTGAGTCGGCGAAGATGGGCGGCACGAGGGCGGCCGTTGAGACGACAACGAGCCAGCAGAGCCCGAAAAAGACGACGACGTAGGTGTCATTGCAGTACACTGCGCAGACACGGACGTAGAAGAGAAGGGTGTCAAGACAGAGGCAGATAGTGAGGAAGGACATGTTGGCGAGTTCGAGTCGTTTGCAGTCGTCCACCTGGATGGCTACGAGACCGTGTATTGGCAGGAGATAAGGACCAAAAATGGGATGTCTCACTGAGTAGAAAGGCTCTCCCGAGAGCGTACACAAGACCTGCCAGCCTGTGTCCGGGGAGTGTTCAGCCAGGGGATTAGCAGAGGATAGCTTCATCTCCGTACCTGGATAAAAAGTACGCCATAGTGACGAAGTTGATGCGGTGTTTCGTGACGAGGAGATAATCCTTATTCAGATTATGTAAAACATCCCATAGCAGGACCTGCAACAGCATGAGCTCTCATTCAGGGAGAGGATATTCTTGCGTACCGCCAACGAAGCGATATGAAGATAAGTCCCGTTCACGACCTGAATCGCAATTTCAGGCGGAAGGAGTGCCATAGGAGTGAGCGGATTGAGAACGTTGGGTACATTTACTGAACCGCCTGCCGATGTCATGACTTCAAGGAGCGATGTGATTAACGAAAGAGCAAACGAGGTCTGTAGGCACTCGTTCCGCGGTCTTTATAGGAATCTGCGTGCTCCGACCTTCGTTCAGCAAAGCTAGTTTTGGATGGCTTGAACGCCCAGGGAGAGCACTCTGGAAACATCGACGAGTCAGCCATGTGGTTGGTGAGGTGACGGGACCGAGTACGACCAGGAACTGCCGCGCATCACTCTTCATTTCCAACTGTCGTGAGCGTCACCAGTGGGGGCTCGGACGAATTTCTGACGCCTTCGACAGCTCCAAATTACCTTAGATTCAGATGGAACGTCAAATTGTTGTCTATCATCGTCAATTGAGCTGCCAGGGGTGTTCCTTGTCTATCCATAGGCACAGCTTTCGGAATTCCTGAGTTTCCAGTGGTCAGTAGCCAAGTTCGATCAGAAGATCTCCCTTGACACGTTCCTAGAAGATACCCCAGATTATCGAACAGAGACCCGGTAGCTTGATGGAAAATCGTGTCTGAATGTCATGAGGAACAGGCCTCGAGTGGCAGAGTGGCAGTGCGATGTTTCCGGGACGTTCATGCCGTCCGCGGCCCGGCCCAACCAATTGCCCACAACTTGGCAACTTAGATGGTGAGGGTGTCGACCCATTGTGCTTTCGGGACACAAGGCTACGTGTGTCAGAAGGATTACTGTCCTGTCTAGATTGGCTGCAGGTCTTCGTACGTCTCAACCAGAAATACTGTAACCATCGTTGAGAAGAGACCAGACTTCGGAGCAATGCCTCAGAATTGAACGGTAGCGGATGTACGAAAATGAGGATGCTCTATACCTCGTCCTTCCATACGTTGATCTGGCATTTTATACTGGAGATGGCAAGTTGCTGAGAAGCAGTTTGAAAAGGGCGTCCGCTGATAGATCGTGAGGGAGGAGGGGGCTTCCATTATCCGCAAGGTGTTCCGAGTCATTACAGAAATGATACATATATGATGATAGAATACACTCAGCTACTTTTCCCTTTCTCCACATCCAGTGCACTTGGAAGCAACATCTCGGCAGACCTGCATCCGGTCTTGGCTCGTGTCTTCATTCACGTTTATTTGGCCTGTGGGCGCTTGACCTTACAAGCAGCTCCATTTGCAGCGCCTGTTCCCGTTCCCGACCCCCACCCGAGGCCTAACATCTTCCCAAAGCCCGATCGAAGAGAGTCATACACAGCTTGATGTGGCGTAGGATGTATAGAATTCACGATATGCTGATGTATGAGGCCCGTAGCAGGTGAGAACGTGTACGTCGACTCGCTGCTAGATGTTAGCCACGCGGGTACTCGAGAATCGGAGAGGCAACACACATTTCCCATTCGCCCTGCTTCCCACTCACTCTCGCGACACCAGTGACATGCTGTCGGATGACGAAATTCTTTTCACGGCTGATCCGGCGCTTTTTGGATGAATCGGCTGGAGGAGACGATGGCGTCGGGGTATTGACGACAAGTTTCGATACTTGTACCGCTAGATCGGAGTACAGGGCATTCATTGTGTGTCTAATGATGTTAGAGGACGCGAGGTAGAGTTGGATGCCTGCAGCTAAATTTAGAACTGGGTCACGATATAAATAATGGCCTACCTTCAACGTGCAGCGTCTTTGGAATGGGGGGAGGGAGCGCAACAGGCGGAGTGTATGCAAGCCTGACATTAGGGCTATATATTGGTTCTTCGTCGTCTTTGAGGACGAAATGTTCAAGGAAGTTGGTAGCGGCGGTTGGCGTGAAAGTAGAGACAGTGGATGGCGTTCGTGGAGCTCCGGTCATTTTGTTGATAGAGGTGACAAGGCCCGTATTGAAGAAATCAGGTAGAGTCTCTCGAATGATGTATATTGCGCGTCCTAGAAACGTGTTTCAGCATAAATTGACAAACAACGCGTCGTTCACCCACCTGTTCGAATTTCCCATTCCTGGTCGGGAACTTCGGGAGGGGCGTCTTGATTTGGGTCAGGTAGTGAATCGGGAGGAAGTTGGGAGCGAAGGCCAAGATCTGAAAGATTTTGGGAGGGCAAAGTGGCGGAGTGGGTACGAAAGTCGGTCGTCGGATTTGCGAGTTGTTGATAACAGCGCGATGCTGCTGGACCAGCCATTGCAGATGGCGCAGTAGGTCTGTAGGAAACGACTGGCCTAGCAGGGATTCGGCGGCATGTGTTGGTGTACAATACGCGAGCACGCCCACTATGCATGGCCGTCCCGATGGTACGGTTGAAGGACCAACTTCGACGCGTCGATCCGGCTGGGTGGTTTTGTTTGACATTGATGAAGTAGCCAAGCAAATGACCGAATGCGGAAGCCATGATTGGCCGTGGAACCCACCACACTTCAAATCTCCTCCAGATAGCCTTGAACGATGAGATGCTCGATATCGGCGCGTCGTACCATGAACCTCTGGCCCTTCTGAAAGTCGATGCTCCCCAATTCCGTCTGTATGACTCCACAATCCCGAATGACGCGAACCATAACGTGAAGATCTTTCGGTGGATTGGTAATTCCTGCAGTGATATCCAGTTCGTGAGAGAACTCGGACCTAAATTCCATGACAGAGGCGTTGTATTGTCGCAGATAATCAACTTCATGGGGTGAAAGCTTGCTTCGGATGTCCTGATTCGACAGGATGTGCGGGAGTGCACCACCGACTGCCCAGTACATATCGCGGAGCCGATCGACGCGATGGGAATGATACGCAAGAAGGCAGCGCTTGTTTCGGTTGATGGCTGTCTGGATGATCAACATCCCTGGTGGTGGCGACGCGCCTTCGATGGCGAGCGCGTCGATCGCCTTTTCCATGTCGCGCTGCTCCCGGATGATCGATCTGACAAGTGAGTCGTTGTACTTGAGAAGTGTGTCGGTCTGTGTCGATCTTCGCGATTCCATGAGCAGCTGGGTGGCGAGCTCGCCGTATTGACGCGCGTCGGTCATGGTGGACAACGAGGAAGATGTCACAGATGTGACGGACGCGTTGTGCATGCATGTTTTGTCACGCTCAACACTCTCACGCCGACCTTCCTTACGCCACCACAATCCCACCAGTTGGAAAGAGCGTTGGGCACGTTGTATCAAGACGGATGAAGCTAAAAATGTCGTAAGCCTCTATGCATGGCTGGTATGGACCAAGGGCTCACATCCAACGATAGACGAAATCGAGGATTGTAGAAGTTGAGAACTTCGTGTTCTGGACCTCGATGTTAGTGTTCATGTCAGCGGCGAATTCGTGGATAGCAGAGACTTCCCTTTTCATCGGAAGAAGAAACCGCCAATATATCCTTCATTGATCTACGTAGGGACGCCGTCAACGTTAGTCTTGCAACATCCGATCAAAGGGACCGGCATCGACTTGACATCGACATCGGCGTTGACATTCTAATGATAGAGACGCTCTCTTTCCACTCTACAGACGCGTGCCGGGGCTCGAACAATGAAAACCACCGTGCCCACCCCTGAGAAGCAGGGCTTGAGTGCCCAGCATTTGATGGAATGTGCTGCTAGCACATCGAGAATGATTGATAGGACACGCATACGAGCCCTCCACGTCCCTCTTCACCCTCATCCTTGTGGTCCCCGTCGCTCCAAGATGCAGGTGCTTAGGATCTCCAATGCTTTGCTCGTATTGATCGCAGCGCTTGCCCTACCTGCACACGCGTGGTTTAGAGTGGCTTGCACGAGTCCATTGGTACAAGGTATGTTTTCGAGATCTGGCAGAAAAATATCACTGTATTAAAATATCACTGTATTAACTTGGACATACAGAGAGAATCGACCCCATTATATCACCAGGAACTTCACCTTCGAACCATGTGCACGTACGTTTGACCACTGTTAGAAGTTGTTTTACAGTTCTCATTTTCGATGACTCTGTAGACTGTCCATGGCGCCAATCGTAAGCTGCGTCTTCTCCTCGTGGCTTGAACTGATCTCTTATTATGTTGATAGTCTTTGGATCCAATAGCTCCTTTGACACCCTTCGGGCATCGTCTTGCACCAATTGCCTCGTCTCTCAAGTAGGGTATTCATCTCTTCTAGCAATGTGTTTGCGTTAATTTTTTTGCATCAATAGGACCTCTCGAATTACTGTGACCCTTTTTTCAGTCCTGGCATCCTTCCATGGTTCACTCACAACAGTGCCTAGGGTTTCCGAAACTGTACTTCCTCAACACCCAAAACAATACATTCGAAGACGTGCCGAATGGAGGTGCGGTCCTCATCTTGCCGTTGATTTCTCTGCAACTCAGCCGCCCCTACAGGCCTCCTCGTTTATTACCAAAATCGAGGCACTGGCGATGTTTCCAACGGCGGTACAGGTCTCAAAACGTTCCCTCCAGGGCTTAAAATGATCAGCGGCGATCCAAGGCGAAGGGCGAGGAAGTGAGTTACTCTTTGCCGCCATAGTCCGATGAATATTGCTCAAGAATGTATACAGATACACCCATGGTGAAGGATCGCAGGCTGAATTGAGGGAACGTGCTGTTGAATGGGAGTGCTTGAGATATCCTAATAATGCCGGGTATAACAGCAAGGACACTGGTGCGTTTTACGTTGTTGTTTTGTGTTGGCTTTTCGTGCTTAAACGCAGTTGATTTATTTAGGTGCTGGATTTCCAAATACCGACTGTGAGGTTCGTTAGGACTTTCTCTTGCGTCAAACTTTTCAGGCTCAACCTCAATGAATAAGGCTGGGTTGAATGCCCGCATTCATATGCCCGCGTGCTGGGATGGCGTCGTACGTAGCCCACCTTGTCCTAGTTGCCGGACGTCTCATTCTCGCGTCAGAACCTCGATTCGCCAGACCACGTATCCCACACCGCCTATCTCTCCGACTTGGACAATGGGGATTGCCCACCAACACACCCTATTCCTTTCATGAAGATACTTTATGAGGTAGGGCCTTTGGGGCCTATGAAAGCCTATTGGTGCTGAATTCTAATGCCCCAGGTTACTTGGGACGTACAAACTTTCGCTTCTAGATGGGACCCAACGAAGGATGCATGGCCGTTCGTATGGTGTAAATGAATGTCTTTTTCTTCTGACTCGACACTAATGGATTTCACTACAGCTACGGGGTCAGCTTGAAATTTCCTTGTGTTTGAACAATCCTAACATCCTAACATCCTGTAGAGATGCAACAGGCTTCTCCTGGCACGGCGACTTCCAGAACGGTTGGGATGTAGAGTGAGCAATGCCGTTGGCGTTATCTTTGTGTCAAATCACTTATATCTCTTCTGTAGAGTGCTCCAGAACGCCATCGACAGGTGCAACGACCCCAGCAACCCCACAGGCCAGGGCATCACTGAGGCCTGTTCTTTTTTCACTATGATCGACGCCCCTATTGCTAACCAGTGCAAGAAAGCGCCGAGTGTGAATGAGGCTGTCGCGGGGGTTCTGGATAGGCTGCCCGGGTAGGTCCTTGGCCCTTCGTTGAGTTTCACGTCCCCACAATTCGATCTCCCTAGGTGCAACCCTCTTCAATCCGGGCCTGAAGACGCCAGGGTTTATTCTGGTCCTGACGGACAATGTCTGGACATCACTGGTGGCGGTTCGTCCGGGACGAGTGGGGCATCGCGACGATTCGACCACAGCAGCGGTTGGATTGGCCTCCTTGCTTCAGTACCTCTGTTCTTCGACTTGGTTTTCGGTATCTAGATCTGCTTTCTCTCCTTTTGCCAGCATCCATAGACAGCAGTATTTGTAACGATAGCAATCGACATAGCGATTCAATGTAAGATTATAGTACAGAATGCTGATTATTTTCGCTTTGCTAGGTCTAATACGAGCAAGGAAGCAACGAACATAAGAACCTTAAACAGGGAGCATCCCCGTCCAAGTTTCGATGAGGTCGATGATACACGATCCGTGGATAGGGATGTACTGTTTCGTGATCATCTTGATGACCTCTTGCGCGACGATTCCACCCAGGAGGGCAGCCGTGTTAGGTAGGTCGGCGTTGGGTGCTCGGGCACTGCAAAGATGGAGGAAGGATGTAAAGCTAAAATTCTATGGCGTTAAAGGAAAAGACCTACACTTCACCTACAGCGTCTCCGAACTCCGCTGGCAACTCGACATCTGCTGGAAGGAGTGCCTGCGCTTCGGCAGTTAGTGCGTCGACGGTCGGTGTGAGAGGGGCGTTGGGCTGTTGCTTTGTTGCGAGAGATGTTAGGGCAGACAAGGCCAGATGTGTCGAGAGCTGTTTAGATGAAGTTTCGACGAGCTCGGCTGCGGCCCTACGTGTCAGCACAGGCACTTTGTGGAAAATAAAAACACACCCAGAGCCTTTGGATCCTCGTCTAAAGAACCCCATCGTTTCCCTCTCAAAAGCTTCAAGGCATGCGAGTTCTTTACAAAGGCGTCCACCATCGCATCGTCCACCGGCGCTGTCAAATAACTCTTGAAGATCTCCTTTTCCTCCTCTGCTCGTTTTTTGTACAGCTTTTGTAGGCCGATGTACTTATTTGTGTCAGCTCTCATGTCTGGCAACGTGCTGGTCAGTGGTAGGGTGTGGTTTGGCTGCTCTGCCACAAATTTGGACAGTGCGTGCACAAGGTGGAAGAATGGGGGCGAAGTCGGAGTGATGTTGGTGACCTTTGGATCAGAGAAAAGGTCTCTAATTTCCGAAGGAACAGTAGTGGCGGTCCAGGCACGGTAGGCCTGCGATTCAGCCTCTTCAAAGTTCTCCTCGTCGGACTTCTTGCGCATGGCGAGGATCAATTTCTTGAATTCCTGTCGCTCGGCGTACGTCGATGGCGGAGAGCCATTGTGAGCTTTCTTCCAATCTTCCAGCACCCGGACGAGGATGTAGACATAAGGGATGTGTCCATGATCGGTGACGTCCATGTTTTCGAAGTCAAGGGCGAGCGAATCTCGGAGGAGAGCGGAGAACGGTTTATCGATCTGGAGCGACTGTGCAGTCTCAGGGTGGCTCTCGATGACTGGACGCGAATCAGGATCAAAGAGCGCGACATACCGCAGATAAACGACTCGCCTGTGTGCTCATGGTACTGGATGTAAAATTCCGCCAAAAATCCAGAAGATCGGACGATTGCAAGCGTTGGATATGACTCATCTTCCCAAAGCAACTTCGACAGGCGGTCGAGCAGGCCGCCCTCCAAGTTGTGCGCGATCACTAGCGAGAACTCCGTCAACCACTCTTTATCATTGTCCAGCACCTCTTCCAGACTCCGGAGATCGGCCTTGCCCTCGACACCGTCATTCAGCTCGCACAGCAGTCTGACCGCTTCTTCCGCACGCGACTTGCCGATGCTTGAGGGTCCCTCAAGGAAGAAATTGTTCCCAGAGTCTTCAGGCGTCACTTTTCTTGGGTCAAGGATCGTGAAATGGCCGATTCCTGGTAGGACGAGGTTCTTAAGGATGGATGTGGAGGTTGCAGTGCCCGAGATCACAAGCAGACGCGACGATTCGAGGGCACTTTGACCGGACGCGGCCCAGAGTCTTTCTCAGGCATTCAGTCGCAAGTCTCTCGCGATTATCAACGTACTGACCGCAGCTGACGATCATACCGCCTGGTCTTATTATCTGGCGCCTCTCTAGCAATCGGTTAGCGCGATCCCGTTGGAAAAGGTAGCCTTACTCAGTGACAAGAGCTGTTGTTGATTCTTCGACGTTCTTTGAATCGATTAACATGTTATGAGAAGGCTTAGCCGTGATTCCTGTGATGCGCTTGAGGTGGAGATGATATGGATGAAAGAGGTTGCAGACAAAGATGAGTCAGGGTCGGCCTCGGTCACATCCTGTACGGCTTCACCCACAACCTCCCACAACCACCGCCTCAAACCACTATGTTGCTCATCAATGGCCTCAAAGTCGCGATAGGCTGGGCGTGTATGGCCTGGGTGGCTCGCTGGCGGCGATATTACATTCTGAAACCGCGCTATCTCTTCAGTTGTTGTCCACGACATGTACCAGGGGCTGACACCAGCTGGGTCTTCGAGGCGAACAACGAGTCATCTATCTAACCTCTCGGCTTTTCTTGCTTGGCCGACTTTCATTAATCGGATTTCAGGATAACAGGGGCAACGACCCCTTTGAAGGATGCTCAACCTGGAGAGGAGCAAGCTGCAAATCTCTTACGCTACTGTGGACCCCGTTGAGTATCTGACGGATGTCCAGAGGGGATGGTGTAAAGCAACAATGTGTACGTCACGCTTCTTCAACATTTATATGCTAATAATTATTTACAGCCTGCTCGTGGACGCTGAGATCAATCGTAGAAGACTAGCGCTCGCAGTTCGATCGACTCGCGTAGTGGCGCGTCGGGAGGAGTCGCGGGGTCGCTGAAGCCGGTGTGCGGAGTGAAGACAGCAACGCTGCCGTCCTGAATGGAGTCGAAGCTTGAAATCGTAGTAGTCAGTGCCCCTTCCGATCCTATTTTTGAGGGAAAGAGCTTACCACTTGATTAAGACAACTTCATCTGGTGTCATACCACGCAGGTACTTCCACTTGTGGTTCTCATTGAACTTCACACCTTGCGTCTCGCCCTCTCTGTCCGGATAAATAAGCGCGACCGGAAACATGTCACCCTTTTGGTCAACGCTTCTGTAGTCGCACAGCGCCAATGGCCAGTCGTACGCTGGATGACCAATTGGCCTCCACAGGTTGATTATTTGGAAGCGCCGCTCCAAGAGCCTCGGCGCGTCTGTGGCGGGGAGATGGCGGTGCACACGCGCAATAGAGGCTGCGGTGGTCTGGTCGACATGTACTTGGGCAACTGGCTGGCGCTTGTCTGGGCTGTCGTCGATCTCGCCAGGTCGGCGTCGGCGAATCGCTATGCGCCACACAAATCAATATTCCTTCGACCGTATACACGTACGGTGAGAAACTCACTGTGATCAAACAACTCTACCCTGCTCGCTCCGGTCAGTTTCTTCAGAAGCTCGACGCTCTCAGGGTAGTACTCCCTCCGGACCTCCTCGTCGTCCACGAATGATTTGTGTTTGGCTGGGGCGTGGACGTACTGGAAGCCGGAAGCGTCGAGCGAAACAGTGTCTTCCTTCCCGCGGATGTTCTCAATAACCACCTCCTTCTCCTCGTTAGTGAAGTTGCGCTTGCGCTGACCCGTGGCGGTGTCCGCATTGATGTGCGTGTACACTCGCTCTCCGTTTGCAGGCGGGACCATGTATAAGAGTTTCGCGGTGGTGAAATCGGGCCCATGCAAGTCCTTGGTCGCTGTTTGAGGCATGGTGAGAGGTTGTTCTTCTGTCAGTGATATCGGTTGAAGGATGGGAAGGAAATCGGAGACGTGTGACCCCTATATACTGCGGGGTATAGATAATGTGTAAGTAAATGGAATAAAGGTGGGAAAGCTTGACTTCATTGATCAGCCTTCTTGCGTGCTTCGGGGGCTGACTTAGACAACATATCAAGGGCTTAGTCAGTGAAGAAGAAATAGCATTGTTTCAAGTTTCCTGCATAGTAAGTAATGCGTTCTGCCTCGGGTATCTAATCTAAAAGCGAAGGATACTCTATGCGTCAGCGTCCGTACATACTCTAGCATATATAGCTGTCTTGCCACAAGGAATTTATGTACTGGTAATGTTAACTAAGTTCCCCAGACGGCCTTGATAATAGCAGGCTCCTATGCGAATGCAAGGCTCGGAATTTAAAATCATCGTTCGTCTTCATGGACCACTGAAATGTCATAACGCTCGCCTTCTGATTGGCTGAAGCTACAAATGGGAGGAGATAGCGGATACAAGCCCGGTCGGCAGCATTGCGTAGCACAGCCACTCGAAGAGGCATTTTCAGGCTCCGCCTCGGCACCAACCAGAGCTCTCTGTGTCCTGTTCCGTCCAATACCTAACCGCTATCGTTCTAAGTAGGAACTGCCAATGAGCGCGACGGATACCAAAGCGAAGGGCACGGAACAAGTCCGACGCTGTCCGACGTTGCTATTATAATTTGCAATGCCGGCCCACCGCGTCTCGACTCTCCGATGGACGCGTCGCCTCCCGGCTTGCGTGAAGAGTGAACGGCGGGCTCATTCTTCTTGGTCAACAGCGCATATAAAGAGGCGCTCTTCGCGTTGTTGTTGACATCTTTCGTTCACGTAACGCCATGAGCCTCAGCGCGACACGGAGCTGTTTGCCGAACCTTGCTCGTTCAGCCAAAAGTTGCCGTGGACAAAGCCTCCTCGCAGTCGGACGAGCAGGATCCAAATCCGCATCCATCCCTGGACGGAGAGGGTTCTTGACGATCGTTCAGCAAGGGCACGAGGGATGGAGGTTGACGTGCGTAAAGCCAACCGTATTGTGTGTTCAACTATGGATTGACTAGTTCTCTTTGTGCAGTCTTGGTCGCAACCCCGTCCGATTGACACCTGGATTGAATGTGGCCATTCCGGTCCTTCATACTGTGAAGAAACTTGACCTTCGAGAATCATCCGTGAACATACCCAACGTATGTTCCATTCATCACGCAAATTTTCGTGGCTGACAATATAAACAGCTGCCAGCATACACGTCCGACAACGTCCCAGTTTTATGCTCCGGATCCCTCTTCTATCGCATCGACGACGGCTACAAAGCATGCTTTGCAGTTTCTGACGTGGAGAAGAACGTACAAAATATTGGAACATCGGCAGTCCGATCCGTTCTCGGGACTTTCTCCTACGATCAAGTGTGTCTCCTCGTGTCTCTCCAAACAGAAACAATTCTCAAGGAGGTGCATAGGTTATCGCTGATAGAAATGGCCTCAACCAGAAACTGAACGCAGTTATTGGGAACTCGATCTCCGTGCGTGCTCTTCCTTGAGAACAGGGCGTAATCTAAGATCCCGTTTGATCCATGTAGGGTTGGGGTGTAGAGTGCACAAGATTCGAGATTCAGTCTTTCCAACCTGCAAATCGTGAAGTGGAGGTGAATACATGCACTCGATTTTGTAGTACGAGACCCCGTCTCACAAACTTTTCTGTCTAGCGTCAACTCGAGCTGCAAATGGAAGCAGAACGAAACCGACGAAAACAGCTCCTTGATACGCAAGCCCAGATTAACGTCGCGGAAGGCCACAAGACACGCGTCATCCTTGAGTCTGAGGGCCATGTATGTCTTATCTCATTCTTCGTGTGCAGGCCGCCAACCATCCGTTGTTTGTCTAGCTGGAAGCCAAGTCAAACGAAGCAGACGCAAAATACAAGACCGTTTTTCGCGAGGCCGAGGCTCGTCAGCAGCAGGCTCTCATGGAGGCCTCCGCCATCGCCCAGCAAGTTGACAGCATCGCACGTTCGCTTGCTCCGAGCGAGGCCGAAGTGACAGTGGAGCACCGCAAGCACGCGTTGTCCGTGCTCGTTGAGCTCAAACGTCTGGAGCAGCTACGGTCCATCGCGGAGAGCAAGAGCAACTCAACGTACTTCTTCGGAGACAAAGCCTCTCTGGGCATCGCGAACGACGCCTTCAATGTGGACTATGCACAAAATGTCAAGGCAGGGTTGGAGAAGCCTAAGTCGTCGAGAGTAGAAGGTGCACTTGCGTAAAATTACGGGCCTTTGGAACAAGGTTCGATCTCCTGCTGTTTTCTGTTTCGAACTGCTTTGCACTTTTGCCTTCGCAATCTGTAGCCATAATAATCCCCACTCATCGTGTATACTTCATTCAGTGATGGGCATACATTACACAATATTAAACTTCACTCAGGCAACTCAGTCGTAGCTACGCTGAACAGAAGCAAGCCGTGAAGGCTCCCAACCACGCCTCGGTCATCGTGAACAACGCGCTTTCTCTCACTGGTGAAAACTCTGGCCAAGGGCCTAATAAACTTTCAGGTTCGACTGAATTGATCATGATTACCAATGGAAAGGTGTGTTCTATTTTTTTTTTAAGATGTAATCCTTTTGTACTGACAGTGCCTGTAGAATGGTGGGGCTGGTTACTTCGACATTCTCTGGAGAATTTCCATCGAGATTCGCTTGCCAGCCTACTCAAGTCCAAGACTGATGATCGAGACGCCGAAAAACAGCTCGAAGCTCTAGCCTATCTTTTCTTCTTCGCGCGTTTCAATAATGTACCCTCTTGATGCTTATAAGCGTGTAGTGTCTTTATTGAGTCAGATTCATAAATACCCATTCGAAGCTCCCTTCTCTACGCGACGCGAAGGAACCACGTGATGAGAAGAAGAGAATGGGATAAATACGGCATGACTGCTGGTGACGAATCTGACTCGGAAGCTGAGTTGAGATCTCAGGGCTTCGAATCACCTTTGCACTATCGTTACTCATGAAGATCTCATCGTCGTAGAGTGCATTGCCCAATCGCCGGGCCTTGGTCGAGGCGGCGCAAAATGGGGTCAGGTCGCGGCCGAAGCGTGTCTCACGACATGTCGTTCCCGACTTATTGTGCATACTTCATTCACCTTCAAACTCGAGAACTGACGGCATATATTCACACAAGATAATACAGATTGAACTTCAACTTCGACATGCTCCTGTCCCTCAAGCTACTCAATCGTAGAAAACGAGTGCCCGAAGCTCGATGGATTCACGGAGTGGGGCACCAGCAGGAGTATTCGGGTCCTCGAAACCCGTATGGGGCGTGAAGGCCGCGACGCTGCCGTCCTGAATGGAGTCGAAGCTACGATAAACAACAGCATGAGCTTACCTGGCTACACAAGAAACGAGGAAGAACATACCACTTGATCAGCACAATTTCATCCGGCGTCATCCCATACAAGTACTTCCACTTGTAATTCGGACTGTACTTCACGCCCAGCGTCTCGCCCTCGCGATCGGGATATACGAGTGCAACTGGCACTATGTCGGTCTTCGGGTCGACGCTGCGGTAGTCGCAAAGAGCCAGCGGCCAGTCGTACGCCGGGTGGTTGATGGGCCGCCAGAGGTTGATGATCTGGAAGCGGCGTTCGAGGAGCTTGGGGGCGTCGGTCGGTGGCAGATGGCGGTGCACGCGCGCAATAGAGGCTGCAGCGCTCTGGTCGACATGCGCCTGCGCGACAGGCTGGCGATTGTCGGGGTTGTCTTGGACCTTGCCGGGACGGCGGCGGCGGATCGCTGTGCGCCACACTCCCGTCAGAACTGCCTCCTTCGGACTAACTGATCAAGGCAACTCACTGTGATCGAACAGCTGCACCCTGCTTGCCCCGGTGAGCTTCTTGATAAGCTCGATGCTCTCCGGGTAGTACTCCCGCTCGATCTCTTCGTCGTTCTCAAACGACTTGTGGTTGGATGGAGCGTAGAAGTATTGGAAGCCGGTTTTGTCGAGAGACACCGTCTCCTCCTTTCCGCGCACGTTCTCGATAGTAACCTCATGTTCAGCGGAAGAGTAGTTCCGGGGCCGCTGCCCAGTCAGGGGATCGGCATTAGTGTGCTGGTAGGGCCGCGCACCGTCTGCCGGCGCGACGAAGTAGAACAGCTGTGCAGTGGTCGTGGCCGGGCCAGAAGACATTTGAAGATACTAGTGTTGGAAGAGGCTTATGAGGTGAATATCGAGGTGAGAAGGAATCTCAATGAACACTTCATCGTCGTGTTACATATTGGACTTATATAGTCCCAAATGGCCGGTTGACTTCATTTACAGAGACTCTTGCGTGCTCGACGTGCTGACTTGTCTGCTGACTTAGGAGCTCGGCTGCTTACTAACCATAGGTCTCAAAGGTTCGCATGATAGAAGGTCCTTCGTGCGAGCAGTAAAAGGATAACCCCATCCTGGGACCTACAGTTACTCATGAAGCCGAGGCAGTCACCGAACATACCCACCTGCAACCCTGGCTTTGCCTAATGTTTCTGGAGACACGGAAGGACGTCGACAAGTCTGGCGACAACCATACAGATCGCCCCAAGATGTTCCAAATACCGTACATCTACCTGTTGAAAGGAAACGATCGCCATGAAAACAAACCTAGCCTATGTTCTGGAGTTATTGGAAGCTGGCAATCCCGCGTATATGGCCCCCGTCCACCTCGTCTACAGCTTTGAACGCGTACGAAATACGTCTGAAGCCATAAGTTTGAATTTCAGGTAAGGAGCTTTCGTTTTTGTCTTTCTCGCGAGATTCAGATGACTCACGGACTATTTATTATGAATAGATCGCACTTCGGGAAGGAGGATTTGGTGCGAATTACGCGGCCGTGTCTGATTCAAGGTTTCTTGACTTATCAAGCGTTTCGTCAGGGAGACCCTATACTTGCTAGATGTCCACAACCTTTTCGTTGACGAGAGCTATGCTACTTTCTTCAACATCATCGGAAACCTTGGGGACCTCTATTCGGACCACCTCTTTACGACAGCCCTCTGGCGAGTGATTTGGGTCAGCTTTCCCACTCCTGTACTTCTGACTTGATGCACTAGTGCTCATTTCTCCTCAGAAGCTTCTCCCGCAACCATTCAGTATGGTCCTTTTCCCTGATCTTCGGCTCCTGAAGTAGCGCCTTCATTTACTTAGGCGCTGACGCACACCTGTCGGTGACACGGCGGAATTAGCAGCTAACGGTAAAATCGTAGACGTTTCTCAAAACCTCCACATATCCGTCTCTACGTCAACTGCAGCTTATGGCAACGCCGTATTGGTATCCCACGCTCTGTGCCCTGATAAAGGAGCGGTTTTCCCCATCACAACCCGTCCAATCTCAAGAGGGCATGTTAGCGACGGGAAATTGCTGTACGCGCTAGGGCAAGTAGGTCAGGCTAGGTAAACATTGCAGTATGAATAATTACATCAATATGTGTGTATGACTTTGAGCGTTAATATACTATAGATGAGCAGGTCGGTGGTGGACGGTACTAAAGGTATAAGATAAATAAGCTATAATAGATGGCCCGTTTGGTAGTGTAGAGGAAGGACGACGATATCGGTGTGCAAGTTCGGCACCGGGCCGGTGATTCCGCTTCTCATGTACAGGTCCTGAGATGTCAAAAAAATTGGCGGCGAACCCCTTTCTTTGGCGGCCGTATTTTGGCGCTCACTCAATTTTTGGCCCTGGTTGAATTTTTGGCGGTCAGCCCAAAGTTTGGTGGCATCACACTCAAAGTTTAGCGGTGTATCACTTTATTTGCAAAACACATCTGAGTATCTTGTACATTGATTTCAGCATTCAAAATCAATCAAGCATTTCCTACATCCCAATCTGCTGCATCTTGGTAAGAAGCGAGTCCTTTACGACGCTGACAAGTTCCTCGTGAGACACCGCAGCCGTGTTTGTTTTGACGTTAACGGCAAACTCGAGAATGATTCGCTTGTCGTGAGAGCGCGTACGGGCGATATCCTTTATGGTGGAGTTGTTGGCATTCTTGTTGAACTGAACGTTCAAAGAGCGAGTCGCTTCACCGGTTGCCTCGTTGTGGACGACCAGCTCACCGATGTCGATCCTGAAACCGACTCGCTCTTCTTGCTTACTGCCCTTGGGCGGCCAGCAGCGGTCACCATTATTGCCGCCGATGAGGCAGCCCCCAATCCTTTGCGCAATAGTGTTGACGGCCTGGAAACAACGTAAGTGAGCGCCACCATCTGCGACTAGAATAAGAGATTCGCACAGTTGCATCTATATGATCATTGATAGCTTTCTTGAGCGCTGACTTCCCGAGCAGGTCGGTGAATGCCCATTTGAGTGCATAGCGAGTAGCAGTCGCTAGGGTTAGGATGAGTATGGTGATATTTGCAAGAGGAAGAAGTAACGAACACATAGGTGGAGCAATGTAAGAATGATATCGTATGTGAAGTAGGTGGATTTGAGCCTGTGATCCTCTGGTGGTGTCTGGCGTGTCTTTTATAAGGCTCCAGTTCCTATCGTTCTCACGGAATGGCAGGCAATCAGGCTAACAGTGTGGGAGAGACTGGATGCCTGTGAAAGGCCGTACGACGAGTCATCTCGTGAGGAAGGTCCAAATTTTGAATAAGCGCCCATAAATTCGTATTGTAAGTGACCACATGGAGCCTCGCCAAGCACGAAATACAAAAAGCTCCCTGAACTGCGAGCACGATAATCACAATCATGGACGAAAAGAGTAGTTACTTTCAGCAAACAATTGGCCGCTTGTACTGAACAGGCGTCGAACGCATGTGCAAGCTTCATGTCTGAGTACCCCAGACACCACATCCCCTTTTTGCCTGTTGATGCAGGTCCAACAAGACGACACGCTCCGAGAAGACCAAGTGATGGATCAGATAAAGATTATCTGATCTACCTGGTCGAGAAACGACGCTGTGGAAGGAACAACAAGAGATGCAGAGATACAATATGAGCCGGGCTGCCATAATACAAAGATCTGGCACAAGCTTGAAGCGACTGAGATTGATCACCGGGAAATAATGCTTCGCTCAACCAGCACTGTTCACGGAGAGCCTGCAAGTAGACTTAATGTGTCAGTCTGACACACTCGCGGATGACTCACGTTCAGGTAGCTTGGCAATCGGGTTCTATGGAAGAACCTGTGGCGTAAAGGGTATCTGCACCTGAACATCGGATGACATGGGTGTCAGCGATATCTTGTGAGATGGGCAGTGACGACCTTCTTCTTTTTAGCATTTGCCTCGCTTTCCTGCGGGCGCCGCTGGCATGGGATCATTTCCCCGAGTAAATATCGAAAATTTGAACGGGCGCTGGAAGGACACCATTTCCCCGAACGATCACCCAAGCATCCTCTGTGGGCGCTGGGAAGGAGCCGCTTGATAACCCATTTTCTATTAACCTGTCATGGGGTCATTCTCACCAGGTCGGAATAACGTCTCTAGTTCACCACATGAGTCAGAGGCGTTGAAGTCAGGTCCATCGCGGTCCAAAACTGCAAGCTTCCTCACACCGCCTCATTAGGGGCGTGGGATGAAAGTTGATCACACTGTGGGTCCGTCTGTTGTTCGCACCAAACATCCATGTTACGAGTTTCTTCCCTACGGTTCCGCTCGCATTTCTCTCTCCCAAAGCGCCAACTGTTGTCCACAACTGCATCCTGGGGGATGAATCTACCGCCTGAAACCGAGCTATACGAGCAAACTGACGGCCGCTGGCTCTTCAATGAGGTTCAACGTGAGTTCCACATCGAGACCATGTTCTTCAAGTTGTTCTAATGTCGTGCCGCAGAACAAGAAATCCGGCGCGTCAATTTCAACGTTTCTGAACTCATACGTGCTGCATGTGCTGCTGCGGGTGCAGGCTCTTGCTTATCCATCCAAAAAATTGCGGAAGGTACGCGACTTACCCCATGTACCGAACTTGAACCCCTCAGTTCAACGTCTTCTCAAGGATCCTTCAATAAAATATTCCGCCTGCGCTTCGACAACTCTCAATCACTCATCGCCCGCTTACCCTCTTCACGTATGTTTGGCAGTGGGGTCTCTTATGCCATTGCGAGCGAAGTTGCGACCATGACAATCGCTCGCGAGAAGCTGAACGTTCACACACCGCGTGTAGTTGCGTGGAGCAAAGAGTCGGACACAAGCAAGGATCCCGTTGGCTGGCCCTACGTTCTGATGGAAGATGTAGACGGCGTCTCACTGGACAAGGAATGGCTCATGCCTGAGATGCGGGGCGGTCCTGTGGCGGAGCTGCTCACGCAGGTCGGCAACGATATGCACAGGATGACTGTCGCCCCGTTTTCGCAACTAGGCAGTCTCTACTTCCCGGCCGACCTTCCCTCTGCCCCCCCTCTCGCTGCGCCGATGGTGTTGGAGGATCTGGTGCGCGTTGGCCCCATCGCCGATCCTTTGTGGTGGCGTTCGTATCATGACGAACCGCACCTCGATCGCGGCCCATGGGAGACGTTGGAGGACTATATCAATGCTGCTGTGCGTCTTGAACGATGTGCCATAGAGCGCCACCGCAAAGACCCCTCCTCTCTGTCCTACACAAAGTCATCAGTTGAAGACCTTGTCCAAGTCGAACGTCTTCTCGACAAGGTCACAGCACTGGCACCCTATCTGCAGCAAGCTATTGAACGCGCCTCTCCTTTCCCAGCACGATTCATGCAGAATGTCCTCCTCCATCCTGACATCCGCGCCCAAAATATCATGGTGCCCAAGCTTACCGCCGAAAACAGTGAAACTCGAATGGAGGACCCCGTCTTCATCGATTGGCAAGGCACGACTGTACTCCCACTTGCATTGCAGTGGTGCGTTCCACCCCTCGCCGAGTATGAGCCCCGTCTTTTCCAGCAGGATGGGCGTCCGGTGCTCGAAGTCCACGGCATCTCTGAAGTTGAATGGCCCTCCGACTTTCACGAGCTGGATCCATCGGAGCAAGAGGTCATTCGTGCAGAACACCGGATCGCGACCCGCAACGTCCGCTGGATCCAGCATTTCCTCAGTGTGCAGACATACGCCTACCTGTTCGCCTTTCCCCTTCAGCGGTACCTCCACATCCTCGCGCAAGGAATTCTGCGCGCCTGTGCTGATGGCCCACACACCCTGAGGTTCTTGTTGGTGCATATGAAGACTGTATGGGACGAGGATTCGGAGAGTTTGGGCCCTTGCCCCTACACACTTGAGCCAGATGAGGTCCAAAGGTTCCTAGAAGAGCAGGAACGGGTGGAACGGTTTGATGCTGCACTCTCACGACTGGTTGTGCGCCTTCGATGTACCAGAGACGGCTGTGTGGAGCCAAAGGACTATGAAGCCTCTATGCGAGAATTAGAGCGCGCACGTCTGGAGTGGAATGAAGACACTTGTGGTGGGCCATTCCCATTTGAAGATGGTAGGTGGGGGCAATACCTGCGATGATTAGTGATATGTTATGAAAGTCCTGGTTTACATAAAGCCGTCGAGTGCTATATACCATCGCCAACAATGTGACGCCAATTTGTTACCCTGTTCGATACGTCCTATGAATCGACTGGGCACGCGGGTTCAGGATGTATTCTGGTTCGTTACTTTTAGTGCAAACTCCATTGGACGGAACTTTCTCAGCCTCATCTACAGAATTCGGGGACCAAACCAAGCCTGAAATTCACTATCATCCCGGCGGCATTTCCGCTCATTTCCCTTGGTTAGGATGTTGGGAAACAGTGTTTCGACGTGAAAATGATGATGCCGGTCTCTGGCCGGTCTTCAGAAGTGTGTCGTATCATTGTAAGCGCCCCACTCCCACGAAGTTTGGAGGCTTCTGAGGCTTCACGTCAATGTTTACCAGACGTATTGTGCCATGGTCTTTGCGTCTACAGTATCCATGCCGACCTTGGTACGTTGCCCCGAATGCCCTCGTCTCCTGTATTCACTCGTGCTGTAGTCTGTGAGGCCCCCCGCTTTTGCCGGGCTTGCTAGATTAGCGCTTTGGTCTTGGGACTAGAACTGCGTCCGCAATGTGCGTTCCATCCGTCACAGGTCGGTCCCGAGTGCTCGACTGCCAAAACCGACCGTCTGGGCGGGTTCAGAAGCTCTAAACATCTCCATCCCTGCCTTTCGTACGGGGCAGGGTCACTGGCATCAGCCGTTGGGCGTAGCGGAGCGTCGTTTAGGTGCCTTGAACCCTTGCTGAACCCCATCAGAATTTATTCGATATATATTGGTTTCCTCATTGAAATATCGACTCTTGACCACCGACTCCATCCACCTCCCCTCGCGCCCCACCCCGCCTCTCGTCGTTCGCGGCCTCCCGACTCTTCCTTTGGTCCCCCTGTTGGCGCAGGGCTCACAGTCATCCATCGCTTGACCCAACTGTCGTCGCGGCGACGTTCTTTCCCATCATTTGCGACCGTGTAACCCGACGCGCTCAAATCGCGATGGTCACGGGCCGCTTCGAAGCGCACGTTCATGATATTGCGAACTGGGAAACCGTCACTGCCAGGCAGTATATTTCTCGTGAGTCGTCCTCAACGCGTCTCTCGATGTGGAATGTTCGACGGCTCACGACAAAACAGTCGCATGTTTAATCTGCGTAGGATGGGAACACCTGCTCACTATCAACCATGAATACATGTATGTTTGGAAGTGAGTGACTCCCTTGTGTTTTTGCTCTTATGGCTTATTCACGAACAACTTAGGAGCCGGTTCTCAATCATGAAGTGGTTATACCTGGTTCTACGGTATCTGGGACTCTCGTGCCAACTGTGAGCTTCTCCCCCGACTTGTGATTTTTAATATTCACGAGTATCTTTCCTTCTCAGAGCCAACCACGTCGTGACCTCATCCCTGCTGTCTAAATCACCGATACCGTTCTCTGTTTGTGCTACCTGGTTTGCCTACCAATCTGCGTACATTCAGGCCCTCAACGTTATTTGTGAAACAATCATGATTATCAGAGGTACGTTACCTTCTTCTCCGCCTCATCCCCTTCAGGTTGACTATGCAAAAGTATGGGCTCTCTGGCACCGTTCCGTGAAAGTCGCGTTCATTCTGTTTAGTGCGTTTGCCTGCGAAATAATCGTGATGGTGTATTTCGCAGTCAGGATAAACCTCGACCTGGAGTATAATGATACGTGCTTGATAGAGCGGACGCCTAAAACGGCGATCGGCGTTGTGTATGTTGTCAACATTTTGCGTCATGTTCGATATGCTTATCGTGTCTACCGGGAGATAGCCTCCCGCCTATCCTCATGCAATGCCTCATTTTGGCGTTGACTTTATACAAACGTTACCGCAACCGCGATAGCTTGTATCCCCCGCCTCTTGTTGGGCTTCTCTCTCGCGACGGATTTGCTATCTTTATCGCTGTATCTGGTACGTGCCCAGTGTGCAGGCTTCTGTGCACTTCGTCCGCATTTGCTGACAACCAATTTGTTCAGCTACGTTTGCTATTTCTCTTTCTTATTCTGCTCATGTACGCGTTCTTACGCACAGCGTTTGGTCGTGAGTTACACGATTCTCTCCTTCGCGCTGTCTCTGATCTAGCTTTCTTAGCATCCTCGCCACCCTACTTACGATCGGGGTGCGTTTCTTGCTCCTTCAAAACATGTGCGCCAGAACCACTTTGACATCATATACAGGGGAGCCGAGTTGTTATGAACATGCAACGTTTGAAAGTACCTTTCAATGCCCGAACAGAGACTTCAGACATCCAACTGACGTCCTACGTCGCAACCGGAACCGCGCTGGTCGTGACAGGCATCTCTCCGTCGTACTTTGATCCTCCAGGGGACATTGACGGAATGGAACCGGAATTTCCGAGCTGACATCACGTCTGTACCACGCTTTCTCTGGCATTGTCGCACCTGCTATTCAATCATAGATGGACAATTTATTACCCTCAAGGCATACATGAATTAGTACATATTACTAGTGCAGAATATGATCACCACAATCGTTCAGAAACGAGAGGCGGACAGGGAAGGGGTACAGTACAACATATAAAGTACACGTAATATATATAAGCGCGTTGAGATACTGCGCTCATAAGGTGGATGGAGGTATCAAGCATTAGGTAGTCAAGAAGGTCGTCATGAGATCATGAAAATAAATAAGCAGAAATTGCGCAGATGGATGGGGCATAGGTTAATGGCGTTGGGAGCAACACAACAAGAAAGCAAGAAAGACAGGCAAATGACAAAGGCGGCGGCATTACATGACGGGGTTGAGCGTGATGTTGGGGAAGAACTTCACGAGGTCCTGTTCAAAGAGCGACATCCAGGTGAATTTCGGAAGGCCGAGTGTGAGGTTCTTGAGCGTCCAAGCCTTGAGCCTGTCTTCGTACTGCTCAAGATGAGCAGTGAACTCGGGCTACGTGATGGGAACATCAGCAGCGAGAAATAAACAAATAAAGGAATCAACGTACCTTATATCCCCTGGTGGCAGCATTACCCTCAACTCCGCTGCACTCGATCTGGAGATTCTCCAGGTTAGGAAAAAGGTCGGGCAGCGCGACGAAGATATCGGGCGTAAGCCTGTCGACCTTGAACTGCAGTCTCGTGAGACTGGTGGAAAGAACACGACGCTGTTCGTGCGTCTTGAACAACTGCGCAAGCTCCTTGGGGCTCAGCACGCGATCCATGAGCGAGACAGAGTCGAGCGTGGTGCTATGCACGTCCAAGAACTCGACAATGTTGTCCAACGGAGCCCGGATCGGGCGCAACGCGACTCCGAAGCTGCGGAGGACTGGAAAGGGACTGTCGAGGGTGCTCATGATCGTCTGCACCCACTCGGTGCAATCACGGTGGCTGCCGCTGTGCCTGGTAATTCCGTTGGAGGACAAGCTGAACTCGCGGATGGTGTGGCGGTGCTTGTTCACGAACCGGACGAACGGGGCGGGGTCCGGCAGGTGACCTCCATCAAATGGAATCGAGACGGAAATAGCGGAAAGCTGTGGGAAGGTGCCCAAGCGCCCAAATATGCGGCCGAGGTCGAGGTTCTCTGAGGTGGGCGTGGTGATCACAGTGAGGGAGGAGAGGGTATCCTTGAGGTTGTTGATGAAGACGACGACGCCGTCGTGGGCGTGGTCGATGTCGTCTGTGGAAAGAGTGCCGGTGGAGAAGGTGTATTTGAGCGCCTCAAGCTTCTCCATACGGACCCGTGCGAGCAAGGGAAGCATGGACAAGGGAACCTTGATGCAGAGTGTGAGGAGCTGCGCGGACCACATCTCCAAGACCGGAGTCAAGAATGCGGAATACAGCTGCGGGTGGTACTCGCTCTCCTCGTCCCAGTCGATTGTATACGTCTTCACGTTCGTCATCGCTCTAAAAGCGGAGGAGACGCGCTCGATGTCCTTCCGCAGTCGCTTCTGCAGGCGTTGATGGACGGCCTTCCTGGTATAATCGGGGTCGACAAACTTGCTAACGCGAACGAGGACGTTCTCGGTGAGGCTTCGAGGGGACTTGTCGCGGGGCTGGACAAGCCACGGCTGGATATCGACCTCCTTGACGAAGGCGGCGACATTTGCATCACTTAACGGGACCGATCAGCACAAGCAGTATAAGGAAGACCAAGAGATACGCACGAGAGGTGCACCGAGAGCTTCTTCATGACCTTATCTCTCTTTCTGAAGCTGAGCTTGGCATAGCGTTGCTTCATCCATGCTTCAAAGAAGACGGAGTTGGCACTATTGATCCTGTCGAGATCCTGGGAAGGAATATAGAGAACAATCTGGCGCAGGATATCCTCGTTGAGCTGCAGCATGGACCGGGAAGGCGGTGGAGCGAAAGCGTGGTGGACGTTTCACAGAAAGCAGGACCGAGTCATCACAGGGCGTGCGGAGAACACGAGGCATTTCTGCTCCGAGATGAGTGGGAAAGATGGGAATAGGCAGGCATCACGTGTTGAAGTTATTTTTGCCCGGGTTTGAGGTTTGCACTAAGACCGCAGCGTACAACTTCACCAACGCTCTTGAGAGCAAAGAGGGCCGTTGTG
The DNA here is from genome assembly GCA_013376435.1 of Cyclocybe cylindracea. NCBI lineage: Eukaryota > Fungi > Basidiomycota > Agaricomycetes > Agaricales > Hemipholiotaceae > Cyclocybe > Cyclocybe cylindracea. The sequence goes on along the minus strand of MPNV01001575.1, from coordinate 218,870 downwards.
ATCATGGCGGGAGGAAGAGAGTGGCGTTGTCCAAGATGGATGCCATCTCCAAGGAAGACTTCTGACTTCTAACTAGCCACGGTCATGTGACTATAGTGTCGTGATAATGACGAAAATCACAAGAGACTCTTCAAAGAAATGCCGTCCTTGGAATTTGAATAGGCAGAGCGGCTCAACGCGAAGAAGCCTGACAGAGAAGGATGAGAAAAATGGGACGAAGGAGAGACCGTAAGGACTAACAACATCGACTCGGGAAATGGCGTCTTCAAGAATAGAAAAAGGGGCTCTCCTCCGACTCCCCGGTAACATTGCGGAATGAAAAACGGAGTTCGTGGCGACATCTTCTGCGCATCGCAAGCGAGAATAATCAATGGTGGCACAGGCAGCATTCGAGGCCTCCAAAGTGTGTAGATCGAAAACATCTTGAAAATAAGAACGGCTGAAACAGAACGCTCGACGCATGAGGGTGCAGTGGCGCCGTTGTGTCCAATAAGGAGACATCCTGGATAAGCAATATCTTCGTTGTGAAAGAGAGACATAAATCTAGAATTGATTCAAGGATCTCAAGAACGCGACTTACTTGGGAGGCTTGAGTTTGTTCAGCTCATACATCGATGTCGATCAGTTTCAAGATTATTAGACGGTCGACCATGAGTCCGACTCGAAGGAGAGTTCCAGATATGCTCTGGCGAGCTCGGAATCGTACGGTAACTTCGAGGCGAAGTCCATCGTAAAGGCGCATGACAAGTGGGCAGTAAAAGACAGCAAAGGACATGTCGGATTGTCTATATCAACCCGCAACAGAACGTTAAAATCGATAAAGCTCCCAAAGACCTGTTGGACGATTTTTTCGTGTTGGTCATCGTGGTGGTTCGGTGAAGAAAAAGAAAGTCGGGACCGGTTTAAAGTAACACAGAAACAAACATAGCCAAGCAACGCGTGCACATCGTGTGTCCTGCTAGGTCCTTACACACACTTTGCGCGGACTTTGCATAGACGATCTCGCAACAACATTCAAATCTGAAGACATAAAATGCGGAAGCTCTCGAAGTCTTTAGTTGAGGGTCAATGCGACACCAGGTACGCGTCAAAACCCAATCAAAACCTCAAAAAGCGCTCTTTGTGGGCCACCGGGTTCGTTTGCTGCCTCTGATTTCTGGACCAAAAGAGGTACGCAGGTCAGTTTTCTGGTGGTCAATATGCATCCACTGATAATTGTTTCACCGCATAGACCTTCTCGTTTGAAGTTTTTATGGCCCGTCAACTGCAAACACCAGGGTGGCATTCACAGTTAAAAGCCGAGAGAGGGAAGAGCCATATGCATCCTCATCTTCGGCGAATTTCTCAGCAGAATGGAGCATACCAACGTGCCTCTCATTGTGGTCACTGAGGCACCCGAGACTCCGCCCTCGATCCCCTCTTCTGCTATTGTAATCGCGACCAAACTTCAAGTTACGGCAGACGACATATATGCAATATTCCAGGACTTCGACGTCCTTAACGTACGAGAGATGGAGAAACTTATGGTCCACAACGGAGCGTTCTTTCGGATGCTTGTCGAACTTCCCTCAGACCACGATGGTGAGTTCTTACCTCCTGCTGTAGTTTTCCAATCTGTCTCAAAATGTGGCTGAATATATTTGTTGATTTAGCGAAAAAGGCCACAGCTATATACCACCTGCGCTTGATAGAACGACTCTCTGCCCCACCATTTGCTTCTGACAAGAGGGCCCAGATGATCTTCTATCGGACTGACGACAGCCAGCAACTGCGACAAGCCAACATCGGAACCGTGCAGAAACAGTTCTTCCCTCCTACCGAGAATGAAGATGATTCCGACTCTGCATTGTATGATCTCGTGGTGTCGCAGATCGGAAATGTGTCGCTCCTGTACTTTCACCGTTCGCTCAAGTCTGTTGTCGTTCATTTTACGGACGAAGAGTATCAGCAAGTCATGAAACGCAAGGCGGAGAATCCTGATATCATGCCCACCTTGCATCCAATTCCTGGGAAAGCTCAGACTCTGGTAGGTTCCCGAGTATGCATCACCCTTTCATTGACTAACGGACCAACAGTTTCCCGGTGTAGTTAGTCCATTGCGCCTCCCGGTCTCTCTCGCGTCTCATGAGCCTGAACTTTGTGAATCATCTGGAGAGCGCTTCCCCACAGCCCGTCGTCCTGTCTCATCGAACCTGTCTAATTCCTACCTTTCTGTCCGGGACCACGCCGTTGCGGGATGCAGGTCAGTCGCCAACTCCCCCAACTCTGTTGGTCGTGTTTCTATCTTCTTGGCCCTTTGGATAACAATCCTTCGCTACAGTGACCCATTCAACGAGTTCGAGCGTTTTGTGCTGCCCTCGATTCGTGAGGAATGCGGCGAGCTATCCCTAGCCGAGGAATGTCCCACCAATCGATCCGTCCGAATCGACTTCGGAGCGACACATGCGCGAGCGAAGGAACTCGAGAGAGAACTGGCTACCATGAAGGAGAATTCCAAACATCAGGAGCACCATCACTCGCTCGCCGAACAAGACCTCCGACAGGAAATAGAGCTACTCCAGCAGAGCAATATCGAATTGCAGCGCCTCATCGATGAGTCGGCAAAGGAACATCAAGCCAGCTTAGAGGACCTCAGAAAGCGTCTGATCAGAGAATCGCAGGCGCATCAGCACCTACTCCAGACTCACAAGCGCATCGTTGGGGACGTTGCAGATGCCTTGGCCAAGGTGCACACCTTGCAGTCGGAAGCCAAGGAGCGTGAAGCAGCCCTATTCAGCGAGCGCGTCGCCGCGGCGGAGACCATGATGCGCCTTGACGAGGCACTGGAGGATGCTTGGACACTGGAGGCGGAGAAACTCGAATGCTCGACCCAGCGGCATTCCCTGGAGGAGAACGCAGAGCACCTGGAGGAAGCCCTCCTGCTGATGAAGGACGACATGACCCTTCTTGAGTCAGAGCTGGCCCTTGAGCGCTGGAATTGCGCGGAAAATGAGGAGCGCGTCAGCGGACTTGAAAGAGAGCGAGGTGAAGCTAGACTCTGAGCGGCATGCTCACGTGGAGGTTTTAAAGCGCCTGCTCGACGGGGTCGACGAGATTAAGCTCCTGGAGGAATGCGTGCAGACACGCGACGCTCAACTCGAGTCTGAGCGACAGCGAACGAGGTCCAAGCTGGCCAACCTGAGTAGGTTGAAAGGGCTCTGGGATGTGGAATCTGAGGTGCGCAGCTGCGATAAAGTGAAATCTATTGAAGACCCTACGGAGCCCTGCGTTGAGTTGAAGGAGGACTTATCACCCGCCTAGAGATTGGACCTGTCTGCTTGTCGCGAATGCCGATACCGTAGGTGCTGGAGCAGAGGCTGTATTTCTAACTTGTGACATAGATGTCCCTAAGACTTCGTTGCATTACATATGTAACATCCTCCAATTTGCACGACCACATGACTGGAACTTGTGACACGACGCGTTTAGGGGCCATGGCACAGTTGGCGTGGAAGGCGTCACACGTACACCTTTGTCTCTCCTAACACATCAGGGTCTTCTGAGCATAAAGGCCATCTGTACTTTAAACAATGTTTTTCTTTTGACATGGCTGCCAACAAAGCTTCTTTGTAGACGTTCAAAAAAAAATTACTCTTTGTCCGTAAGTAGTCTTTGTCCGGGATGACAACCTTTGTGCGGTCCATAGTTTTTCTTGGTTTTTTTGTGAAAGCGATTTTGAAGTCAGTGTCTCGAACATCAAGATTGGAATGTAACGGAAGACACACAAACAGCATTGTTACCCTCTACTATAATAACCGCATAACCTGTTTTGAAGCCACCAAATTTCAACTGAACCCGAGTCCATTTCACGACACGTCTGAACAACATGCCGACTATCGAACCTGCGCCGACAGACCTCCAGTATCTGCCTCCTTCATCCCCTATACGTATGTTTGCATCAACCCGCCAACCCGTTGACCAGGCTGGACCTGGATTCGTAGGCAACGTGTCATCCCTTCAAGACACTATGGACCGGATGGTTGCAGTCTTCGCCAATGTTGTCCTCTTCTACGCTCGACTGGTTTTCTGGACATACACGTGGATTTATTTCGTAGACAGAGGAGTTGGAAAACTCGGTCTGGAGGGGCAGAAATTGGCCTTCGTTTTTGCTTTGTTCTGGACTGTATTTTGCCACAGCTACCTCGTCCCAATCGGCTCCTTCTTAGCAGTTCCTGCCAACCCAAGCGGTTATCTTCGGGACATCCAATCCAAGACGAGCAAAAGATTTGCGACTTTTGTCGGGTCCTTCAAGCAGAAGATGCCAACCTGGACGGCCTTCAACCCGTTCCAACGTGGCGGTATTACCCTCACCCAGATCCTCGCCCTTCGCCGAGAGTTGTCAGAGGACAAGGTCGCAAGAGCAGATTACGAGCAGCAAGTCACCCGGCGCATGGATAGACTCATGACCTACTTAGAGGCCAACAACGATCTGGTACGAAGGGTGATGTGGTCGCTTGAGAAAGTCGCACAAATGTTGTGGGATGGAATGCAGAAGGTCCAAGAGGCCAAAGAGTGCCTCGCGGAGGGAGAAGCGAAGTGGGAGGCCGAAAGGGCATTGTTCACTCAACGTGAGCTGGGACACGTTGAAACGATTACGGGGCTGAAGGAGGTGCTCCAGCTTCGGGAGGTCGAATTACACAAAGAACAAGCGAAACTCGCCGAAGAACGACAGCTTCGCGCCGACCAGCACCGGGACACCCTCGCTCGTCTCCAGAGGGAGAACGATGCCATGAAAGAATCCCTCAAGCACGCTCTGACGATTTTCGCTAGTTTTGATGGTGGGGTCGATGTTGCACATTCAGTTGGAGTAGAACCTTAGGTTGGAATCTTGAGTTTCAGTTGTGTACCATCTCCCGACGTTCTGTAAAGTTTCGTATTATCGATTAACTGCTTGGAAAGAGGAGGCGTTGAGAGGTCCATCGCGTGCTGACTAGGAGATAAAGAGGTAAAGACAGCTTTGAAATCGCTGGGACACGGCAAAATACACGTTTCTTGCCACCATGTCTTGCGATAACCGTGAAGGACATTCCACATTGATGTTAGGGCCTCCAAGCCATCAGGTGGCATTAAGCAAAGACCATTGTCCACCAGGATAAAAACCAACGAAATTGCCTGCCAGTGTGGAACATTTCACTGTATGCATTCTTTGCCGTTGGGATACTTGCTAGAGCGATGGAGAACCCTCGTAATTCTGCCACTGACGCTGCCACTGAGGGACACCCAACGCACCCCTCTGCTGCGATGGCGCCGAAAGAAGTCCGAGAGCAGTCCGTATGTCGTGTTCAATTCGTTCATTGGACAGCCACTGACGTCGAACTAGTTTTTAACCTCCATATTCGTAGTCCTGACGACCAGCTGGACAGCTTTTCTTCATCTGCTTGCCCAGTTATCTCTTCGTCGGATTCGCGAAGGCTTTCGCATTGAAGATCATGTCGCAGAAGTCGAGACATTCCATGACCTATTGTTGCACGAGAAAGTCACTAAAGCTATCAAGCACGCCGAGGAGTGCAACACATTGGTGGCCGCATGCAAAGCCAAAGTGCGAAGACTGGCGGCCTCCCAAGCGGCTACGAACGCACAACTGCTTCGCGAAGTGAAGACGTTCGCATACCAGCTATACATCGACCTAGTCAACCCACTAAGGGAAACTATCCTCAAGCTTCGGGAGCTCCAAAGTGCAACATATGGTCATGTCGGGGACTTGGATAAGAAATTGGACGTATTGAAAGAAGTGCTGGATAACGAACGTCGAGTGCAAGAGGACGAAAGGAACCGTTTGCGTGAGTCTCTTGAACTCGCGGATGAAGACCTGGGGTCTTGCAAAGAGGAGAGGAACATCGCGCACCAGACACGCGTGGAAGACGCGACTCGTCTCACGGACGCCATCGAACGGATCAAAGTCCTTGATGAAGATTTGACTGCTTGCGAGGCCGACCTCCTTTCCGAACGGGAAGCTCGTGCCGACGACGCCATTTGGTTCGAGTCCCAGCAGGACCGAATGCGAGAGGAGTATGTCGAACTGTCGGAGAGGCATAGCGAAGCATTGGTGATTTTGAAGGAGTGGGAGCACGAAACCACCGAATGCGAGGCTGAATGGCGTCAACGACACAAGCAAACGGAGGGCCGGTTAGCAGATGCCTTGGAGAGGATCACGGACCTGGAGAGGGTGGTTGCCGAGAATGATATGAACGTGGCCTTGGAGCGGGGAAGCTGGATGGTAAAGGCGCGAGCTGCCGAGGAGAAGATCCAGGAGATGATGGCTATCCAGACAACCCTCGAGCAACATAGCCAGAGACTCCAGGAAGACATGACTGGAAATTTTTGGAGGATGGCTGCTTCTCGCAACAGTTCGGGCGTAGCAGACGAGGACACTCGAGCCGACTACATCCGAGAACGCGCCACACGGGATTTGGAACGCCAAATGCATGAAGAAACCGGGACTCGTTTGGCAGCTGCTCTTGAAAGGATTGAAGCCCTGGAACGGGCAGGAGTGGAATATGAGAGAAAGATGATCGACGACAGGATCAAGTGGTCGGAAAGAGGTCAACGCGACGCCAACAAACTTGCAGAGCTGGAATCTGCGAACACCTATTTTGTCAAACTAGTTCAAGATGCCGTGGCAGGTGGGTTGTTTGAGGAGACGGAGCTGGCAATCCGTGAGAGGGATGCTGAGGAGTTGGATGTCGAAAGGAGGCTTCGTGGTGAGATAAACGGATATAGGAAGGTCATCGAGGAGCTCCAAGGCACGAACTTAGAGTTGAAGAAGAGTGCGAGCCAGGCTCGTGCTGAGGGATCGCAGGGAGCCTTGATGACGTGCTGCCTCTGTACGCCACCTGAGGTGCGAAACGCGAAGGCGAGCGGCGACGTTCCTGACAGTTCTGGTGTTCCCAGTGTTCCTGGTGCTCCTGACGAAGTCCGCTATAAAGCAGACAATGGCTCTGGCATCAAGGACGAAATGAAGCTGCTCGCCGTGCGGTTGCTGAGGCCGAAGAAACCGAGCAGGATGAGAGACACGGGCATGTCGACTGACGTCAAGACATCCGAGGAAGATTCTCCAATCCCTGTGGCATGATATAAGTATTGCATCTTGAACTGGTTTGTCGAATCAGAGCTGCTGTAGAAACGTCAATTTATACAACACAAATTTATACACGTCATGACCGACTTACTCAACAACAGATTCGTGGTCCCATACCCGAAAACGTCTGGAGACTCAATGTTGATAGGCCAGTTACGTGTCGTTGCAGACAAAACCAAGGCATCAAGAAAATAGGGTCAAAAGCTCTCGCTTGGGCAGGCCGAAACGAAGGGAGATGAGCCATGATCTGGCTGTCCAGGCGGCAACTCCACGTTGTTGGTAACAGAAATCACTTTGCGCTCCTTACGCTCGGTCGCTGGGGTAGAAAAAAAGAGAATGGCCAAAGCAAGAAACACGGCGCTGCCGCTCTCGAAACCTGCATCATGAGGGGTTACTTCGAGGATCAGAGGCAACTGAAGAAATATATATAAGCACCTTGCAATGGGTCAACTGTCACCAACATTTCCTAAGCTCCAACTTCCATCGCCACTCGAAATCCCTTTCCTCCGAATCACTTTGAAGCCCATACCATCCACTTCCCTCCTCCAACTGCCACCGTACCAACTGCCACTTCATCCCTCCTGCAACAACCATGGCCGCACTCAACTTGATCCGGCGCGTCCTCTTGGCCATATTCACCATTGGGGTTGCGCAGGACAGTGATAACCCTTAGCAGAGCATATCGCATCCTTCAAGGCTGGAACGGAAGCACTTTTCACGAAGTCGAACGCAGACTTCCTCTTGATATTCGAGCTTGGCTTTGAAGGACTTCTGATGGGCGAACTCGCGACTAAACACCACCGACTCTTCGAGTGCCATATTCTCTTCATTGGTCGAGGCGAAGGCAAAGGTCTTGGAAAAGAAAACTACAAGGAGGGAGGCCGAGCAACAGATGGAACAAGAGTGGGGGCCAAATGACGTTTTTTGAGGGAAAGACCGTGTAGAGGATGGAGGCGGCGGAAGGGCTCAGAACCGAGGCAACAAATACCAGAATGGCCCAGTCACTACCCTGACTTCCAGGACTTCAACCAGATTTTTTTCTTGACCTCTTTTCCTGCTCTTGTATGATTTTCTTGGTTTTTGTCAATACGTGCCCGTGGTTGTAGAAGCATGATTTTCTTTTTCTTTTCGGATGTCATTGGCCTGACGCTTCTCGATATTCAGTTGTTTAGGTGCTCAACAAAGGCAAGGTTCCACTAGCGATTATTGATGCTGCAATTGCCAAAGGCGCAGATGGACGAGCTGAATCAATGGACCTATGAGAACGCGATCGGGTGCAATTGATCACAGTACCAGGCACCAATCCAAAAGAACAAGGAGCGGGAGTACTCGGGACTGGGTCTGCACATAACTTGCATCCATGGTCTTCGCATGAAAGGGCTTTCTGTTCTTGTCCTTCATAGGTTTCCCCTGCCAACGAATGCAAAGCCCGAGAAAGGAGAAAGACGATACTGCGGTGTAGAAACTTGATGTTGCCAAAGTGCCACATGAGAGACCTGGGCGGTGCTTATCACATTCAGAGATGAACAAAGAACATGTCAGTAGGATAAATACCTCGAAAAAATCACCTCAGTCTGCAGCACCCTCTCGGACCACAAGATCCAATAGCCACTCATCGCAGCCCTCTCAACACCCCTGTCACTCATGCCATCCACTTCTGAACCCACTCTTCCAATCGAGCCAATGTTTCCTCCATTTGACAAATGGTTGGCAATGTCGGGGCCAAAGCGCGTACAGCACGTCCTCTCCGTCACTTTCTGTGTCCTCGTCGCCCAGAACCTCGTCATGCTGACCATCGCCGTTGGTGCGCATATCTACGTGGCCGGCATCGAGAGAGCTTACGCCGACGAACGAGACAAGGATCCTATCTTGATGGTAGAGCTACGTAGCAGTCAACTTGCGATCTCGAAATTTGCGGCTTATTACGGAGGACACCTTTGGAAGAATGTGGTGGCGATCGTGATCCTGGTTACCCTCGACTTTGAGAACGTGTGGCGGAAGGTGGAAGCTTTCGATCAGGTCCTGCGTGCCTCTTTAGGTGCCTTGAAGTTGAAGCTCTGGAATGGGAAAGAATTCGAACAAGCGGACAAAGGAGAAGTTGACGGGCAGCAAGTGGAGCTGAAGAAAAGGCCGGGTTCGCGCCTTAGGAGGGCATGGTCCATGTAAATCACGAAAGGAGCCTTTGGTCAATCGAAATATCTTTTCAGTTTAACCCAGTCTTCTGTATTATCGTTAGTGTCTATCTGCATGGCAGAAAAGATGATATCGTACCGTTTTGGTCTTAGAGGAGCCTCGTGATGCATACAAGAACGATGACACCGGCTCTTTCTTTGTGCTACAGAGAACCTTCGTGGCGACCTTGGTTGATAATAACCGATATATCTATTCATGACATGTTGGACTTGGACCGCGTCAGGCCTTCATTATCACGCCGAATGATTTCTACTCACTTTTTTTGGTGGTCCGGTGCAATCCAGGGCGACGAAGTACCCATGTCTTCGATGTCGGCAAGACAAATTCGCAATTCGAGAACAATCTCCCGTTGTACGTGCTCCAGCATCTCCTTAACGGCACCTCCTCTTTCATCGCTTCATGGTGAGCCTTGAAAACCAACCTCTACAGTACGATTCATCTACGAACCACACAAGCCCATAAGCGATCATGCGTCCCCAAAAGAGACCTCAGAAGGAACGCACCATTCTCTAAGCACAAAAACGACTCGGCGCCTCCGCATATACATCTGCCAATAATGAATTAAATAATCATCCTCAAGGTCTCGCGGGCAAGGACCAAGGACGGCAGGTAGAATGACGACGCACCTGTTTCTTGCATGTTCCATAAATTCCTACTCACATTCGCCACATTCCGCAAAGAGAGGTGACAGAATCCAACGTTGCTTTGCAGACAAGTCAGGTTGGTTGCCGTTGGTGGAACCTGCTCCAACTTGCTCGGAGGGGACCCTTCCGGAAGAGATTGTCAGAGAAGAAAAGAGTAGATAATAGGTTAGATGCGCATATTGGCATCAGAGTCGGACATGGTAGAGGTGTTGGCAAGTGACAAGTCCCACCGTTGGACAGTTTTCAGAGACTCAAGCTTCTCAGCGGAATCACGTGCCCGGGCACGGCAATCTAAGCTTCACTCTCAGGAAATGTATGAGGATCCTTCAAGGCAGACAAATACTCTGGTTCGATTGGTTGAACTGAAGTTACTCTACCGGTGCGGTTTTTTTCGAGGGAGGGATCGCTTTGCAGCCGTCCTCAGCCGTCCTGACATCTGACCAGCACTTCGGGCTGAGACTGAGTATTATTAGGCTTGAAGCTTGAAGCTTGATGTAGCATCGCACCACGGAGTGAGCTCAAGAATTGAAGACCAGAGGAGGTGAAGTACTTGTCCGTTTCAACTTTCGTATAGGAACAACATTTATCAGATGAAATAGATGCCGGCAGAGGTGTATTCGACAAGATTCGACACCACTGTTCTCAGCCGCTTTGTACATGTACCGGTTTTGAAGAAATAAGGATATGTCCAAATGTCAGAAGTCTACCTACTGTACACCGGTCAAACGACGCCCGGAATGAATTTACATGGCACCCGACTTGCGTACGCCTCCCATTCCGCGCCAAACGTCTCGCAAAGAACGGCGTCCTCCGCTTTGAGCCTCACGCACATGCTTCTGAACGCAAACGCGCACTTAAATAGCCAAAATGCCGCGACGGCGAATCCGAGCGGCGTCCAGACGCCACATTCGGCAACCCACGTTCCCGGAGCAGCAAGAGCAAGCGTTGCACCGGACAGGGTCATATAGACGCCCGTATAGCTTGGGTGTCGCACCCAGGAGTAGGGGCCGTACGTGATAAGTTCGTGTTTAGGGCGGATGGTGATCTCGAAGGTGAAGAAGGGGCCGAGGGTGTTGAAGCACCTAGAAGGCGGTATGAGGGTTTTACAGCGGAGAGAAAGGGAAAACACGTACCACATCCGCAGCACCGTCGCTAGCACTGCTGAAATCGCGCCAATCACCATTGTCGGATGGACTGCTTCAGGGAGGAATCTTGCGTGGGACGTGTCGGCCAATGACCACCGGTCAACAAAGGATTGGTGATGCCGAAGAAGAATGAACAAAATATTACACGAAGCACCCAGCCACGCAATACACTGAGATAGGTAAGTGCATGAGGGACATAAAGGACGAGACGGTATGACTTTACTGCAGTACGTGATGGACTGGACAAATTTTTCGAAGAGCGTATTAGTTCCCTCGGTTCCAGAGCAGCATTCGTCGCGTCTGACTGGCGGATTTGGAGGCGACAAGGAGAGGTGGACGGAGGCCGCAGTAGCGATCAGAAACACCGTATTCATAAGGGAAGGCGAGAAGAAGTGCTCCATGAAAGGCGTAATTTTTGTGGAAGAGTGTGCGAGAATTCAAGTCCGCTCGGACCAAAGGTTGCTTGTACGAGTGAGGACGAAAGCGACGAGGAGGACAAAGTTTTAGGCGTCGAGGGGATGGAACCAGTCCGAGTCGTACGTCGACGTCTTGCCATTTTATAAACCGTATGTAAAAGAACGACCTATTGAACAAACGCAAAGGTGAAGCTTCTGATTGCGTCAACAACCCGAAGTTAAAATGTCGTTTTGGCTTGCTAGCAAAAATGAGCCCGCCAGGCGACTCTCAAGCTGCGTCGGATTCTCAAGCCACATATCACAGCCTTGACATTAAAGACTCGCCGTGGTGGCGAATGTAGGCGGCGGTGGCGAGTATGGCTGGCCCTATTGAGGTTCAGCGGTATGAGTAGAGTGAGTTGTCTGCAAGAAAAACAAGGAGGGAACTCGTACCTGGCTGTCCAACTTGCGCGCCGTGACGCGCTTCATCCGCTGCTTCCAATTCCGCAAGCAACAAGTCGTGGTTCTGCGACCTCAGAGCTTCGACATTCGATTTGAGTTGTAAGACAGTCTTTAAACTAGGCTCAGCCTTATCCGCGTACGCTGGCGGGCGGGAAAGCTCGTGTGCGCGAAACGAAGGACGGAGATGTGAGACTCGTTGCACAACGTGAAGGCTACTCGACCGTGGCGCTAGCGTTTTGAAGATGAGATGGTGATACTTCATCACCAGGATGCACTGCACTTCTAGCGATGCTGGCCCCTACGGCGAGCATGGAGGTGAAATGTAAGGAATCGCGAGGCTCTGGGTCGAATCAGATCCAGAAGGAAGGTTGTCGTAAGGTTCGAAACCGAGAGATACTAGAAAGCCGACGAGTCTTCAGGCACCCAAAGCCTGGAATCAGAGAAACTCGAGAACATGTCGCTGACGACACGGGTCTTGTTTCCATCGCTATTGGAAACGCAAAACAGAAGACAAGGCGAACGTGCGTATATGAGTGAGCTTTTATGTGAGTCGGCAGGGGAGTCACGGCGCTGGCGGATGTAGAAGTCCCAATCGAAACCACGCCCGACAAGCCACAGGTTCTGGCGCATTGTACGTCTATCCTGAGACGCATTTCGGTGACTTACATAGCTGGAGAACGCCTCGGGTCTAGGCCACGACCATACGTTACACCCCCAATTCCCTTAGGATCCCACGGAGAACAGGTGTAGAGGAAGGCCTAATCAGAAAGGTTCGCGCATCTCGGAATTTTAAGAGACTTCAGAGGATGCACTGTGCAGTGCACCAGGCTACGTCGCCTGTAAGCATGTGATCAAGAGATAACGTCGATAGCTTCAAAACTCACAGAAACTTGAAAGATGCATATGGTTTACTGGTGTGGCGATTCCTTCAACATGCCCGGTACTCTAGCTGGTAAGAGCGCCACGAAGAAACGATGTCTTGCGGGGAAATGGCTGAATAGGACACCGCAGACTAAGAATCCGCGACTGGGTTCCTTGTCGTCGGCACTTCCGAAAGGGCAACTTGAATCACCTCCGCGGGTAGGACGTTCTTTGATCGCATTCGTTACATGCTGACCCACATCTTTAAGCCAGCGTCAAAGAGAGTTGGAAGTATAGTCAAGATACTCACGACGATAGCATTGGCAATGATGACGATTGCTTCAAGTACCTCTTTGACTTTGCTTTTCCTGTCCTTCTGTGTGGAAGTGTGAAGCCGTTGTTGCAGTGAGTTGAGCTTCAAAGCTTCAGCTTCAACGCTCGACGTCCAGGCTTCGAAGAGTAGAAGAAACCCATCGGATCCGTGAACTATGAGTAGTCTTGTCGAGGTGAGGGAAGATGTTTAGAGCTGTGAAATGTGGTGGGATGACGCAAACTTGGAATGTCATCTCGCTTGTAAGATAGTGGCCAATCGAAAACAGTCATTGCCTTTTTGACATATCCTTGAGATTTACAAGAGAATAGATAATGTTTGTCCTGATTTCGACTGCTCTCAAGCCGTATGCCTTCCATAAATAAGGCCTGAAAGTACGTCTAATCAGCCAGACTTGGGTTGTCGGATACCTCAACACATGGCCATGCTGAGACCACGGCATGCAATTGAGTCAATATGAATAAAAAAAATTGAAGAAATAGAAAAGTAAGGGCTAAACATAAGATTTCGCACTTCACCAGCTTACAACACTTCCAGATATACAGCACTTAGAACAAACCGGCCAAATCCGCGAACGGGTCTTTCTGCTGGCCAGCAGGAGCCGCTGCGGTCGTCGTACCTGCAGATTGCTGTGGCCGAGCGGGCTGCACTTGCTGAGGCTGCATGAATGCGCCTTGCGCTTGGTGCTGCAACCCAGGAGCGGGTTGTGGGCTGCCTCCATACGGACTCCCAAATGGACTCCCACCAAACGCCGGCTGCTGCTGCTGCCCATACGGCTGGGTCATACCGATCGCCATCGCCGCCCCGATCCCACTCATGCCTATGCCCATCCCAGCACCCATTGGCACTCCCTGGCCCATACCCACACCCATACCTGATCCCGCTCCGACCGGGGTAGCGCCATTAGCGAAATAATTGGGTTTCTGGGCCTGAGCAGCTGGCGCAGGCGTTGACCGCTGCGATCCAGGGGTGCCGGGCAGGACGATCGCCGCAGGCGGCGTGATGGCCTGGGTTGGGTGTGGAGGCGACACGCCAGCTCCTGGTCTGAAGCCGGCGCCGTTGTGAAACATGGGTGCTGGGGCAAAGGGTTGCTGGGGAGGCGATTGCTGCTGCTGAAGCTGCTGTAATTGAGGTTGCTGGACACCCATGCCGAAACCTCCTGCAGGCATCCCATAACCGAACTGCTGCTGTGGTTGTTGGATGGGCTGCTGTATTGGAGCAGCGAAGAGACCGGAGAGATCGTTTGTGGCTGCTGCTGTTCCGCCGGTGGGTGCTGGGGTATCGTCAAAATCAATGAGGGAAATGCCCTGGCCCGCATCTGCACTTGAACCGGCGAGCTCTCGAGGAATGGGATTCGCCGCAAAGGTGTAGTCTCCTTTTTTGAAAGCTTCATACCGGTCCAAGACGGTATTAATCTGGTCGTTGATCTGCAGGAAAGTATCTGGCTACTATTTAGATGTAAACAATGGTAAGAGTCGTCCTAGAGCTCACCGAGCGACTCTGGGTCGTCTGTCTCCGCATCCGACACCCACTTTTGCAGCTTCGGTCGCGCAGCGCTCAGAATCGATGACACCTGATCATATGCATCGCCAGTTGCAAACTTTTCGCCCCTTTCCCTGTCCACGTTATCCAGCATCTCATTCAACAGGATCACCTTCTGTTCGAGCTTGTTAAGTTCGTTGAGGGCCTGCGTCCGATAGTCAGGCTTCGCATCAGGGTTCGCGCCAGCGAGTGATTTCATCAGCTCCTGGGCAGCAGCAAGGTCGCGGGGCGTCCCTCGTCTAATGAGCTCCTGCAGTTTGGCGGATTGGGCAGCCCGGTCTTCCTCCTCGAGCTGCTCTGCTGTTTTTAGGTTCTATGAAAGACAGTCGGCAAATTGCAGAACATGAAAGGAATGGCGAGCTTACGGCAGTGGCTGCAGCAGCAGTGTTGGTAGATCGACCTGTATCTCTGAAGCGGTATCCTTTGAACGTCAACAGACGGTGCATATCACGAATGTTACCCAGGTCCTCCTTCCATCTGCTCTCCGTGCAAATACCCTCTTTCCACCCGTGAATAAGCTCCAATATTCTGGACATGACGGGACCAGGGAACGGGGGCGGACGCTCGGGAAAGCGGCGTACTAACTCATTGAGGAACTCCTTGGTCGAGATCTGAAGATGGAATGGGTATCCGCATGACTGGACGAGGGTATCGAGGAGGGCGAGGGCGAGAATCGCTATGTGAGGATTCCTGTGGTTGGCCAAACGTGCGATCGTCATTGCAGCTTCTCGAGGACTGGATTTCCGCAACAATGAGGGGGCGCGCAGAGTGGTGGCGAGATCATCGTCAGCCACGGATTGACAATGGGTGAATAGCCCACGTACGTGTTCGCTTTTTTCTGGTTAATGTACTCTGCCACCTCCAGGTGCAGCGCATAGTTGGGTTCAGGCAGAGACGGTTCACATGAGCGGGTAATAAGGATTTCGAGCGGTGACGTTCGCAGCCAACTGGAGGGCCCTGTCGGACTTTGCAGCATCTTGTTGGTACTTCAATCTATTCCGTCCCCGGGGTTGTTTCTTGACAATCGGGGGGCCCTGTCGTGCTTCTCGTCGTTGTGGTCGCAGTTGATGGTAAACCCATCGTCGACGTTGGCGGACAATGATATGATCACGTGGCGCTGAGTTGGGATCGCGCGTAGCTGCTCTTGCTCGAATACTTAGTCCCTCATTCCTTCCCCAGCTGGCGCTCCAGTACTAAGGGAGAACTACTTCAAGAGAGCTTGCGACATTTGTATCACTCTAATTGTCTGAAGCCGCAAAATCCACCAGGACACCAGACATCCACGAATGGATGCTCACGCCCTAGCACATTTATATTGGATCCAAAAAAAAAACTACTTTATCTGAGAGAGCTAACCAAAAAAAATCCAAAGATGAGATGTAGAATGTGAATGTGAATAGGTGAGGTATAAATTGAATGGGATATCCAATGCCGATGATTGATGTACAAGATGAAAAAGAAAATGCAGAGACAATCCGAAGAGGAACAACAGGAACGGTAGAAGAGCGCTGTAGCACGCCTCTGCACCAGCCAAAGGCGAGCCTCTGACCCGCACCGAGAACGCACCGAGTGCTCCTCTGAGAAGACAAAAATAGGAGATGGGCATAGGGGAGATGGGCATAGATGAGAGAAATCGAGATACAGAGGACAGAGAAATGAGGAATGAGAAACAGGAAGTCCGGGATCATTCTAAGACAATTTACCACACAAGCTGGCCGAAGCACTCGGCGTCGTAGTCCATCGGCATCGCATGCTGGGGCTCGAAGGAGGTGAAGTCGAACTGAGGCTCGATCGTGGGGTGGGTGTTGTAAACGTCCAGACCCAAGTCCATGCTGAGATCGCCCATGTTAAAGAGAGCAGGCGCGAACAGCTCTTTGGTCCAGTCGTCGACGTTGTTCATGGTCATGTCCATGGGGACCTGTGGCACGAACCCTCCCGTTTGGCTCAGAGGAGCAGTGGCATCGTACTGCGTGAGGTCCGCGAGGTTCGCATTCCAGGTGGGGTTCTTGAACTCGAGAGGCGTCTGCGCGAGCACAGGTGAGGGAGGTTCGGCTTTGATGGTTATCTCGTTGTGTAATGCAGCGAGTTCCGCGAGCAGCGCAGGGTCGAAACCATTAGCAAGCAGACCAGCGAGGTAACCAGTGGAGCCTACGGCGGGGGAGACCTTCTCATCGGGGGTGGTTTCTGGTGTATGGACTGGAGTAGGGGGACAGGGTAGGCTCTTGGGACCCATTGTGGCTGCGAAGAACGCTCCCCATGCATCGGTATTATTTTTACTGATGACACTGTCCGGCTTCTTGTCGTGATGGTTGTTGTTCCACGACCAGTTCGCATGGTCGAACTCGAAACCGGCCTGTGGAGCAAGAGCAGGCATCTTTGGGGCGAAGACAGAATCCAGCGAGGAGGTGGAAGACGAAGGTGACAGCTGAGGCACAGGAGGGTGTTCAAGGCTGGGATCAAACCCCTGGCTCTCGGGGGATTGTGACTCGACCGGGAAGCGGCTGAACTGGGAGAGGTCGCCAGCGGGGTTCTGGGAGTCCTGGATGATCAGGTCTCCAACGCAGGCAGGAACGTTCGGGTCCTGCTGCTTCCTCTTGCGGTTGCGAGGCCTATCTTCGTCTGACGACGACGAGGTTGAAGCCGCGAGCGAGGCGAAGAAATCCTCCATTGAGATGCCGTTTGCCTGGCAGTATCTTTCGCTACACTTCTTCTTGTGGCGCGATCGAGCAGAGGGATCACCAAACTTATTTTCGCAACCTGGAACAGGGCAACTGAAGGGTCGATTATCGTTTAGGCTACACGGGCATCGATTAGACCGAAAGGCGCGAGTAAAGAGCCGACGAGACTTACTGGACTTTGTTCACGTGGGCAGTCAAATTACTCTTCTGTTTGACGCTATAGTTGCATCCTTCGTATTCACACTCGAATTCCCTGTAGGTATTTGATCAACGTCAACGGCGTGGATCGAGACTAAGCAACGCGTACCTTTCGTCGCTGTGGGTTCTAAGATGACGTTTGACATCATTGGCGCGACTGATCACAACTGTGCAACCAGGGAAAGTGCAAGGGTGTCCGCCCTAGAGAACAAGAAGAACAAGAGTTAGACGCGATGGAAGGAACAAAAAGGATGTTACAAACCGTTGGCAAAGGACTGACACGGACGCGACGAGTGGCTTTGTTCGCGTTATTCCCACGATCAGCAGGCATGATGGGCGATTGATGGACAACAATAGGGGTCAATTGATGTTCACGGGTGAGGGCAGCGAGGACAGAATCAACGCGGGAGAAGGGGCGATTGGGGGTGGAAGATTAGCTTTGACACACTGTGGGGGTAAGCTGGGGTGCCGTAAAGCGCGCCCACCGCCGCGAACTTATAGCATTCGAAAGAAAAGGTGGATTGGTTTTGATGGCGAGTCCGCTCAGATGAAAATTCCCTTAATAGTCGACCCCAGGGCGCTGTTGCCATCTATGGGGGGCCAGCGGCCCAAGCGTCGCCTCGTGGGACACAAAAAAGCCTTTTCCAGGCGATTTGATGGATTGGCCAAGACTCAGTAAGTTTTTTATGCCTTCTATAGTAAGTCTCGTGACGGGGGAACAAAGGAAGTGGCTGGACCACGGCAACATGAGGATTGGGTGGCAACGAGGGCGACATTGAGTGGCTCAGTCACAAAATTCTTCCAGATATGGAAGGAAACGTGCTGTGCTGGCCTCCTTCACGCACAGCCTCGCCGTGTTCTACGTCCGTCGGGTCCAGTAGCCTTCAGGCAAAAATGGCCCTCTATCTCATGAAGTAGTGGACGGGGAACGGAGGAGCAGATCAGGGCGGCGGATCAGATATAAGGTTGGGAAGCCGCCGGCAAGGAACCATCTCGCCAATCCCGAAGGCTGCAGGGTAAAGGTGTTTGCCCTGAGTATTACGGCACAGATGGCGTTCTCGCGGATGGGAGTGGGATTCAGGCTCTTCTTCGTTGTCCCAAGCGATTGGAGGCCATTTCGTAGCGTGGAACGGCTGTCAGTGCCTCTGTTGTAATATTACAAGTGGGATGTCTGCTTCGTGATGTAACTGGTACGTACGCCACACTCCATACGATCTTATCTTATCTTATCGCCATATCAGGCCGAGGTCCCGAACGCATCCATGGAATCACCATCAAGCCCAGTTGTGCGATCCATTCTCACTGCTGAGATGAGGACCGTGTTTGGTGCGAGTTATCTTCCTCTCTGAGCTCCGCAAGTTCCCTGACTTATTGGCCAACATGCTTTGAAACTTGACTCCATGATCTTGAACGGGTTGAACTAGAAATCCCGCGGTGAAGCGCCCGATTACGAAAAATAGAACCAATAAAGGATGCAGCCGAAGGCATTGTACATATTTCGACCGAAGTTCTTGGCCTGAAAGGACGTAAGATGGAGAGTGGTTCCAGAACCTGCCGTCGTCAACCGTCAGTGAGGACGGACCGGCAGCCAGTGTACATGTGGAATCGTGGAAGAAGACGCAAGTGGGTTCTATAAAATGGTTGTCTGTGTTCGACCATGAGAGGACATGAGGCTGAATTCTGTATGAGAGCTATGGTTCCGGACCTTGAACGTGCGACCGCAAGGCGAGCATAGCAACTTCCACCGTGAAGATGCTTAACTCCTGGAATATGTGCGGCCCCCGTACGATTGAGTCAGAAATTTGCGGGAGCTTTCTGTCAACGATGGCGCAGAAATGGAATTGAAGCATTGATCTTCCTCTGGGATTCCGGGGCTGGGATGGACCTGGTGAGAAGAGGAGCACCTAACGAGATTCACGCCTCCGGCTGATAATATGTACAATTGAGAAACAAACATTCAAGTTGCATGACGGATTCAGGATGTCAAAATCATCAGGCTTACTGGTCCGCGGAACTGTGTTCAATGCTATAAAGAGCGTCAGATTCGGGTACGGTGGTCTTGGCGAGTAGTGCTCGAACGCCATCATTCGACGATTTTCGCGGATTAGGTGAAGCTAGTCGGTGCCCCTTTCACGCCGATTGAGCTAGACTGACAGTTCATAGAAAGGGTGAGCCTCCCACGAACCCCGCGGTACATTAACTACTTAGCTAGGACCAGGCGCCATTAACAACATTATGGGTCATACTATCCATATGTGATACTTTCAAGTCCAGCAAGCTGAAAGAGTAAATGGAAGACCAGAGTAAAAACGATCGATGGCAGGAAAACCGCTCGTGAAGCGAATCCAATAGATTACTGTATATTTTCTGAGAAGCTCGCTAATTGCTTCGCTTGGGACCCCAAGGATAACGAACAGGATTGTTTACCCACCTACAGCTCGAATAGGCAGCTTCGGAATAGGCAGCTTCGGACAGTATCCATTCTGGGCTGCTTCTAACTGGTGCCAAAGAAAGGCACCGTAAAATTTAAATCATGTCGTTAACGGCTGCAAAAAGCATCATGAAAGAAAACAGATTACGACCTCCACTGCGCTCTCTTTTCCTCAAGTTCGGCTCATCGTGATGGCCGAAATGTTCTCGTAAGCACCTCGTCATTACGTTGCAGGGTCGAGTACTGATAATCCTTCGCTTCACGAACTTCGACTCGTGGCAAGGCAACGCCCACAGAAGGGCCCACAATCGACGCTCTCATCCCATATCCTTTGTTCCATTGATCGAACCGACAAGCGCGGGAGCGCAAGTATGCAGTAAGTGGGTGTTTTCGAATGCTATAGACATGCAACGTTCCTTTCTAATACGGAGCTGAGGCGTATTCAATTCCCCGCGATCGGCCAAAGTTTCAACTTATGACATGCCACAAGATGATCGCACTCTTGGGCAAGCTCCTGTTTAGCATCTCGACATTTGCAAACTTGTCCCGTCGGCAGGAGGTTCGCTTGTAGCGGTCTGCACCGAATATCTGGCCAACGGACATTCGGCTTGCGGTTCTCGGGTCGCAGAGCTCAGCCTCAAGTTGGACGATAACCCCATGAAACTGTCGGTTAAGGCCCCTCATGACTAGTCCGCGCTGTCAACGACCCTCCACTGCATTATTGCATCATGATCCTGTACTCCTCTGGGTACGGAGGTCCCTTTCTAGGGACCGCATCTGCTCAGATGACGAGCGGAGATGGCCATGCGGGATTTCGTACCACCGGCGGCAGTGGATGCCAGAATGGTGAAACGGAGCCTATCTATACATAACTCCAACACACCCTCGCGCACCTGTCGAATCTGGCTCCCAATTCAGTGAAATACGCTTTCCCCGGTCCACCCCTGCCGAAGCTTAGGGTGTCTGGGAGCCAAATGAACACCAGGCAGAGGTTAGCGTTTTGTTAACTCCCATAACATCTGGTCCGAGATTAAGCGCTGTTGTATTTAAAGCGAGCCCCTCACTGTATCCCACCCCCACCCCGAAGCCACTCCAAGCTTTCCCCTTTCCCCTACAAGCTTACATGGGCCATTTTGTTGACGAAATCCCACCTCATCTTGCTGAATGGATCCAGAAACAGCAGATGTTCTGGGTGGCATCGGCACCTCTCTCACCTGACGGTCACGTCAACGTATCGCCGAAAGCCATAGAGGCAACATTCCATGTCGTCAACTCACGACGCGTGTGGTATGAAGATCTCTCCGGAACGGGTCTGTGTCTTTCCCTCTTCTTGGTCACTCTGTCTTACTTTCACCCGTATTAGGCGCCGAAACTGTTTCACACATCAGAGAGAACGGTCGCGTAACGATCCTCTTCCATGCCTTCGAAGGCCCTGCGAGAATTGTCCGCCTGTATGGAAAAGGTAAGCTAATCCACCAATGCCGGCGGACGATGTCTGCCATGACTGTGTCGCGTGTTATGAAAAGCTAATGTATATTTATCTTGATCAGGCTTTTTCTATGAAATCGGAACTCCGGAATACGAAGCTCTGCTGCCGGCGGACAAACGTATTCCTGGTTCGCGTGCTGTTATAGGACTGGACGTTCACAAGGTCGGCACGGTAAGTGAACTATTCATCGGCGAAGCTTCATTCAATTTAGCTGTATTTCGACGTTTTCATAGACTTGTGGGTACGCGGTGCCATATTACAAGTTTATCGGCCATCGTACTCAGCTTGTGGACTGGGCAGCGAGGAAGGAGGCATTCGATCATGAAGACGCCATAACACCGAAATCCGCTCATCCTTCCCCGTCAGCCTTGACGGCTCCACCTCCCAGTTCGCTCTCTCCGTCCCCGTCTGTCTCCGGGACCTCATGGAGGGAGCTTATCAATCCCAAGGGCATGGTGCAATGGTGGCAGTCTCGCAACCTGACGAGTATCGATGGCCTGCCTGCGTTCTCTGTGAATCTCGGCCGCGGATTCCCCTTTGGATTCTCCATCCGCCCTGCTCCCATCCAGAACCCCCGACCTCTACATAAAGAGCGCTCCATAGCACCTACTATGAACGCCTCGTATCTTTCGACGGCGCAGAAGCTGGAGGAGTCGCCCGAGCTCCCCAGTGATGTGATGCTTGCCACCCAACGTCAGGCATACCGCGATATATCCACGCTCACGACCTCTGTCCTGCCGTTCCTCCTGACGCTCATCATCGGGGTTTGGCTAGGACGCGTGTACGAGACCCACATCTCCGGTGATCAAGGATCCCGAATTTTTCAAGCTTTAAGAGATCGACCTGACTCCTTTACGTCTGCATTGATTCGCAACTAACCGACAAATCGACCCACGAGAGGCGCGGATTCCGTTTCATAACTATTTATTTTTTCCTGGCATCCTCACGACCTTTTACTCCCCACTTTAATGTTCTTCAGTTGCTTTAATCTTCGTACAAACTCTAATTACTGCAAGATGTACTCATATCCGATAATATGTCTGCTAGCAGATGTCTTGGATATATTTTCGTAGTTCGTACACAAACCTTGTAATGATGCGCTCAACTTACAAGTATTAAACCTTATTCTCAATCTCCTTGAAGCTAAGGGGATGAATTGAATGCATAATACTTCAGGAATTGTTACCGAAATGAACTACGCGCGCCCACTTTCGATTGATTTTATCCCATCATCACTTCCTCAACTCCCGCAATGCCACCGTCGAGGCGATCTTCGATCATTAAATGGGCATATGTCGTCATTCTTCCCGATTCAAGAAGAGATGCGCTCTTGTAGCAAAGCTTCCAAAAAGGTACCTGCAGGCACCAGTGTTGAGTGCTAGAAGATCGATGTCTTAGGCGATAGTGAACAGAACCCATCGCCCAGGTCCTCGTGGCGAACATGCATTGTAAGATTTGTTCCAAAAGGCGTTGTCGGAAATTTCTCGGGTAGGTGATCCTTGCATGTCATACGAGCCCTCGATGAGTTCGGAGTGATCGACGAGCTGCGAGGATGGCGGATATCAAGTTTGTGGCTCTGGGCGAAGTTCATGAATCTATTGCGGATTCCCGCACCTCGTCGAGAAAATTTCCTGTTGGAACTCTCTGATGATTGTTTGCTCTGAGTCTGAGAATGGAAGCCTCTTCAGAGGCCGAAATTACTATCCGTCTCCACAGATAGACTAAGACCGCACGGGAGTCGTTTCAATAATTATTGATACCAAGCAATAGGCTAAAGTAGAGAGGTACGTCAACAAGGCGGCTGCTTGGTATCAATAGGGACAAACGGGGGGCACGGAGAATAGTGTCATGATGTGGTTCCCGCAGCTCCAATTCTGTTATCTCATCACAGTGATATGATAGATCAGTTTCGGGAGGGTAACCGAGAAGATGGCCAAAAGCAAAAGGTGTTGATAGAGGTCAAAGCTGTCTCAGTCTGCCGTTTAGAAGTGACTTGTGACAAGCCTCCACCGGCGCCTATTTCCGGCATTGTCCGTTGAGCGCTAAATGAAATTGGGACCGCATGCAAGACGCTGATTGCGTCTACCTGTGTCCAGAAAATTTGAATCTATTAAAATGTTGTGAGATAAAATCTGGACAACGAGAGTCCCTTTGTTTCTAGCCCCCATCAGTCGGACTCAGTGTCCCTCTTTCATTCTCACCCTGCAATCAGCACAGAATTAAAGAAATACTTGGGACGAAAATATGTTTTATTTAATTAGGTTGAAGGAATTTTGTAGGGTAGACTCAATTACAATAGGTCTCCCAGAACTAGCTTCACAGTATTTAACGGGTACGCCCTCAAGCTGGTCCTGATAGGCAACTGCCTATTGTCAAAAATCGAAAGTGATATGTTGAGGGTATGTAGTGGGTAACTATTCTATGTCAGTGCTGTATGTTAGCATTACTGACTGGTCTACCAAGTATTCTGGTGTTGAGAGGACTTCCATAACCCCGCTACTTGTAGCTCCATATGGCATACGTCACGTGTGCGATTCCTGGGACGCGGGTTTGCTCTCCGCCTTGTCTTCGTTCCACCTGCGAAGTTCAAAGAACAAAGGGATTGTGCCACACTGATAGGCCTGGGTGTTATAAAAGAGGTTCGCTCCATTTTTCACGTCTTAAATCACACCGCTCAACACTATTCATAAGCCCAAGTCCTCCTTCAAGCCCGGGGAGGATGGATTATACTGGCTTTGCGACGCCCCAGGAGTTCCCAATAGATGGCACAAATCCATTTTCTCCGCCGGTATCTTCAGTGACGGCAACGACAACAGACCATGTCAAGTGGCAGGGCTCACAGACTGCTTGTCAGGCTCTGAACCAACTCATCCAGTCAAGCGCTAATGAGGACGGGGTTGGAACATCGCGAGGTGCGCAACAGTGTTTGAGATTGCTACATGCAGGATACTCATGTTCAATGTGTGGTTTAGGGTGGCAGCGCCAGCCCTCGTTTGACCAAATCCCTGGATTCTCGCTTCTCAGCACGAACGAAACCGGCAGTTCGTCAGGCCTGGCATGGCAGGCCAATGCCAGCAACAGCACGAAACCATTATCAAGGTCCTCGCGATCTTCTATGTCGCGTGCGCGCCCTTCAGACACTCGGACACGCCCTGTAGACCAAACGAACGTAGATGCAAGTCACTCCGGTCTGCCTTTTTTCGACAAGACCAACCCTTCCCAGTTTTTGGATATGCTGAAAGGGGTTTCAGCTCGTCTGGACGAAAATGTCGGAGCTCATAAGAAGGATGTCGTTGGCCAGGCCTCAAGGGCAGAGAAGGTGAAGAAACGCTCAAGGGGGGCTAGTCTAGGTGTTCCGTCTGAGCACCTCGTTGGAAATACGAAAAGTCGGCGTATGGATGGGTCGCGCGTGGCTAGACAGCATTCAGTACTCGACAAAGGCAAGGCTAGGGCCGTATCTGCGTCCGTTCTGACTTGGGACATGCAGCCAACCGGTTCGGACGCGTCTTCATACCTGGACAGAGTGTCCACTCTTGATTGCGGCCACGATGACTCTTTCATGGACGTTGACGATGGACCCCGAAGCATAGCCCCGCCCTCATTCGATCCTCCGCCAGCGACCCTTTCCCGACCCTCCTCCTCGATCTCTTTTCCCAAGACACCATCGCAGGCGGAGATGCCACCCCCTGCCCTGCCAACGAAGCATCCAAGTGTCGCACATACCACTCCGCAGTCTTCCGTGAATCACCGGCGACATCCGCCCTCCGTCGACGTGAAGCCCAGAAAACCCGATCCAATTCCTAAATTGCACCCTCTCCTCCAGCAACAGGCCGCTCAGTCAAAGTCATCTATCTCCGCATCTCCCGTTCTCTCAAATCCAGCATCATTCAACGATCATGTCTTGGCACAATCTGCCGTTGAACAACGACCACCGCCGAAAGTTGATGCACGGCCCCAAGTGCACGCAGCGGCTCCCGCCACAACAAACCCCATGCCACCTGCGTTGACTCCATCTAATCGTCCTCCAGTGCTGGGCATGCGACGCACACACACATACCCTTCACGATCGGGTGCCCCTAGGGTCTCGAATCAATTCTTCGGTAACAACTCAAATAATGCACCTCTTCCGACACGTCAGAAGGGTTTCAAGCCTCCACTGCTGTCGAACTCGCAGCCTCAACCACAACTTCAAGGGCGGACCACGGCCAACTCTCGACCCCAACCTCAGTATCCTGCACGGAAAGGCAATGTCGACGTGAAAGTCGAAGCCTCGTCTAGCACATCTCGGTCTTTCCCCGCGTCGTCAAATTCGTCGGGATCGCAGAATAGTGCCAAATCTGGTACCTCTTCCGCTTCTCACTCTCGGTCCGGATCTGGTTCAGGGTGCAACACAAGCGTAGACTCGATGCCGTCGTCGACACCAGCAGACGTACCAGCTTCTGATACGGACCCAGATTCGTCCTTCGGCGATATGTCGTTCGACATGGACGCACTCGAGGAAACCATGAAGATGTATGATTGATCATCGTCCTTTATAGTTGGCATGTTGGTCTCTTCTATTTTCTGCCACCCCCCGTTTGCAATCTAGCTGTAGTTAACTGAATGTAGCCCTTACAGAGCTCATCTCTAGGTCAACCTGATGTTACTTCAAGTATGTTATGCTACTCGCATCCTATTCATCCTTTTATTCAGCTCAATGTATATGTATAATACTCCATACTACTACGAAAAATCTAATACTACGTGCCATTCATGGACTAAAAGCCTCGGGCTCAGACCGGCTTTCGCCTGAGATTTAAAATTCCCACGATCAACAGATGTGTTATGACATTGACAATTTACCACATGTGTTACCACTTTACTTTCACCACGACGCACAGGCGAGACCTTCGCCACTCCTTCAGCAAGCGGTCTTACCGCACAGCTGTGGTGTACACACGCATCTAGACGAATCGGCCGCGTTGTCTGACTAACCATCCGCCTGGACAATTCGGCACCAACATCCACAAGAGACAAAGAGCCACCGCAGGAGACTTGAAAACAACCTTCTCTTTTCCACCAACATGGGGTCGAATTGCCCGCCACAGCTGCATCTCAGCCTTCAGACGACTGCGACTTCTTCTTTCAAGCGCTCGTTTGAACAGTACGGTTTCGATTTGGAGAGCCCGGTGGGCCACAACACTGATGCGGGAGGGAGCAGTGGCAGCAATGGAAACGAGCGGAACAAAAGAGCTCGCAGCTCGAGTAGCTCCTCCGATGGAAACGAATCGTCGTCATCTACCATTTCTTCCGAGTCGAGCAGGATGAGCCCAGTGACGGAGAACAGTTCGCCGAACTCGTCAACCTCGAGGCCTGCAGGCTCCTCCATTGCTCCAGCGCTCGATCCACCCCGTCTACCCACGCCCGAGCTCCAGGACATCGACATGCCTGATTACCCTATCGATGAACAGCCGTTCGTCCCGAATTTAGCGCCTCAGACCCAACACC
Organism: Cyclocybe cylindracea; assembly: GCA_013376435.1. Lineage (NCBI taxonomy): Eukaryota > Fungi > Basidiomycota > Agaricomycetes > Agaricales > Hemipholiotaceae > Cyclocybe > Cyclocybe cylindracea. The sequence goes on along the minus strand of MPNV01001575.1, from coordinate 191,897 downwards.
AACAACAACCACAACAAACGCCTGAAGATAGATATAGATTATCATTGGGGGTGTTCCATGCATTCGACGGCGAGATCTCAGTTCTACGACAACCACAGACCTCCTCTCCGCCGTCTCTCCCTCCCCTCAGCCTCTCAAACGACCAGCCCCGCATCCCATTCCTTCATCCACCGCCACGGCCAACAACGCCGCTGTCGGAGGCCTTCTTCGGTCAAGAAAGCCCATCGAGCACCCGAGTGCAAAGTCCGACTACAGTCCGTGACAATTCGGTCTATGAGGAGCCGCTCCAGGTGGCGGAGTCGTCTACATCAGGTGCGTCAGACATTTGACGATGGGGGATCGTCATGACTAACCCATGACATACAGCCCAATTCCGTTTCCGGGATGCATACCCACCCCCTGGCGTGGGTCACGAGGAAGAGGAAGAGGAGGAAGAGGAACAAGAGGAGATGGAAATGGTGGAAGGATTCCGCGCGCGGCTCGCAGGGGCGCTCGAGCGTCTGAGATCGCAATCACCGCTGGTTCCGGGTTTAGGAGACGAAGAAGAGCAGGAAACGAGTCTGGACACGCAGCTTCCACAGGTTCCCCCCGACCCCCCTACGTTACCACCCATCCCGTCAATCACCTCGGACGAGGATGATACACTCCTTTTCGATGGCGAGGACGACACTGCTCCGGCACCAAACACACCGGCCGCGTTGAGGCAGCTAAGCGAGCAGATTCCTTCTACATCATCTAACCTTGCAAACCACCCGCTTCCTTCGCCCGACCTACCAGAACTTCATAGTTATATGGACCACGATATGGGCTCAAGTACGGCAAACGACGTCGCTCAAGCTTCTCGTAGTGGACTCCGAAGTTGGCCTCAATTCCTCAGTGAAATCCCGACACATTCATTGTCGCCCGGACCGAGGCACAGAGCCGATGAAGATGCTGTTCGGTTGTTAGACAACGAATTCTTCATCAGTCAGTGTTTCCCTTGTCCCTTGTCTGTCTGTCTTATGCCGTTGCTGTAGGTGATCGTACCATTCGTAGACCTGCTGCAGGTACGTTACCCGTTTTTGTTCTTAAACATCTTCTGACGTGTTGTACAGACCGCCGCCCTCCTCCGGTAACAAGGTATGGCTTCTTGATGTGTACCACTTTTCTTTATCTTACCTTCGATCAGCCGCCCCTATTCACTGTCACCTTTCATGGAATCAGGAAATCATCCACTCGACAACGACGCCAGCAGACTGAACTATCTTGGCATTCGAAACCCGTACACCTTACAGCGACCTCTCCGTGCTATACCCTCCCGCACATATCTTGGGACTTCCAACTCCCTTGTCGCCGAGAGTGCATCCGAACTACGGCGTCGAGAGGACCACGACGATCTCCTGCGAAGACTCGAAGCTGATCCTGGTCCGCATCTTCCTCTTTTCGCGCCAACGGAGGTGCAGAGCATGGCGGAGAGGACAAGGCGGCTGAGGGCACAGACGGAGGAAGTGATGAACATGCTCAGAGAGACTTCGGACGCAGCTAGTGCGATTGCGAGAGATCGGCAGGCCCAAGTGGCCGCAGCGGTCGATGAAGAAGTAGCTGAGTTGCAGAGAGCTGCAGCCAACGCTAGGCTTGGGTGGCTTGCAGCCTCATCTTCAACTTCGGGCTCAAGCGGGGTTGTGGGTCCAGCGACGGACGACGGCCCGAGGAGACATATACAAAGCGAACAGCAGCGGCCCACGTCTACATCATCGTCGTCGATGGAGTGGATGGACCCTCGCAGTCTTTTGCCATCACTGCCTCCTCTGTTGCTGCCTGCAATGCCACTGCCTACAGGATCCATGGACCTCGACGCCGACAGCCCAGATTCAGATTGGATGCGACAAAATGCGGCCACCAGCAGTGCTCCTGCACGGGCGCCACCACCCGCCCTTCCAACACGGATTCCGACACCGCCATCTATATTTGACCCATTCTTTCCAGAGGTGGACGCACCACCAACGTCGTCTGTCCGTGACGCTGACCGAAACGCTGACCCCTTCTTCCCGTCTATCGGCATACCATTCCCAACACAAGAGCCTGTTCAGCCTCCAAGACCTACTCGTACCTCCACTGTGCCACCATCGCTCCCGCCACCCGACTTCGGTGGCTCGTTTGATGATTACGAAAGTCACGTGCCACCCGCTTCGTCGATGGTCGTTCAAAACGCGACAGACGTTGCAAACCCAGAGATTTCGTCTCCACTCCGTAGCCCTGACTCGGATATATCGTCTGCTCAGCGGCATTTTACACCATTGTCGTACGACGGCCCTCAGCATGTCCGTAGTACACCGCATTTTACGCGGACATCAAGGATCCCCTCTAGCCTCGGAGGAGCGGGTTCAAGGGTACAACCTTCAGCATCGTCTTCGTCTATGACACATTCTTTTGGTGAGATCGTTGTGGACGTAGGATCCGACGAGCTCTGGCACCCTTCACTTTTTGACCGCCGAGACCGCCAGGTTGCGTTTGCTTTTGAAAGGCACCGTGAACGTAGAGAGCTCCTCGAACAGGAAAGGGCGCGCGAGCGACAGCGGGAGAGGGAAAGGGAAAGGGAAAGGGAGAGGGAGAGGGAGAGAGAAAGGGAGAGGGAGAGAGAAAGGGAGAGGGAGAGGGAGAGGCTGATCGAACAGGAGCGCGAGATGAGCCAAAGGCTGTTAGAGACGAGACGGCGCCTTCAGGAGCACAACCGGCTGCACGACCCTACGCAGAGACAACTCGAGTTGATGAGAAGTGTCCCGCGTCCTTATTACAGCCCGAACATGGGCAACCACCCGCCCAGCAATGTGCCATTTGACGAGGATTTTCCCATGATGGAGCACGACCTGAGTCATACGAGTCTGGACCTTGGGGGCCGTCTTGCGAATGCTCATCCCCCTCCTCCTCCGGCGCCCCTGGTGCCGAATTGGCCTGGCACGACGAGGGCAGCACCTGAGAATAACTACGGCATCGACCCGTCAGCGTTCAGGCCCGGTCCTTTTCAGAATACCCTGAACCATATGTACGAGCGCAGGAATAACGCCACTCGTCAACACCAGTCGATACCGCCCATTCTGCCGCCCTTGGCTTTCGAGGAGCATCAAAGGATGATGCACCAGCCTTATGGACTCCAGCCAGAGAGCTCTGCCCGCTATGAAGGGCCTTCAAATAACCAGCACTCCCATGGAACTAGGGCGCGAACTGCGCTAGGAGGGGGCAGCTCTACTGAGCAATCTGCAGCGGCAGCGTCGCCAGCATCATCAGCGAGATCCAGAGTCATCCATGAGTTCGAACAACGAATCTTTCCCCCCACCTCGTTCGCCGCCGCGAGGGGTGCGTCCATGATGGGCATGGGCACCGAGGTACGCAGGCGGAGCTCGTCTGACCTGTTCCATCGGCACATCAACCGCATGGAGGCTGCTACTGCTGCTGCTGCTGCCCGATTCGAAGATTCTGACTCTATCAGCGTTGGTGGCGGTGGTGGAGCTCCGCTGCCTCAACCCCGGAGTGCATTTGTCGGACTTGGAGGCGGCGTCGGCGCCCTCCGCGTAGCAGAGCGCGAGCGCCAGATGATTAGAGACTACCAGCAGCACCGGAGAGAACTCGAGCTCCGCCGGCTTCGATCCACTCGGGCAGAAGCCATGTCCGCAATAGATGCTGGTTCTAGGTCTGGGGTGGCGTCCGCTGCACCGTCTGGTGGTAACAACAATAACGGCAGCACTGAAGGGACCCAGAGTCGGGACCAGGCACGTGCTGGGCAGCGTTGGGCAGCGGCGTCTCAGCGCGATGCTGCCTTGCGTCGTGCTCGTCTCGTTCACATACCCGGCGGAGGGATGTTTGGACGGTTGAGGGGTGGATTCAACTTAGGTGACTTCATGGTGAGTTTTTTTTTTGTCTTTCCGATTTTTTTGTCTTTCCTTTCGTTGTTTATTTTCTTCATTGGCCCCCGTTTTTTTTTTCCTCTTCCCGTTTTTCTACTTCTCTGTCTATCTGTTTCGCTTTGGTTTCGTGTCTGGGTCCTGTCCAAACTGAATACCGATAACTAACGCCCTCGGCCCCCGCACGTCTAGCCCGATCACGAATTCCCCACTTCCTACGAAGGGATCCTCAACCTCGCCGAGACGTTGGGCGAGGTCAAGTCTCGGTCAACACCCGCTGAGATCATCGAGAAGCTGGAGAAGAAGGAGTACAAGGACTGGGCGACGGAGGGGAGCGATAAGCGGTGTCCGATCTGTTTGGATGATGTATGTTCGGTTTCCTTTTCGTGATTGAACGGCGGCTGACTTGGGAAATGTGAAACGACAGTATGCACCGACGGATCCATGTCTGAAGCTGAACAACTGCTCGCACTGGCTGCATCAGGACTGTCTACAGGTGCGCTACTCTCTCCTTTGTTTTCCTGTACATAAAATAATTTCCTCTGGTCTGGTTTTTATAGCAATGGCTCCAGTCAGCCAGTACATGCCCCGTGTGTCGCAAATCCGTCATTGCTCTCGGCTCTGGCGCATCTTCCTCGGCGGCGAGTGCTCGCAGGCACCATTTCCACCACCACCATTTCCACCGCCACGTCCGGCCGTTCATGCTCAGACCGAGAGAGGGAAGGGATCTGAGAGAAGCGAGAGACCCGAGAGATCCACGCGACCCACACCAACGAGATCCCCGAGACCCAAACCAAAGAGATCCACATTCTCAAGACCCCCCTCCCGGCCCTCCTGGCCCCCCCGGTTCTGGCTCTGGCTCTGGTTCTGGTCCTCCGCCTGCAGGTGACGCAGGTGGCAGCTCCACCGGCGGTGGTGCATGGGACTTCCCTGGATCGTGGTTCGAGTGAAGTAACAGCGTTTAAACTTTGATGGGGGCCTTTGCATCGAATGGTCCGAATTTGTGTCGAAAGAGGCCAAACAAGATCGACCAGCTGCTATGCCCGCACCTACACCTACGCCACCACACCCGCACATTCTCGGTTTGTCGAATACATGATCCTCATCCGTCGGTTGTTCGTTGTTTCCTTTCCATCTTCTCCCTTTTCTTCTCCCGTTTCTCTCATGTCGTCTTGCACAGTGCTACTATACTCTAACTGTATGTCGAAAGTGAGATATTTAAGTCTGTACGTACACGGTACCCAGAGCAAGCCTCATTCCTCGTTCTGGCCTCAAGATATGTTCTAGCCATCCCGTTCCTTCCCTCTTTCTGTCTTGCCTTGTTGTTTCCTCACCACCATTGCATCTGCTCATTCATTCAATCTCCCTGCATTATCTTTTTCCCCAATACCTCCTTGCACACATCCACGCGTACGACGTGTCGTCCTTGATATTGGAATCTTGATCTTTTATTTCCATTTCTTTCCTTGCTCGCTAGTAGTAATTGAAACCAATGTGTACAAATACGCAATGTTCATCAGTCACTTCGCCCGCGTCACACTGTGACGAACCGTCCTTTTTGGCTACTTCTTCCCTTGTTTCTTTACTTCAAATGACTAAGTTTCTTGCGCAGCCTCGAGAGCAATCCGCGAGATGCCCAGACGGAAGGAGCGTCGTTACTAGCCCGAACAGGCCGGCGACCAATGGCAGAGTGGAGCGACGAAGCGACGGAGACTGACAACCAATGACAGACCTCTGCGGGAGCATTTCCGTAACTGATCGATTGATTAACGGAACGGTCGCGCCACAGTCCAGGCCAACTCAAAGGTAAGTTTGCCTTCACCATCCATGCCAGAAAGCGGCGACAAAAGTCAGTATAGGGATGCAAACTACCAGGTCGCATGTAAACTCAAGCGTTTGAGCAGGAGGAAGCATTTTTTACCACATCATTAAACCATGCTCGCAGCAGTGCCCAATGATCTAGAAACACTACTGGGTGCGCCCAGGCCGGCAGAGGTGCCGAGTCCAGAAAGTTCGTATACACGTTTCCATTGGCCCGGGCAGTGCGCCGTCGACTCATGTTTACAAAAGTGTTCACGTCTAGATCTTTCGGAGATGCAACAGATGTTAAATAAAAGGATGGGCGGGACCGTTCTACTATCGTCTTTTCTGTCGGTCCCCCTCCATGATTGATCAACGGGTAGCAACTGGAAGAAAACTGCTCCTCCTTCCTCTGGCGCCGTCGCAAGTGCAAGCCCTGGATCGATCACGGTTGGTATTAGTGGACTCGACGAGAGCGAGAGCGAGAGAAAACAGCGCCTGCCCCTGGACGACTGAGAAGACGACGAAGACGGCGCCCTCCAGAGAAGAGCCGATTTTAGCGGTGGAGGGGGAGGGGGACGGGCAGGAGGTCGTCGTCGCACATCATCATCATATTCACCACTTTCATCACCACCCTCATTTCCCTTTGTCGCCCACATCTCCGACACCTTCCTCTTCGTCATCTAACGCTTCATATTCCTCATCTACCGCCTCCTCGTCGACACCAATACCGCCCGCCGCCCAGCTCAAGAAGAAGCGCCGGGACCGAGCCATCCCCCGTCACACGACCACGAGCGGGCACTACTACGACGTCACCAGGCCCGCAATCCCAGCAGCCAACCCACTGACGAAGACTATCCTCGAGGGCAAGGAGCTCTTCAGGCAGGGAGCATACCCCGCAGCACTAGCCAAGTTCACAACGGCGATCGCGGCGCAGCGCCCGCGGGACCTGCCCGCGCTGTATTTGTGTCGGTCGCAGACGCTGTTCAAGCTCGAGCGGTGAGTGATTTATTTCGGGTTTGCACCCCGATCGGCTGAGGCTGATCTGGTGAATTGTGAATGGTAGGTATTACGAAGCCGTACGGGACGCACGCAAGGCCATCGAGCTGCGGTCCACGTTCTGGGAGGCGTGGATTATACTGTTGGACGCCCAGCTCGTGCGTGCCTCCCTTTGCTTCCCTATTTAATTACTGACACGTTTATATGCAGGCCCTGAAAGACCACCACGCGTGCAATGACACCTGCCGCAAGCTGATGGCGAGCATGGAGGGGCCGTCATGCTACCTGTCGACGGACGAGTGCGGGACGAGGATCAAGGCGTTCGCGAAGGTGGACGAGGTGATGGGGATTTTATCTACGCAACGTACGTCTTGCCTTTGAGACGTGAAGGGCTCATCTAACACACCGCTGCAGTGTAACCTAATCATATGCTCTGCGAATGCAATAATGTTACCCGTGTATCCGTGTGTCATTACCGTTTCTTTCTACCTTTGCCGCCATGATCGGCGCTCTTCACTTCCTTCCCGCCGTCAAGCAAGCCTCGACGCGCATACGACCGCGACGACGTTCGGACTATCTTTATCTGGAATCGAGGAGCCTTTTGCTCAGCATGCCGCTGTTGTAAAACCGTACACACATACTACCGGACTAAGACTCTTTGATTACTTTTACTTTCCCTCGTCTCGGACTCGTCTCGGACCTTCTCTTTCACATGCCACACCCCTTTTTCCCGTTTTATTTACAGTAGCTGTACTTTACTTAACATGATACACGAATGGACGGATAAGTTATGCTGTTGTACACACTCGTTGCTTGGCGCTTGTTTGAATTAAGGCTCGCCGAGGGACTTCAGAACACCTTCGAAACATAGGAAGACCAAATTGAAAGAGAATTCTCACAAACGTGGTCGAAGACTCGACCTGCCAAACTTGAACTTCTTGCAAGTCGCGTCGTGGCGCGCTAGGCTAAATATGGCAGGTGGTGGTCCATATGGGCGCTTCCCGGCTCGACCCAGGGCGGGCCGCGGCCAACCATATCGATTAGCCTTGCTGATCGTGTTCGGCCAGACTCACTAGTTCTTTAAATATTCGGTTCTGGACAAAGGTTCGTTCAATTCGTCTTGAGAACTGTCAGTTCTCGCGGTAAAACCACTACAAAAAAGGAAGCGGTCAGAGTCTCAGCCAGCTCTTGTATGATTCTTTGCGATAGCATTACTCAGAATCAGCCAGAACTGAATGCAGAACTTAAGTTGGCAACGGCCACCCTGGCCATCCTACTGACTTAGCATACACCTCTTCCTTCAGTTCGCTTTCTCTCTCGCACTTTGTACTCGCCGTCTATATTTGTCACCCACTATACACCGAGGTTCTGCTCTTCCCGTGTGACCTCAACTTCAGCATTTTCTGCGGTGGCTACAGCAAATTTCCAACTGCTTAATGTCCCAGACATGATGCCCGCTGGACTTCCTGCCTCCGATCCTCCATATATAGACGTGGGCCTCATTATGAACTTGCAGTATTTACTGCATCATCAAATATTCCCCCTCAGCTGGCCTGTCCCAGAGGTCAACTACGCCGTCCTCTTGGCCCGAAAATAGATGGGGAGTGTGAACGAGATATTCCAGTTTGAGTAGGGAGGACTTCGTCTGCCATTGGGGCTTGATGTCTCTCTGTAATGGCCTGATTTTTGTGTCGATAAAAACGGAAAACAATGATGTTCATGAGCATGATGTGTGGGATAGATAACATGTGCAGTATCCAGCCGGGATGGAGTCGAAGAATATGACCACTGTGAGTGGATTCGTTATGACAGTCGTTCGTTCAGTTAAATGGAGTCAGAGAAGGTGTCTTCAGAGACCAACGAGTAAATTCGTCCATATTATAAGAGCCCACGGGGGAACGCAGGGAAGTAGTGACTGTGAAGGCGCACCAGAAGACCTCCTTTAGATGAAGGGTCCCGATACGAGCTCCCCATTAGTTTCCATGAAACTGGAAGTTGGAAGACGGATGTGTCGTTGATGAGCGGTTAGTAGATCTTGAGTTCGACATACGGTTTCATCCTCACAATCAAGCCACGAAAGTTCTTTACGATTCGTTAAGCCACAACCAACGAAGGGTGCTGTCACTGCGAAGGGCGAGAAACGCAAAACACTCGCTCCGTCATTTCTGCCCATGAGACTTTCATGTACTCTAATAGCATCGTACTGCAATCCTGAACGATTGATAACTGAGCCACTCTTACAACCTGTCATTGAGATCAGATGGGCTCGGTGAAAAAATCCGCTGGTGGTCTTAATACCAGGGGTAAGGGGCACCACATCGACGAGGACTTAAGGGGCTCCCTCAGCTCTAGAGAGGACACCTCCTTTCATGGCAGCACCAGTGAGCATCAACAGGGCCCTTGACGGAAGAAATCTTTGAGGAAGCACTGATCCTTGGGTACACGAGCCGAACCATTGACAGGGGCGATGTCGACTCCTCTTCGATAGAGTGGATCAAAAGCTAAACCAAGCCTTTATATCAAGTGAACGTCAGGACTTGGCTTCACGCGATTACCAAGCTTGGCTAGCCAGGCTAAAGCAGATGTGCGATGACGCGAACACGTGCCCTAAATGGCCCTTAAAAGTTGCAGATTCTGTACGCGTCCCGAACACGTACGTCCCCTTTTTTCTATTCGTCCTTGCCCTGTTTTATGTCCTTTTTTGCGCGTCTAATCTTAGTCCTGATGGCCCATGGTGTAAGTGTGCGCTTGGCTATTGTTGCGCGTCGGAGGCTAACGGAGGCGCACAAGTTATTTCATCCTTCTTATCGAGGGCTCCTTATTGAGGACTCTGACCCGTAGACCCGCCCATTCATCGCAACTTCGGAAAGTCGTGGTCGTAAAGTTCTCGAAAGCATAGGTGAAGAATCATCCGAAATGTTTTTCACTCGTGTATGTTGACCATGAAACCAATATGAAACAGCTAATAAATTGTTGTTCACAACCTCAAAGACAGATGACGCCTCTTATCACCTCTTGCTTCCTTTCGCTGTTCAGTCTATTCGAGAAGATGGTTTTCACGATGACACAGGCGGATTGGATTTATTCTCAACCTTTGTCGTGCATGTTTTTTTTTGCATACTGCATCCAATCGGCTTGGTTTTGGTAGGTGATGTCCTCAAGTTATTTACATACCATTATGATCATGATCTTCGACATCCAGCCTCCGACCATCTGGCAAAATATGAGTCAAAATAGCGACTGCAGTCTGGATCTTTACGCCGATATCATATGCGATATCCGTATCGCTCGACGGAGGCAAATCTTCATTTGGAAGGAATTCCACTGAAGAATCCGAGCACAGCCTTGGGCAAAGACCCTGTTGATAAAGCGCGTTCTTTCATTACACAGCTTTAAACGGATTCCATGCTCATTCCTTACCATTCACCAAGCTGTACGCTGGCTGTGGAGGCGCCCGGGAGCCTGTGCTCTCCCTGTCCGCCTTCTGCGATGTTGACGGCCTTGGGAGATGCACATTCTGGGCGCTAAATCAGTCGCTAACACTGCCAAACAGAGAAAGCTCAACTTTCCCTCAACCACATCCCGCTCTTGTTCTCACAAATTCTTATCCCCGCTAACCGCCCACGAACTCCACGGGCACCGACTCGGGACATCGCCGACCTCGCGCCCATCGATTGCGTAGATGTCCGTTCACCACGCACGAACGCCCAGTGCTTCCGGTTCAGTTATACACGGCCAACAATTCAACCACTACCCCACACCGAACCACCATGCACCCCCGGTATCAGCACCAGCGGCACAGCAGAAGAACGCCATAGACCTCAGGCAGCGGCCTGTACCACATGTGCGTTGTTCGCCGCTTCGGAGCAGGAGGTCTCTAATCGATGGTGTGAACGTGCGACATGTAGGTTCCACCACCGGCCGCACATAAGCCGACCGACGCAGACTTTTTCGTGGGCGATGGGGCGCGTAAGAAGGTCAACCATGAATACCTCAAGAAACATTTCTTCCAGGAGGGGCGTTTGACGGAGAGGCAGGCGTTACACATTCTGGATGAGGCGACGAACATCCTGGCGAGGGAAGAGAACATGGTGCCCGTAAAGAGTCCTGTCACCAGTGAGCTCATCTCAACGTTCGGGATTGACGTTCTGGAACTTATTCATGACATAGTATGTGGTGATATTCATGGACAATACGTGAGTCGAGGCCTAAACTCCTCTGTGCGACACTCTAACTTCCATCTCTAGTATGACCTCATGAAGATGTTCGATGTGGGCGGTTCCTTGCAAGATAGCACGTATCTCTTCCTAGGAGACTATGTAGACCGAGGGGATTTTGGTATCGAGGTGCGTTCTGCCTCTTCTCTCCACCTTCCTTCGGTCCAATTCCCTCTCGTGACTAGTGTCTCCTCTATCTCTACGCCCTCAAAATCGCCAACCCCACCCGAATATACCTCCTGCGAGGAAACCACGAATGCCGTCACCTCACTGAATACTTCACGTTCAAGAAAGAGTGTCAGTCAGCACGTTGCCTGTCGTCGTACTCTCCCTGACTCCAACCCCCTTCATACCTTCACACCATCTCCTCGAACACGCCTAGGCCTGCACAAGTACTCTGAGAACGTGTACGAGGCATGTCTACGCTCATTCTGTGCGCTCCCAGTAGCTGCGCTGGTGGACGGAAAGTTCTTCTGCGTGCATGGAGGCATCTCGCCACAACTCGTGCACCTCAGCGATTTGGCCAACGTGCGTTATCTCTTACCCTCTATCACTATATTTGTTCTTCGTCCATAGTCTTCTTACACCTCTGGTGATCGATACAGATTAACAGACACCAAGAGCCCGGCTCGCACGGACTGCTTTGTGATCTGTTATGGGCCGACCCCATATCGAATTTCGGGCAAGAAAACGAACCCACCGCCAACGGCCCTGGTTTGGAGCGTGGGACAACCTTTACTCACAACGCAACGCGAGGATGTTCCTACTTTTACACGTATGTCGCTCCAATGCCTCAACTTCCCAACAAATTGACATTATTTCTAGCTATGATGCCGTATGTCAGTTCCTCGACCGGAATGGTCTCCTCACTGTCATTCGTGGCCACGAAGCACAAGATGCTGGCTACACGATGTACCGCAAGACACCGAAACGCAACTTCCCCTCAGTCATCACCATCTTCTCCGCACCAAACTATTTGGACGTATACCACAACCGAGGAGCCATCCTCAAGTATGCGAACAAGAACATCACTATACGGCAGTACAATTCGACATCCCACCCATACTGGCTACCGAACTTCATGGATGCCTTTACATGGAGTTTACCTTTCGTTGGGCTGAAGAGTGAGTTTCTACGTGGCTTTTGAACCTGAGAGCTAGTTGTTGACGTGGTGGTTTGTGACTTGGCAGTTACGGAGATGTTGCTTGCCATTCTGAGCATATGTAGTCAGGAAGAGCTTGAGTCAGACTCGGAGGAGGAAGGGGCTGCGGCAGCTCCGGAAGACCTGGCTGCGCGGAGGCAGCTTATCAAGAGAAAGATTTTGGCTGTTGGGAGGATGCAGAAGGTCTTTCAGCTGCTCCGGTGAGCTGTCATTTTTTCTCCGGGATTTTTTGCGGTCAACTGATGTCTATGATTTGTGAAAAATAGAGAAGAGGCAGAGAACACAACAGAGCTGGAGACCGAAGGTATTGCTGGCGCCTCGACCGCTGTCAACCGTGGCGGTGCGGACGCCCTTACTGTGCAGGGCACACGGATTAATAGAAGCATTCGGACGTTCGACGATGCGTACGTCGCTGATCTTTTCCCTCCTCTTTCGTGCTCAAATTAACCGAACGCGTCTCCTACAGTCGTCGTTCTGATATCGCGAACGAGCGTCTGCCCGAATTCGACCACCATCGCGGAGCGATCTTCCCCGTACCTAGCATGCGCCTCACGAGCCGGCGCTCGACAGAGGGCATGGACATGGAGGACCTCATCAAGCGCACCATGGAGGAGGAGAACGAGGAGGGCGGGGTGGTCGAACGCCTCGCAGAAAGGATTGCGAGGGGGAGGAGTGTTACCGGGAAGCCTGCCCCGTTGAAGAGGTTCGATACGACTTGAAGCCAGAAGTGTTTGTTCGTATGCGAAGGGGCCTGGAGGCGGTGGTAGATGTAAAGTTGAGTCGTCGACATCGGTGCTATGTTTGTTGTCCGTGATTTCTTGTGCTTTCTATGATACCTCTTTTGTATACGACGTACACCTATGACTACTGTAGGAAGCCAGGCATCTTGCCTTTTATCCTTGGCGTGTGTCGTGACCCATATTTGGGACAATTTCCTGGCGAAAAACATACATTGGCCAAGATATTCCAAAATATTGGAAACTTGCAATTTCCTCTCTTGACTTCAACTTTCATCTTCCAAACTCGCCCCCGTTCAGTGCACTTACCGAATTTGAGGTACTATATGTGGCTTTATTCACAATCCGAGAACTCTGATGTCCAAGCTGAAATGAAGCCAAGTTTTCTCTCAATCCTTGCCGTCTACGACAGTGTCGGACCTCGGTTCATCCTTGGTGGAGTCGAGACCACCAGTTGCGTTCTCACTAAGCTCATCTAATCCCAATGACTATCCGCGACCGCGTCGGACGATTATAATGCACATGCCGTTTCAACACCACATAGGCGCCCACAGCGCCCGGTAAATTCGGCGATCAAGGGCTTGGCGACCTCCCGTCAGTATTTACTCTAAGTATTAGCCTCCGAACCGCCAGAACTCAGCCACGATTGAGCTCAATCTTTGGTAGAATTGTATAATGGTATCGATTGTTCTATTCACACACTCCCCCTCGGTTATGACATGGGCACGCATACTGCGGTGCCACCGTAAACCCGAGAATCGCGACAAGCAACACTCAGCACCAATTGGCTGATCTTTCTTGTTCAGTCCAAGTTCGGTCTCCGATTTATTTGTTCTCCTATCGTTATTTGAATCTTTCTTTGCTTGTCCACTACCATACACCACAATGGACACTTCAAAACCCTCTCCAGAATTTCCACTACCTATGGAACTCCTCAGGGAAATCATCATACTTCTTTCACATACAGACCGTCAAGTACTCTCTCTGGCTTCTCGACTCACACGAAGTCAGGCTATACACTCTACATTTAGACATTTGCGATATACGGGGGATATAATACCCAAAGTGCGCAACATTCATCTGGCAAGCAAGGACGTGAAAGAGGTCATAAAGTCTGCTCGTCTGTCCTAATCTTGATAACAACAATTCTGAGACGTTACTTGGCACAGGAAACTCGAGCTTATCTCGGACTATATGATTCGAGAAGATGACGATAATGCTGTTATCTTCCAATTCTTGGAAACCCTGCCAAATTTACAGGTTCTTGAATACCGCCAATACAGACCACTTGTTCGGCCTGAAGATCTCTCTCGGCTTCGATCAGCCTCTCTTCTCGAACTTGTCATTGATACCGGGAACTACACAGTCGTTGAAGGACCCCCCGCAGCAGGTGTCACCGGCCTAGAGAAACTCTCCATAAGCTGGTTTGTGAACGACAACCCGAATAAGCTGGGAAGCTCCCTGGCTCACTTGTATGAGCTCATTCGGCCCTCACTTACCACGCTAGTAAAGCTCAGGATCGACAACGAGCCCGAAAAGTTTGGTCGCGACATTGACCTACAATTTTTGAAGCCGGCTGGGAGAACTTTGCGGACGTTTGAGTACACCCTTCAAAGCTCCGACGAGAGTGTACTCGACACTATTCCAGAGATTTTCCCTCATCTCACGACTCTCAGCATCCGGTGGGACAACCTGTTTACAGAGCACTCTGTCTTGTGGAAGGCTTGTGGATTTCTTTCTACCTCCCGCTTGATGACGTTGATAATTCTTTTTTCTAGGATGTGCACATCCAGGCCCTCGCAAAAAATAACAACCTTACCGACCTCACACTATCCTCAGACTTCGAAGAGAGTGCTGATGATACTCTGATGTCCGAAGGAGACTATGCTTGGTACGTCCGCTGCTACAAACGGCGCCTGAAAGCGACGCAGGACATCGCATTGGCATGCCCACTACTGCTGCGGTGCAGCTGGGTTCAAATGGGCACGGATACAGTAAATTCTTCAATGTTGCACCCATATGTGATCGAAGAACGAATGTCAGGCGATAGGGAGACGCGGGTTGTGCGAGGGGTGAAGCAGGATTGGATGGGTTCGGATCAAGAGGACTGGTTTACAAAGGGTATTGTGAAGTGTAAGCTGGAAGACCTTCCCGGGGACATTATTGGTCATAACGATGACTCGGAGTAGTTGACTGTTATCCCTAGATTCATCACGAAGAATGTCGACTGAGTAAGATAGAATGAAGACGAGCAAGAAAACCACGTATTATGTATTACAGGCACAAAAAGCAGTTACCACTCTACTCTACTGACTTATAAGTGAATTGCAGACCACAGAGGCCTGTCACGGCGGGAGACTCTGTAGATTGGCGTGGGTGTTCGCCCATTGTAGGTGACAGTCCTAGACACCCTCCTGTCTGTATCTTAAATTTACAAAAATGTATTCCACGACGCTCGATGTTAAGCTTCCATAATTGTAGCAGTATTGCTTCTATTGCGCGTGCAATATATGAGACCCCTATGAGCCCCTATGTTCGCGCCCAATTACGGCACGTGCTCGCGTCACCTCCATATTTATTTCCCTTCAACTGCACCCAACTTCACGATGCCGGAAGTGATTCCAGCTCGGTATCTGCTCATACCGGATGACATCACACAGCAAATCCGACAAGTCGACCTCCAACACGAAGGTCCCACGTTCGCGAACGACCTGAGAGAGCTTATTGGGCTCAATAACAAGACTTTTGGATTTGTTGGCGAGGAGTGCCTCTGGTGTGAAGGCCAAATCGGGATGGTATGCGAATTTCCTGGAGTCTCGACGCGTTTCTAACGTGTTATATGCGCAGTACAAGGACGAGGAGCCCTTCCCTCCACTACACGAGTACATCACCTATATAGCCGTCATGGACGATGACGGGAACATGACGCGTCCACATAACAAACGTGCTGCTGAGCTGCTCCGCCGACCCGTAACCCATGGCCCAGTCCTCGTAGCCAGGATGGTCATGATGAGGAACCCAGAGACTTACGGCGAAACTGTGGTCCGTTACGAAGAGTTAACTGAAACGGAACTCCGGAGTAAAGCATTCTCAAAGAAGAGGAGGGAGTGGGAAGTAGCGCTGCGCAGGAATGGCGCAATGCTCTTGGACTGGATGAGGAGCACGACGAAAGATGTCGAGATCATACATGCGTCCTAATGTGAAGTCAGGGAGAAAGACAAGAAACGTGTGTATTAAGTTTGTGCTGTATAACCGATGCCGATAGCTATATCCATCCAGCTCGCTCTAGCTTTTCATCTCTATCGATACTCAGTTTTCCTGGCCACATTCTAGTGAGTAGGAATCCCAGCATATTCGGCATAGCCCAGCGCAAGGTTGAGGTTCTGAAACTCGAGATTAGGCCCTTTGTCGCGATAGCTTAACTTCAAGAACCCACCTGTAGGCACTGAGTAGCAGCGCCCTTGAGCAAATTATCCAAGCCGCCCTGTAACGCAATCCAATCAGCATATACACACCAAAAGACGAGACAAGACGTACGACGACAACGACCCGATCGCCCTCAACGCTCATCTGGAACCCACCAACCGTCCATCCATGCTTGCCTTCAACATCCTGCAGCTGAGCCACGTCCTTCTGTATTTTAATTAGCGGCTCGTTCCTGTACTTCTCCTCATACAATCCAGCCACATCCTTGGCTGTCATTTTTTCCTTCAGAGGTACAGACGCGGTCGAGATGATACCACTGAACCATGGCGCGACGGAGGGCACGAAGGCGACCTTGACGGGGCCAGCTTCAGAGGTGAGGAGTGTGGAGAGGTGGTGCCCAGCTTCGCGTTCGTGGATGTGACCCGTCAGGGAGTAAGGCTTGATGCCGCCCTTGAGCGATTCAGCGCTGACTTTGGGCTTCGTGACGAGCTTGCCCGTGGCAGGGTCATTCTCCATGATCGTCCCAGCGCCGCTGTACCCCGAGACGCCGAATACAGTCGGTAGATAGCCAGGCTTGAGGTAGGGTACAAGCGGTGCGAGGAGCAACTGTGTCGAGGTGGCGTAGCATCCTGGGTTCGAGACACGCTTCGCCCCCCGGACGCGGTTGCGCCCGTACAGTTCTTGAAGTTGCCAATGTGCATTCGTTGCAAAATAAATATACAATGGAAGAAAAACAAAACAAAAAAGCAGTCATTTAATCCACTGTTTCTATTTCGTCACGCAGCAACAGAACCCTCACCAGGAAGCCCGTATGTCCAGCCGTTCTCGAACCTATAATCCGCACCGAGGTCGACGACCACGCTCGCGTTTTCTCCGCGCTCCTTGGCGCCACGATCGACAGCATCAACGAAAGGCTTGCACACTCCGTTAGGGAGGGCCATAACCCAGGCGTCAACCACACCTTCCTTCTCCATGTTCTCCACGTCCTCAGGAGAAAGGTTTGAGTACGTCACGCTAGCCTTGCTGTACCCTTCGAGCGGCGAACCTGCGAGTTGGCGAGAGGAGACGTGCGAGAGGCTGAGGTGGGGGTGGCCAGAAAGAAGGGTGGTCAGAGCCTGGCCGGTATATCCGCGAGCGCCAATGAGTCCGAGGCGCTTGGGCTCGGTGCTGGTAGGAGCAGCGGTGGCGTAGCCACGAGACGATCCTGGAACGCGTCCGAACGCACGACGAGCCATAGTCGAGTACGCACGAGCACCAGTAGGAGCTGCATGAGCAGCGGCGCGATGAGGAGGCGCGGATGGGCCGACCGGAAGGTATGACCTCTCGATCCTGCCATTGGCTTCAAACTCCTTCACAATGCGCTCGACCTCGGCGAGGTCCTGGATGCCATACCAGAACAGGCTCTTGCCTGCACGCGTGAAACTGCCGTCCGCACGTTCGAAGTGCCAGCCACGGTTCTCGTCATCGGCTTGTGCAGTCCAGAAGAGCTTGCGGTGGTCCTTCTTGATTGCGTGGAAGACGTTGTCGAGGACATTGTTCAGGGCACCACTGCGAGATGCTAGGAGCTTTGTCATAACAGGGACTTCGCCTTCCGGATGCGAGACGACTGCGAGGACATCGAGGGGCTCGTCGCCATAGATGGTGTATGGTGTGTTTTTGAGGTCATTCAGCACGCCTGTGACGCTCTGGAAGCCGGCGAGCACTTCGGGATCACGGTCGTGCACGACTTGGCGGAACCTGTCGGCACCGATAGCGTCAATCGAGTTGTGCTTGAAGAGCTTGTATCCACGCCGGATGAGCGTGCCAGCACCACTGTCCGTAAATAGTTCCTTCTGGAGCGATGCGGCCGAGATGACGGCGACGGAGGACGAGCGCGGGAGGTGGTCGAGCAGCTCCTTGAACTCGCGGAGCTTCAGCTTCGTACCGTACTTGACCCACGGCTCCTTCATCAGGCTGTCGTATTCCTGGAGCTCTGTCAGCCTAAATCTACCTTCAGAAGCGGCGGAATTACCTCGTCCAGGTTGATAACGTCGAGCTTCTCCCCCGTGACCCCATGGAACATACCGCCCTTATCGTTCAAGAACACGATCTTCATCGGCTCCAGCTCCTTGGCGAGCTCTCCCGCAGCAATGTCGGCGTTGACGTTGAGGATCTGGCCGTCTGCAGACTCTGCGAGGCTGGTGAGGATGGGAAGGGCTCCAGCACGAATGGACGCCTCGATGGGCCTCTTGTCGACCTTGGTGATCTTGCCAACGAGGCCGTACTTGTCCTTGTCGAGGTAGTCGGCACTGAAGACGCCCGAGGTGATGGGGCGGGCGCGAGTTCCGAGCTTCTCGAGGGCGCCTACGAGCTTCAGGTTCTCCTCCAGGAACACACGGCGGGCGACTTGAAGGGTTTTGGCGTCTGTGAACGGGTTAAGCCACTCCGTAACATGCAAACAAAACAAAGCTCACTTGTAACCCTGATACCGTCGATGTAGTCGGGCACAACTCCCTCACGCTCCATGATGTCGTTCAACTGCGGTCCTGCTCCATGAAGGACAACAGGGTACAGTCCAACCCGGTAAAGGAAGCTCAAGCTGAGCGCCAGCTCATCGAGCTCGGCTAGAACAGCGCCTCCGACCTTGATAACAGCAAACTTGGCTGGCTGGGAAGGGTGGGACGAGGAAGAGAAGATGCGAAGGTGACGCTCGACTTCGCGTTTGGTGCCAATGGAGTACAGCAAACGAGTGATAGTGTCCTATAGGGCGAAACCGGTCATTCCACCAGTTCAAAAGCATCTGATAAGATGAGGAAAGACATACGCGATCGGTCTGCGCAACGGATTGGATTCTACGAATTGCAGTCCGCCGCACGGCCTGTACTGCTGCCTGGCGTTGTCCAGCAACAACAACGGCCTGCCTTGCCCCTCTCGCGACCAGACGCGACGTAGTAGAGACTGCGAGCATTGCAGAGATGGATGGTCGTGGTAGAGCGGAAGAAAGAGCTTAGAGGTTTTCCGGTTGTTTTGGAAATTTCGTGCTTGGCTATGCTTGGCCTGCGACCTCCGTATATCCGACGACTTTATTCGGACCTGGAAGGTGTAAACTGCTACTTATGAAAAGCTATGAAAAGCCTGTGCAAACTTTAGAGCTTTTATTGCAGTTGGATGCGGTGAATTAGCCACATATGCATGTCATTGTAGTTCCGACGTTCATCTTACGGGCTATAACTCGGAGTCTAGAATCTCGCATAGTAGGAGCGTAGCGTTGGATATTGCAGTTCACGTTGTACTATTTATTCCGGAGTATAGAAACCACTAGGCAGCGGTGTGAGGGTTGAGAGCTCAGAGAAGTCCCCCCAAAAAAGTTCACACAGGCCGTCAATGGATAGGATGAGGATGATAACTGTTGCTCAAGCTTTCCCTTACATGAGCGTTAAGATGACCTCTTGAAAACTGTAAAGACTCATCAACTCAAAACACAGCTACGCAAGAAGAGAAAGGGTATATTATATTATACGTGATAAACTATTCCTTCATCGTAGCGAATTTAGAACAGAGGCGGGAGACCAAGGACAGCGACGACGTTGGCGAGGCTGAGGTGGTAGACAATCGGAATGACGGATATAATTGTGGGGATCAGCAGAGCCAACAGGCCAGGGACGAGGGCAAGCACCACAGTGAGGAGCTTAGCAACGAGGCCGCTGAGAAATTGTGAGTCAGACGAAAGAAAAGAATACATCAAAGCCACTAACCCAATCTCCGCGATGGCTGGCCCGACAACACCGTGAGCGGCGACACCGACGGCAGCATACACAAGCCCGAGGACGGTGAACAGCAGCTAGGAACATATTCAGCTACTTGGGCAGGCGCATATGAGAGATACTGACATGGATGACAGTGCCAACAACGAAGGAGACCTCTTTGGTGCTGAGGATGGTGTCGCTCAGGGTAAGAGCGAAGTCGGTAGGGTGCTCGACAATGTATTGGACATTGATTAGAGCGTCGTTCAGGATGAAAGCAACCTCGTGGAGGAGGTCAACAACAACCTCGACCTTGATATCAGCCTTGACCTCAACAGCAGCCTCTGAGAGAAAGAAGCGTGTCAGACTGTGAAAAATGCAAAAGCAAAGAGAAGGCTTACTGAGCTTATCAACAACGGGATTGAGCTTGCCCAAAATGCCCTTGAAGATTTCTGGAAGGGAGGGATGGGCGGCATCGACGATATCACGGCGGATGAGGCCGCCAGTAACACCGCCAACGGCGCCTACAACACCAACGGGGTTGGCAGCGATACCTTGTACGGTGCCGACGACGCCGCCAATACCACCGAGGATATCAGCACGAGGAAGTGCGGGAGCATGCACTCCAGGGAGCTCGGGCAGGCCTGGTACAGCAGGCAGGGCAGGAAGAGCAGGCACAGGGAGGCCTGAAGTCAAGTCGGCGACATTGGGCGCAGAAAGGGGCGCAGCGGCGACGAAGGACGCGCAAGCAACGGTGGCGATGGTGGAGAGCGAGCGGAAGAACATCGTTTGTCGATGAGTTGGATAAGGGGGGAAAAGAACGTGGGGATTATCACAAAGGATAAGGTGGAGGATGCGAAGGCAACAGAAAGCGACAGAGTCGATGAAGGAAATTAAGGGAGAGCCTCCTTTTTATATGCGCCGCCCTAGGGTAGAAGCGCCAGAATATCATGCACGAGTTGTCTTGTTTGCACGGAGCGAAATTGCGCAAGACACTGGCGATCATCACATTTCCCTGGTTAGGCAGCCTCGGAAGACACCCGAGGCTTCTAGCGCCGTTGTACGCAGGGGAGAGCTCAATTTGAGCCCAATTAATGAGGAAGAACGGAAAAGACTGGTTTAAAAAGGTTAGTCGGTGATGGTCCTTCGGTGCTCTAGCCAAGAAAAACGTAAGAGACTTGCCTTGTTTGGTGTTTTGGACCAAGGCTTGATGACTCCCGCTCCACAAAGCACCCACGAAAATGCTAGCGGTTGCTATCTCGATGTTGGAGCAGTTCACTGAAAGTCGAAGAGATCATTGATGTCTTCAATGGAATCTTGAGCGCTGTTGGTCGCTGCTCCTCAAAGGACTGATTTGCGGAGCCCTCTGGGACTGGGATTGCGAGTTAGGATGTGGATTCGAACTAGAAAAAGTCCGAAATTGCGACGTAACAAATCGACTGGCGCCATATGCCCATCGGGTCTGGCTGCCAGAACCAGCGCTGTTTTTTTGGGATTGGGGGACCCAGACAAGAAATGAGATAGGAGCGCTTAAATTTAATTAGACTGTTAGCCAGATGTTTGGGATATCTTGGCGTGCGTATGTAGGCGGTGGAGCGACCAACAGTCGGAACCGATGATCCGTGAAGCGACATGGCGGTCATTGAAGCACTTGACAGCTCCGTTGATTCTTTGTAGCTTGACAGAACAAGTCTGAAATTATTCGAATGTCATGCGCCACACTTCTGTAACTTTACATGTTCGTAGGATCCGTTTCAGTTGCCAAGGAAAATGGAGGAAAAGATGGATCTGCTCTATCCCACGTAAAAAATGCACACAACGCACGCACATATAATGACACACCTGATTAGACACCGTCAAGACCAAAGAATATCCTCAAACAGGTGGAGCAGGTCGTCTTCGCTTGCTGAATGATCTGGAGGCGAGCCGTGGAGCAAGATAAGCACCCTGCAAGAACATGCAACGAAGAGAAGACGATACCTATCCAACCTTTTCGCTGCTCATTCCAGCCGAGCACTTCCTTCAGGTTGCGAACGAGACTCGCCACTGTTCGGGAGATATGTCTTGAAAGGAGTGGCGGGATTTGGAAAAGAGGAACGAGCGACGGTTCGGACAAAGACACAGACTGACAGGGAAGGGCATGAATTGGAGCATCAACGCTGCTCCAATGAATTTATTGCTGTATCGAATGATGGGCCGACTCGCTGCAGGAAGGATGATAAACTGGAGGCAAAAGCCAACATGCCCCCGGCGTGTCTGCAATAGGTACGGACAGCACAAAGTAGGCGAAGAGAACGGGAAGAATGAGGATCTGAAGGGCTCGAGAGGAAAGGCGCATATCACGAATCAGTGCGAAGATGTCTCCAGGAGGAGAAAGCAAGAGGGGAAAGCAAGAGATACTAGCCCAACAGACCATCGTCTTTATGCTCTCATACGACCTGGGCGGTGATAGGAGCTATTTGTAGACACCACTGGGTAGATAGGGAAATGGACATACTGCGTACTCTAACTGAACGGGCTGGTACAAGTAATGAGTCTCCATGGGTTCAATTTGCGCTGAATCACCGAGAAGAGCCGCCATCGATGAGATGGCGAAGACTGAGTTTGGTCGGCTCCAGGCCATAGTCTTCAGGACTTAGGCGTAAGGAGAAGTGACTTGGGGGTGCAGAAATAGGAACTGGAGGGGAGAGTGGAAGCTTGGATCCCGCAGATCTTGATGCCGAGCACGAGAGCAAAATCGACAAACGAAGAATAATGATACAAACCCAACGAAACCAAAAAGTAGAGAACATGCCTGAATCCAGAACGAGTGGGTATGCTTTTAGAGTAGCGTGTCCAAGTAGGTAGCATATAGTCTATAGGATCGCCTTCTTCTCTGCAGGTGTTCCACGAAGGCTTGCAACGAATTCAGCGATGGCGCTCCAGTACCCCGGTTGGGTGCAGGTATCATCTATCAACCATCGATGACACCACGTACTCCGTCAGAGGACTGCCGACTGAGAAAAGGGTAAAGAAACGCACTGTGTCCACCATATTCGAACTCCATGAACTTTGCCCTCTCCAGCCCGACCTTATACTCTGTGCCATTAACCTTCTTCTTCTCGCCCCTCTTCGCTACAGCCTCCCAAAGTGCGCGCATATGTTCCTTCGGGACGATCTCATCACGCATGCCACTTAGCATGAGAATCGGCGTCGTCGCGGGAATGGAGGGGATTTTGTCTATTGAAGTCCATTTTTGGTGGCATAGGAAGGAGAAGGGCCCAAGAACTGGAAGCGCGTGTGGTACCAGAGCAGGAAGAGAAGTGAAGGTGTTTTCGAGAATGAGAGCTTCGATCTAGAAATAAAGAGATCAATTCAACCAGTCAATCAAGTGAATATGGAGATAGATAGACTACCTTCGCTGGGTTGCTACCGGCAAGGTCGATGGCGACAGCGCCTCCAATAGACTGACCATAGAGTACCTGCAGAGTGTTAGTTCTAGTCCAAAAGTCGAAGAACAGGAATCACAATTGGAGTCTGCTTGAGGGTTGGGTGCGTTGTTAGGTAGTCAAGTGCAGTTTGGGCATCTATCCGCAGTCCTATATAGTTGCGTAAGTTGCGCGATATGGCTCTCTTGAACATCGAGGAATCTACCTTTTTCTGACGGTGAACCTTCAGAGTGACCGTACCTAGAGAGCAGTATGAATAGGGTTCTAGGGTAGCGACGACAAGTCCTCACCCTCTGTACGACACCATCAGGACATTGCAACGCATTCGCTTGTAGAATATGCCCGCAAGCGGTATCCGATGACCGAGGTTTCCACCATTTCCATGAAACATGACGACCGTAGGCCGTCTGGAAATGAACTGTATTCAAAAATGAGTTCCGTCAAAAAAGCATAGAACCAGATAACGCACTTCATCCTCCGTCATGTCGGGGGTCGTGTCCACAGGATATCCAGCGTGGCCCAAGTCCTTCTTCTGAGGAAGCAGGTAGCATCGCAGTGAGATATCGTCTGACGTCTTCAGCTCCAGATTCTCATAGGGTAATTCGAAGTCGGATGGCACGGCAACATCTACTTGGACAGGGTAAATCACAGAGAAAAGCTCGAACATAGATAATGTCCGCACCTGTCCGAGACCCAGGCGGGAATGCAGATGGGTATATCAGATAATTTTGGCCGTAGTAGACGAGGCCAACGCCTATGAAATGTTGCGCATTGGGAGGGTCAATTGCGATTATCTAGGAACATGAGGCTAACCAACTGTCGACAACGTTGCAGCGGTTGCGAGGGTGCCCTTACAATGACGGATTAGAACGAATAAAATGACATTAAATTCGTTCGTACCTTTGCAAAGCTCTCTAGAGATGGGAAGAAGCCGGACATGTTCAGCAAGCTGTGGGTAGAACGGAACTTGGCCGGACACCAGTGATGGCGACGTTTAGGGAGACTTTGTTTGGCTTAGGAAGGGAACGCAAATACGAATAGGGCTTAGCTTAGGGGCCATTTCAGAGAAGATGGTTATACACTATTTATTTCGGAAATATACAGCCTATTCGTTATCGTGAAGACCAAGTGAAGACTCGTCCTCATCGAGTAGCCCTGGGAATCATGGGGGGGATCTAAGGGAATAACTCGCCAGTCCTTCCTTCACCTCAAACCGCGTACTTCTGTGTCCACTCCTGACTCACTCGTTGTGCGTCCTTCTCGTCCTCCTTGTAGTGCTTAGCAACATCGGTTGCTAGAGGATCATCGGGGTTTGGCGCGCTTAGCAGCGCCTGTATGGATAGCAGAACTGTTCGGATTTGGAGAGCGGGCGACCATTTATCTGCGGCTGATGATAAGTGCATAGTCGAAGTATAGAGCATGGTCTCCTGCACCTTTCAAGATATCTAAACATATACGACCCAGTTTATCTTATGGTCAATCAGCAGACGCTCTTCACGACGGTGTACGAGTGTCGTGCGTACCAATATTGGGGTGATAGATCTTCGTCAAGAATCTCACTTTGGGAGGCGCCATAGGATATTCTTCGGGTAGGAAAAGCTCAAGCTTGAACTTTCCATCTGAAAGCGTGGTGATGCTTCTGGTCAGTGCCGACATCGCTGGACACCAAGCCGCCCACTCACGTTGGAAGGGACTGCCCTCAGGTCCGTCGATAGTCACGTCAAAGTAGCGCAGATTATCGTCATGGGGTGTCGCGGAGATTCCAGGTGCAGGATCTGCAACAAGCCGCTCTGTTTCCTGAGAAGCGGCACACGACAAGGAGTGTAAGCCTTTCACTGAAAACGAATGGTGTTCGGGTAATGACCTTGATAATTCTCTGAGATCCAAAGCGCGATAGTTAACTATTTCCCTTTCGTGACTGTAGCCAACACAACTCGTACCTTTGGAAGGGCCATCTAATGTCTGTGCGCCGAGCAGAAACCCGATGTAGATGATGTGGTAGAAGTGAAAGCAGAAGACACCAGTGAGCACTCGGCAATCGTGCCGATGGTTCAAGCTCAGTCTATCTCCGATTGCGGCAAGTGCCGGCCGAAGGAGGTGTGCATTACAGTTCACTGACCTCCACAACCTCAAGCTTTCTTAAACGTTGACCGCCACCATTGCCCCGTCCAGAATGACACAGAAGTGTTCATCCGTCTTCATCTTGCTCCCCCACCAACGACTACTTTTTAGTCAATCGTTTCCGGAGTTTCCGGCGGGGCATGACTTTAAGTTCGAGTTGCCAAAGTCCCGGAGGATTTCGATCCTGTCACCGATCGTCGCGGCGCTGGCCGTTATCCTATAGTCATATCGACTCGGAGGATTTACACGGACTACTGCCCATGTCAGCTCTCCATTTCGACATTCTCTATGAAGTCATACGCGAGGTGGATGTGTTCAAGAGGAAGGATCGCCAAGCTGCCCTGATCAGCCTCTCTCTCGTTTGCCACTCCCTCAGTGAAGCCATTCGACCTATTCTATTCCATGAAGTGACTTGGCCCCATCCAAATAAGCACAATAATGAAAGAGGGCTTCATTTCCTCCCTGAGGTGCTGTGGCCATACATTCAGTGAGTTTATTCGCTTTTCCACCCAGCGGCTGGCTGTGCTAATATCCCGTAGCCGATTTAATCTCGACTGGCCAGACCATTGGCCGGATGTCTTCCCACCATTGTGGGGCACCAAGTCCCCGGGTGAAGGAATTTACGTGCCCAAACACATGGACAAGCTGGAAGCCGCGCTCCCTAGGATGACCAACATCAAAACGCTGCAGATTATGTGCCCATTCTACCCGCCTCGGACCTTGCTTGCTGCCATCGTCAAATGCCCGAACATCACAGACCTCAGAATCATCGACACCCCAATCCACGTGGGCGACGTGCTCGCCGTTCCGCAAAACTTCTTGCTGACTCGCCTGACGCTAGGTGCAGTTGGCGAAGCGGTCCGTGTCGGTGAAGGACCCTACAATAAGAAATTTCAAGATCTATCGTTCTACACACGCGAGTATCGCAAGCGGTATGGTGGTGAAATCGGCCTATCAAGTACAGCACATCCATACATCTTCCGCCTCGGACGCACGGATTCGCTCACGTATTTGCAACTCTCAAGCAAGTACGTCAACTTGAACGCGTTTCGGCAGTACGAGTGGCCTGCTTTGGAGACCTTCGTTCTGACAGGTGCACCACTACGGCGAGCATGGGCCCCAAAAGTGCCTTTGGTCGACGTTATTGCACGCATGCCAAAACTGTTCGACCTGCGACTCCTTTTCGCCAAATCCAACCGGAAGGACGATGAACTGACGCAGATCGTGCCCCCGAGATACCACGCACACGAGCACAGTCCTGCTAGCGTTCTTTCACAGATCAGATACCTCGCACTTTCAAATGCATACGATTCGCAAGACTTGCTCCACTATACGAGCTTTCTCGAACGTCTGTCCGTCAGTGCCATAATCGCCACCCCACGCATTCCCATCGCTCTTACCCGACAAGACATCGACCAAGTTCTCGATGACCTTGCGATTGGAGGAGGCAATGTCGGGCTGAAACGTCTCAGGCTCATGACAGAAGATGAGCTGAATTTCTCCCTTTTCGAGAAGATCGGGAGAATATGCCCAGCTCTGGAGTTCGTGGAAGTAGAGCTCTGTGGCTATCGAGAAGGCGAGGCTGGATTTGAATGGGTCAGTGCCGTCTGTGCTTTTGTAAATGCTAAAGAATTTATGACCTTCGCAGACAGACTATGGTGACGCCTTCTCAACCTATGCCCACCTCCAGGAGCTCCGCGTAGGAATACCATTTGCCGGTTGTGACGAGCACGACGAGCACGACGGCCAAGATCTGGAGTGCATACGCTCAGACAGACGGGATTGCGCCATATACCTCGCTTCTCGGGTACCCACTCTCCGTCGAATCAGTTTCGAATATCGTACCCGTACTGGAAGCCACAGACATGAAGACCGGTGGCTTGACTTCGACGTCATCCGCCTCGGGGACGGGAAGATCCGCGACATCCGAGTAGCTGAGCTTGACCAGTCGTGGTACCCAATCCCGGAAATTTGGGAGAGGGTTCCTCTTTATGATTACTGATATTTTTCTCTGGGACATTATTGAATGGCTTCCTCCTTTTTGGTGTTTTGTTTTTGACAGATGCTTTCCCTTTTTTTTCAGGTTAAATAGGACAGTCAACACATGCTTGTATTTCTACAAACCAAACGGCGGTATCTTATGCAGGTCAAGATTCGTTGAACTCTGTCTGTCCAGAACGGACCGTCATAACATCTTCCCTTCTCGTTCGTGCCATCATCATGACCCACAACCTATCCACCGTTGTCGTAAGGTTGACAAGGTAGCTGTTATCGATGTGAACATCTGAGGAACCTGTGAAAAACGGCAGGCAAGCTGAAGCTCGCCATTTGCTGCTACTAATATCCCTGCGGAATTTGAGGTAGGGAAGAGACAACCAGGATTCAGTAATATGTATCCACAGTGGGAGAATTAATCGGACCGCAGAGCCGTCCCACCAACATCTTCTCTTGCCTTCTCAAGCACGTCCACTCGGAGCGCTCGTCATTATCGATGTTATCTTAGCACAATCTCCCTGTACAGCCGCGCTAGCGAATGGGCCCGGCGGTATAAGTATCTTCTCTTCGTGAGATAAAGCCCTCATCCTGCCGCCATCGTCTAGTCATGGCTCATCGCAAGTCTAAGTCCGGTGGACAATCGCAAGGACCCAAGCAAGCCGCAGGAGGAGGGGCATCTCGGTCCCCCAACCCTCAAGCTACCAAGAGGCCTCGATCTGTAGCTACAGCCCATCGTGATTGCAGTAACTCTTCCATCGTCTTCCATTATCCTAACTTCCTCTCAGCCCAGATGATGGGAAACGCTTCCTCAAAGCCTCCAGCATCATCAGGTCAGTATTTAACCCAAGCTCCCCACTCCCCAAATGTAAGAGACTGATTGCGTGTTGTCGGGTACAGCTGCTGCACCTAGACCCCCACAACCACAAGCCACCGCACACCGTCCATCAAATGGGACTAAACGTAAGCCTCTAGCTTCAAACCTGACAAATACTCATATTCTTTACCTCAGATCAAAATGCTGGTAACGGGGCTCCCAAATCTCAAGGCGCCAACGGTTCGAACTTTGTCAGAGGTAAGCATCAGGGATTTGGAGCTTGCGTACATGCTTTGTAGGTCTACACTGGTCTACACGGCTCGTGTAAGCAAGTCCCTAAGTCCTGATGAGCACCTTCAACATCTGCTTATCAATAGTGTCTCTATCATCAGCCGAAGCAATGTCTGGACACAGGGCATCCCAAGATCGATCTGTAAACCAGGGCACGCGTAAGTTCTTCAGAGCATATCGTTCTTTTCCGGTACTAACGGAATCTTTCGTCAGCTAAACGTAATGGAAGCGGGCTGAACAACGGCCCTCAAAAAATCCAAGGGCATTCACCTCAACGTGAGACTTATCCTTGTCCTCACCCGCGTGATCTGAGGTTCCTGTCATACAGCCAACGTTTCTAAAAACGAGGCACCGAAGCCGAAACATTCTCAGGCCTTCTTTGGAGGCAAGCTTATCATCTTCATCCGTCCTTACACCATCCAATTAAACGGCCCTAATAGGTCACTCTTCGGCCTCTAACTCAGCGCTGTAAGTATTAACCTGTTATTCATCTGTAACTGGGGATGAAGGTATTGGCACCAGGCCTTCACCACCCCGTCCCGGAAACGTCCAACATTTGCATGTGCCCAAAGGTGATCCCATTAGACCTATTCAGATGTCGTCGTGCAACCTAAAAATCGCCGTAAACTAGCACATGGAGCAACCATATCCGGGAACAAGGTGTTCCAAGACCCATCGCCGACGTGTAAGACCCCCTACTGTCCCTCACCTTACCAGTGATTGAATCAGTGTTGCAGCAAAACAGAGTGGCTATACCCAACCTCGTGCTCAAAAAGCACAGAACCATGCTCCGACCCCCCCAAAGGGTGAGCTCTAGCCAATTTTTAAATTTATGGTCGCTCATGTTTATTCCATATTGCCTACTTTCTTTTCAGCATCGCCAGCCCATCAACAGCAATCAGGAAAAAGTGAGCCGTCCTACACCCCCTCGCTGTTTCATTTTTATTGAAGGAGTGTAGATACTGCCAGCAACACTTTCCCAAAGGTCCAGGTGGCAACAACGCACGCTCAACACCCTTCGCGTGGTGGTAAGTCTGTGTCATTTCCCCCTGTGTGCACACCATCTAAACTCGAAGCGCTAGGTCGATCGTCTGCACCACCAGCTCAAGGTTCTGAGAAGCCGTCGCATAAGTCTCAACAACAACACAAGGGTAAGCCTCGGTAGTGTATCTGTCCATATGGATAATCATTTTTTGTCTTGTTGGCAGCGCCCCTGCACTCGCGTCTCATGCAAGAGACATCCAGTAAAGGCGAGTGTTTCAACCTTGTAACTGCAATGCTCACGTTGGCTGATGACCATAGAAGGCCACAAGGACACCCCTCCAAAGCCCTCGACGAACAAAGGAAAGCCGCCTACGGAAAGTGTGCTGTCGACCGTATTTTCATTTTTTTCTACTGGATGTGAGGTTACCCATTTTCATGGTCTATTACTTATTTAACCGACTGTGCATCCCCCAGCGAAAGCTCCGGGGAATCCGTCCCATAAGTCTCAGCATGCGCAACAAGGCAGAGGTAAGCCTCGGTAGCATATCTATCCATAGAGATAATTGATCTTTGTCTTACTGGCAGCACCTCCGTACTCGCGTCCCGCACAGGAAACGTCCAATAAAGGCATGTTTTTCGGTGCTGTAATTGCAATGTTTGAGTCGGCTGATGTAAATGTAAGGCCACAAGAACACCCCGACCAAGACCCCGATGAACGACCGGGGCCAGGGACAACCGCCTACTGAAAGCATGTTGCCAAAAGTCTTGTCATCGTTTTTCTCTACTGGATGTGAGCTTGCTCATCTTCATGGTCCGCACCTTATCTAATCGAATATGTATCCTCCAGCGAAAGGTTCTGGGAATCCGTCGCATAAGTCCCAGCATGCGCAGCAACACAAAGGTAAGCCTCGGTAGTGTATCTATCCATACAGATACTTGATTTTTGTCTTACTGGCAGCGCCCCCGCACTCGCGCCTCGTGCAGGAGATAGCCAATAAAGGCAAGTGTTTCGATGTTGTAATTGCAATGTTCAAGTCAATTGATGTAAATGTAAGACCACAAGAACACCCCTCCGAGGCCCCCAATGAATGACCGGCCACAGGGGCAGTTCCCTACCGAGAGCGTGCTGCCGACACCGAAAGTATCGCCATCAAATCATTTTGCTGGATGTAAGTTACCCATCTTTATGGTCCGTTACTTATTTAACCAAATGTATATATCCCCAGCAAACGGTACTGGGAACCGATCGGTTAACTTCGTGATTCCTCCTGGATGTATGTTCTTCCACTGTTCCATGAAGACATGGCTAAATTTGCTTCTCAGCGACACACAACTCTGCAACTGTTGGTAGTGGGTCTCTCCACTCTCGAGTTGCGAAGCAAGGGCCGAATGTTGCTAAAGGTAATGATCGCTGAGGTTATCGACATTACATGGACTCACACTTGGTTCAACTCCAGGCAGTGCAAATGTGCCCCAGGCAGCAGCGGTCGAACCCCGGACCTGGGGGCAGATGATTTCATCTTGGTTCCTTCCATCAGCGCCCCCTGTTGACGTTCAGGCTGCAAATAAATCAACCTCAAGTTCGATGAAAGGTAATGACACTCCTTCCTCTCTCGTTTCGCATGCTTAACACGGTCCATCAGCAAAAGACCCCAGCCCTAAGCCGCAGGCTCTGAACTCTACCAAAGGTAATCCCCAATCAAGCCACATTAACATCGACTGAAATGACTTCATTATTGTAAGCCAATGATGGCCGGTCGAAATCTCACCCTGCACCGGACTTGTCCTTTATTCCATGTGAACACTTGAGGAAGGAACCCATCTTATCAACGAAAGGCGCGAAGAATGGATTACAGGACCTGCCAAATCGATCAAACAACTCGGACACATGTAAGATCTTATTGCGATCGCTTTTGCTCGTTATGTTTTATAGCCTATTCCCATACTTTTTCCAGCATCCTCAGCGACTTCGCCGAAGAAGAAGCAGGCGCCGACTCGTCATAATATTCATAATATGCTAGCGCGAAGTGATGGCGGCCCACAATATTCCTCAAGTGTGTCGGAAAAGCATGAAACGGCCACAAATTTGACATGTAATTAAGCCCTGTGCTCTTTACCCATCGCATGGACTAACTTAAATATCTAGCCGCATTGAGTCATGCCACGGATCGCTCTCGAATGTCGAGCAAGCCTCACGCAGCTGCTGTGCACCATCTAAAACAATTTCAAGTTCGATCGAGCTCTAGCAAAGGTATACCTTCAACGTCACCGTGATCCTAGCAATGACTGACATTTTCTATCGTGACGCAAGTATTATCTCAGCATGATCCTAAAAAGAAAGCTGCTGTTCACAAAGGCTTACTACGTCAACGTACCCCCACTCTGAGGTGGCGAGAATCCGATACTCCTAGGACCGTCTCAGCATACTCCACCTTAACCGCTGCGCCACTCCCATCGCCTCCCAGGAACGAGCTCCAGAACAAAGTTGCTCGTAAAACAATTTCCCAGAATCCTGATCTCTTCAAGGTCGTCTCACCGATCAAGGTTGGCGTCTTCAAAGAGTATGTCAAGGACCACCCCAACCAATCATTCGTCCAATCTGTTGCCCGTGCGCTCAAGAAAGGATTTTGGCCATGGGCGGACACCAGTGATCCAAGTTTTCCTACTACGTATGACGGTTCGCGTCAGGGTTCTCGTATTACCAGCGAGGATAAAGCCAAGTTTATTCGACAGCAGTGCGAAGACGAAATGGAGCTCGAGCGCTGGTCGGCTTTGCGGTATGGCTGCCTGGGATGCATTCCGCCCCATCAATGCTGTTCCGAAAGCACTCCGGAAGTTCGGCTCATTGTCGCCAGGCAGGGGCGCCGCCCTAAACTCGACGACTTCCAAAGTCTCAAGTCAATCTAACAATATCACGTCCGAGAAACTCTAGCCGTTCGGAAGATATCCTCAACGCAAACTTTGCTGTTCAAATCAGATGTCAAAGCGCGTACCGACAGTTGCCATGCATCCATTATGGCAGATTAAACAGGCCATCCTCATCGACGGTCAGTACCACATGACCGGTGCAACACGTTTGGAAATCGAGGCGGTGGTGGAACTGGGCTCATTATTCCTCCGTCATTGGATTGCCACCGGAAAAAGGTGTATCCGGTTCCTGGGATATGTCGACGTCACTTTGCTGGGATTCGAGCAAACAAAAAGTTCTCAAGCTGTACAATAACTCTCCCTACCAGCAGCCCGACTCTTGAACTCTGGACGAGCTGTATCCGCAGACGGAAAGCAACTCTCCGCCCTTCCCTTCCTTCCTAGGCTATCACGTCGATGCAAATGCAAGACAGTCAAGATCCCGACGAGGAAGGCCAGGTAGTTGAATTACTTCGAAGTAACGCTCATGCAGGGAACCTTACATCAACGAGCTGAAGTCCGTTGCCGGGTCTGTTGCAGCGCCCTTAGTCTTATCCGCGCCCTCCAGGTCTCCGCGTGCTCTTTGGATGATAATGCAGTGCAGGAGGGGGTACTACCAAGCTTAGGGTAACGAAGCCTGTGCTCGCAGCTGTCGCGTTGGCGACTTCCTTTGAGCATGGCGCTGTCCGATTCGACACCAGAAGAAAGGTCGCGGTATTGGGCTAGACGACAATAAACAGTATATACAGTATGTTGATCGAAGTCACTCAGCTATGTGGTTCATTTTGAAGTCACAGGACAAAGACAGTGGCGAGAATGAGCGCAGATATTGAATTCATGTATAACAGAACGACTGGGACAACCCACATTACAATTTGTGGACGAACGATGGTGCGTACGCTGTAGTCCTTCAATTTGTGGTCTCAGACAAAGAAATCGTTATTGGGAGAATTCATACGTGAAACTAGCATTCAGGGTCGCGTGCCAGCAAGCGGGAGCAGCAATCTTGAATCCGTCAGGTTTCGAATCCTCAGTGAGGCTTGTTCTGGGTGGGGGACAGTACTGCTTTTGAAGGGATTTAGTGACCGCACTTGGTTAGCCGCAATGTGAGAAGAACCTTACACTGGCTTCGCCACGAATCGAACTGACAAGCTCGTCAGTGTGTGCTTCGAGCTTCAGCCAGGTATTTTCGGGCTCTTTCTAACCTGCAACGTGGGTGAGGAGACAGAATTATCGGGCTTCACGTATTCAGTGTGCTGTGGGCAGTGTATTTCCCGTTGAGCTTGCTCTGCCGTGGCATGGCTTGCTGCAAGGAAATAAGGGGTGCTCAGTCGCGGCTAATTCCACCCCGTTCAGAATCGGGTGTGAATATTTATCATTATGTTCCGCCCGTTGCTTTCGCCTCGGGGGCGGGATGGTGATGGCAGGTGGGTCCATCGCCGTGCCAGTTCAACGTTGTCGGATCCGCGTCTGATCTTGTTTCGCATCTGTCTCACCTTCCCCCCCATTTCTTCGGGGGATTTGAGGAAAACTTGTGAG
Organism: Cyclocybe cylindracea; assembly: GCA_013376435.1. Lineage (NCBI taxonomy): Eukaryota > Fungi > Basidiomycota > Agaricomycetes > Agaricales > Hemipholiotaceae > Cyclocybe > Cyclocybe cylindracea. The sequence continues at coordinate 157,877 of MPNV01001575.1, read as the reverse complement.
TCAGAATTGGGAAGGGGGGCTCTAAATTCGCCATTAGGCAATTTCGCGCAGAGAATAAATAACGGTGGCTCTGGACGACACAAGGGATACAAATATAATTTCTTCAATCAACCGGTTAAGAAGAGGGGAGTGCTTTCATGTGTTCGCAGGCGACACAAGGTCAGAGGCGCAATCTGGGACGCGTGATAGTTTTCTAAAGTCGCAAAGTCAGCATATCATCTTCAGACAGAATCACGATCTGGCGAACGACCTCAAGGTGGATCACTCCCTTTGCATTTTGAATTGTCGTCGACTTCAAAGCCTCCAACGCAGCAACAATCTGTCCAATCCAAAGCCCAAACCCAACTGCTTCCGACAAAGATCTTCCAGCAACGAGCAGCTGTTTCGTTCCAATGGCAATGCTCCTTCCTCCTCTTCAGCCTCTCATCGGAAGATTACCTGTCGGGCAAAAGCGTAGATCGTCTTCGAGCTGAGGAGCCCTTCTGAAGCACGCTGGCAGAGAAGAGCGCCGCGGAAGGACGCTGTTTGATGTTTGCACGCCGTCTGCTTGGCCTTGTTCAATTGCGTCCTCATGCGCTCTATTTCCAGCCTTCGCTGAGCCGTATTGGACGAGATCGAGACGGGGTGTGTGTTACCCGCGTCTCTCCGTAACGAGGATCGTGTCGCCTGTGGCTTAATTTGGACGATCGGGAAGACCAGCGCAGTCCACTGCCTCGGGATTCGCGAGAGCGGCAGAGAGCAGGGAAGCGCAAGCGGTTCGGGTCCCATGCTACCTGCGTGCGACACTCGTGTGTGCAAGGGTTTGGCGGAGTTGCAAAGGAGGGGTGAGACGGCGGAACCTGGGCGACGAGGGCATCATACTGGGCATCGGACATGGTTAGAAGATAAAGTTGTTCTGCGAGGGCGTGGACGCTGGATTGGAGACTTGATATCTACTTAGCTCCCTGCACGAATCAAGACAACTATGATCACGCTGTTTGCACAATGATGGCCCAGCCCGGCCTGTCGTTTCGGCGATTTCATAAGTCTACCGCTGGCGACAGCGACACACGGCACACACACCTGTCAGCGTAGACGCACCCGATTTTGACACACACACATGTCGGAATTCTACATATACACAAACAACATACACACGGCTGTCGGCAATTTCGGCGATCAGCAGAGCCCCAATGCCTCAGTGATCTCGGCGAGCGCTTAGGCACCAAATTTCTTCCCACGCATAAGGCGCCTAACACACTGCTGGGCGACAATTGTCCCTTCCTGAAATGCGGTCTCACTGGTACACGCCCATACATCCCCTTGCTAGAAAAAATGCAAGATAGATAAGAAAAATACTGTATGCACTAACTGATGAAATGAACTGGGCGTACATACGAAATTGAGCTCGAAATTACCCTGGCAGCACACAAATGGATAACACAGCCGAAAAGTGCACTCAAATTACTACCACCTGCAGGCTACAGACCACCAAGGCATCTGAAAAATTTAACATGGGGTACACATATGTCCAAAACGAACCGTTGCGCATTCCATGAAGTAGTTGAGATGCATATGTTCAGGTTAGACAAGGGTACGGGGAAGACATACATAGGTAAGTTGTCTAAATAGGATTCAGCGAAGGAGACTTTCTAACAAACGAAGGCATGTAAGCAGAAAGACGAGCGATCGAGGGAGGGAAGCATCCGCAAATCTATGTAAACTACTAGAAAGTCACTACTAGAGTCCATCCAGCATCTAAGGTGATTCTTCCAAAGTCCGTCGCACAAACTCCCCACACTCAATCTTCGCAGCAGCAGCCAGAACACTCCCACCCCCAACCCGAATATTACCTGCACCTCCATCCGCCCCTACTGGCGAGACAGGCGACTGGCCCCTCGTCGAAGGTGACCGGCTCTCCATCATCTCCGCTCCAAGTCCCGCCGACTCAAGACGACCACACCTCAGCATCGCTCCGAAGCTACTCCCGCTTGCACTGCTCACCCGGCCACTGATGCTGCTGTTCCGCGACGACGGACTCGACAGACCCGAGATGCTCGCCTGCCTCTGACGTTCGCAATGACGAGGTGGGCGTGGAGGCGGCGCGGAGTTGCCCACGACGGTCCCAGATCGATTCCTCAGAGGCACTTGAGGAAGTTGTGCATTTGAGCAACGACGGGCAAAACGCTGGCCGGTCTCAGGCGGCATCTGCCGATTGGAGGTCGAACTTGAAGGAGATAGGCGAGGCGGACCATTCGTAGTGCTACGAGCCTCTCCCTGCCCAGTCGGCGGCGCCGAACCCAATGTGGAGGATCGCGTCATTGGGATCAAGGTTGGTTTAACTTGAGCAACTGGTGCGAATGCAGACGCGCCACCAATCGAGAGATGTGCATATGACGCACGACGTGCAAGGGACCGCGACGGCGTGCGAGGCAGGGGCGGAGGAGATCCGAGATGCCGAGGCGACAGCGGCGGCGGCGGCGGAGGGATCGACGTTTGCTGTGACTGACTCTGGGACGGTCGAAGGTTGGCAAGCGACACGCGGCGCGTGATGATTCTCGGAGACGCCTTCGCTCGCGATGGAGATGGCGATTGTCCTGTCGCGTGGTCACCCCCCGGACTCGACGCCAAAGAACGCTTCCTCGCATGAGATGAAGGATGTGCGAATGGACTCGGCGGCGAGGTCTGCAAAGGTGGCACAGACAAAGGCGACGGCTTCTTCTTGACACTCTTGCCCACACTCAGTGAAGAAGACAGCGATAGCGCGGGCTTCAATAATGAAGGTGGAGGCGGGGGCGGCCGACCGAACGTCGACCCGAAAGGAGTAGACATGTTCTTGCTCGTCCCTCTCGAACGTCCCACTCCACCACCAAACCGCGACAATGCCTCCTCAACGGACGACAGGCGCATTCGCGAACCGAATGTCGGCGTGCCACAGCGAGAACTTGCACGTCCAGCCATCTCCATATCCCTGCGATATTGCTTCGCTTTGATGCTCTGCTCCATCTCTTCTCGGCGATCCTTGAGCATACTGAAGTTTGACGGTCCAGGCCGGCCATGTTCGCCCTCTGCAGGTGGCGATGGAGAAGACGCTCCGAAGCTATCGATAGATGGAACAACGAGAGCGTTTTGTTCCTCGATAGTCTCTGGCGGAATATCGACAGGAACAGCGACGATGTGCCCAAATAGTGATCCCGTCGCCTTTGTGACTTTGACCACCTTCCATCCTGCAGAGCGGGCAAGGGCCACCGTCTCTCGAAGTGTTCTCTCTTGTGCGTTGAACATGACCTGCATCTATGAAGAGCAAAGATCCATGAATAAGGTGTCGCATAGTCGATCGAAAACATACCGTCATGTCCATCCAATACGCATTCGCGCTCGCCTTTCCCAGATTCGCCAACAGTGGCGACGGCACTAGGATGCTCTCTGCACCTTCGACGTCCTCCAAACCGCTTCCCTTTCCGCCTTCTGTGGAGCCGACGTTATCCGGGCAGGCTAGAGGGAGGACAAAATCCGCGATAAGGAGCTTGGTGTCTGGTGTGGCTGCCTCTCTTAGGTGGAAGAGTATTCTGCGCGCGAGATCGTTGGGCCAATCGTGCAGGACAACACGCAGGAGGAAGACGGCGGCTTCCTTGATCGGTTGAGGAGTAAAGAAATCATGGACTGGATGACGAAAGAAGACGATTTTAGCATGGATCGTGCGAAGATGGAGACAAAGATGTACCTTGGAACTTGGCCGTCGATTCTAGCAGTTCTGGACATTTCGCTTTCCAGGCCTATTAGACGAAGTTAGACTCCCTCCAGAAGGAAGACGAAGGTAAAATTATCTTACTTTTTCGCCCATCTCACAAACCACCGGTCGGTCCTGAATGACAAATTTTAGACCCAGTCCGTTGTCTTCACCAGATGGCGACGAGAACGCAGTGGCGAGCAACATGCTCGTCGAGCCGATGCCTCCACCGACGTCGACAACGACACTACCATGAGGAAGCGAGTGCCAGTCGAAGCCTATCCATAACGTCCAAGATGAGCGTTTGGTCATAAACGCGCATATATTAAGTAAATTCGCGAAATAACGTACCATTTTGAGAACCGCACAGGCCCTCCCACCAATCGTTGGTCAAAATGTCCTTTTCCAAAATCTCGCCATCTTGAACGATTAGGTTCGATGTCTGCATTCGATTCTGGCGCCCTCTGAAGTCGTGACAAATCAGTTTCGATCCTCGGTCGAGGGGCGTACGGGGTTCGGTCGGCGACGAAGGACTCGGGTGGTTGGAGTGTCTTGCGTAGGCTGGCTCTGGTTGGGTTGGCTACGAAGAGTGTCCCGCCTGGGACGAGGCGGACGTTCGGGGGTGATAGGTGTCTTTGGGTTCTTTGGAGACTTCCGTCCGAAGGTTGCGGAGATGGGTGTAGGCGGGAGTATGGCTCCTTTGCCAGTTTCGATGCTTCTGAGGATGTCAGGCTTCCGCTATGGCTTTTTTGAACATCGAACGAGGACATACCCGTCGTCGATGTCATTCTCCTTCGCTTCTTTTGCTTTCCTCGTACCAGAGCCCGCGGTCAGGTCCGACTCACCCTCCAACCATCCGAAGAACCCAGTGCCGCTCTTGACAGTATCAAAAGCAAAGCAGAACGGGGCCTTGGCTGGGTCGGAGCCCTCGCGCGTCTCCTTGGAAGGTGAAAGGAAGTAGGCTTCTGTCATATACGCAGATGACTTGTAGCATTCATCGGAGCTAATGGGAAGACAATCATTAATTTAATGGAACAGGAAATGAATAGAGAAATGAGGGCGCACCAAAGGCCAACGAACGCTGCTATTCCGTTTGTTTCCGAATATTTGAATTCTGGTCTGGAAGCAAAAGATGAAAAAAAGGTTAGATGATGGAAGAAAGGGAGACAGACTGGACAGTTTTCGTACCTTCCTTCTGCTTGATATCCTTGCAGCTCCGTGAAGGGTTTTCCAGAATCGACCAGGGACGATATCCGATTGAGAGAAAAGACGTCAGGAGACACCTCTCGGAGGATATGGTGAGTTGCCAATAGTCGAAGAATGTGTGCTGCACGAAACGTCTAAATTTTTGATAACGAAGCGATAACAAACCGCGTACCGAGCTTCGAGGCAGCGACACCATTTTTCTCAGATATGGCCTGAACATGCAGCCCCTCTGGCCCAGCTTCACGAAGTATCTCAACAACATACGAAGTCTCTAACAGACGCATGCACGACGGAAGATGGTACTGAAAAAATGATCAGTATACGTCCATCGCAGAAGAGATGTAGCAACATACCCCCATGACGGCATCGCAAATCGTAAGAAAAGGTGTTTGCACCGTGGCTGCCAGCTGTCCTGCAGCGGCAACGATACGATTGATAGCAACGCCGACCGTTGGATGCGACGTCAGCTGTTCCGATAACGATATTGGGTCGCATGGATCATCCAATGACGGGAAATCGACGCTGTTGGCGGTCCGAGCTGTGGTGGAATGTCGTAGAGATTGTGGCGATGTCGCCAGGGCTGGCGACGGAGGCGGAGAGGCATATCCATGCGAGGTCGATGACGAGGAACTGTACCCTGGTTTAGGTATCGGATTATCGTTTTCTGGCCCAGGGGCCTGATTTGACGATTGCTGATCTTCCTCTTGAGAATGTGGAGTATTGGATTCCGTGTAGCCATGGGTACTGTAGACGCGCTCGATGTCGTCGATGGCATCTCCGATGATGGCATGGAGGCTGCGGAGGATGGCGAGCGTCATGGAAAAAAAGCAAAGAAGGGGTGCTGGACGTCGGGGCTTGGCGGTGCAGGGCAGCAGCAGGGGGGACTGATAAAGGAGCAGACGGCCGACGCTGCTTTTCACGCATGATGGGATTCACGGCCCAATTTCGCGCCACCACACGCCAGACCTGCCAAAGTGCCAGCATCCATGTCAAAGTATATACTTGCTCCTTCTGCGTTCATTAATTTTCTTTACATACACACGTCTTTCCTCCAGTCCTTTTAGTATATTTTTTCCAAGAGAAAGCATGCTTGAGAGCTGTCGGAGAGACCAGCAGACCGATACCGGAGGACACCGTTTGGCGCTACGCCATGACCAGCAGATGTCAATGCCACTAGGAAAATGGTCGATCCTCTAGTTCAGTTCTCGTCAATCAGGTTGCGCTTCCGTGCCATCAAATCGCCTCCTAGGACCCGGTACGCCGAAGAGACCTCAGAAAACTCCAGCATATAGGTCTGTGTCACTTTGAGTTAATGCCCTGGAATCAGCATATTCTTTCAGGGCCAGCAGTTCAGTGCCAGCCGTGAGGGCCCTGAGAGGCCCTGAGAGGAGCACGGAAATGAAGGAGCAGTGACGAAAAGAACAGAAGTCGGTGGGAGGAAAAGAATTGCCTTGCACGTCGTCTCTGATGGCAAGTGTCCATCATTTGCTTGGTCATATTGTGCTGCAGCCCCCGATTTCCCAGCCACGCCCCGTTTTGGGATTCGCCCCTCTTCCTTTGATCCTCCGAATCCCATATCCCTCACGCAATTATTCTTTCAAGGAGGTACGCCTTACTAAAAAAAAATTGGCAGCTTGTATTACGCAACGGCGCGCTTCTCATCGGATTGCACACGTGAAGGACAAAAGGCCTGCTTGGTGAGCTGGAGGAATCGTGGCCAGTGCGGCGTCTGCTTGCCATTTTGACCTTCCTGTCATTTTCAGCGAAAAGAGGCGTTATCCTCTTTTCTTGGAGCTATAAACGATGTGGTGGCTTGATGCAGCTATAGGCAGATGCTACTGTCGATCTTGTTCAGCCGGATTTTATTCAGACCTGCGGCTACGTCTCTAACAAACTATGCGAAAGGATTGCCCAACCCTACTGTCGATCCAGCCGCAGCTGGAATACTCAATTCACTGGATTACTAGTGGCTGATTAGTCGCATTTCGATTATCCGAGGCCTCCATCGTGGCCTAAGTATCGCGGGGAACTCAGGATACCAGCATCCGTATCATGCTGTACGTCTGACGTCCACCAGACTCACCAGACCCTGTTTCCAAAACCCCAAACGCATCGAGAGCCAAATGAGGACCGTTTAAATCGCGCGAAACGTTCAATCTTCCACAATCTCAAGCCGATACGCATGACACGCAGTGATAGCCTTGTCCATGTGCTCTATGTCTACACCGACCCCGCGACCCCTGGGCCGCCGCCTCGCCACCGCCCAAAGTACTTTCGCAACCTTATTCCGCCGCAGTCGCAGGACCTTTGCCTTTCTTATCCAACATGAAAGGTTGGAGTTCGTTTGATTGCTCTCTTCCGGAAGCCAGGATGCAAGTACTCGGACCCGCTTTATGTTCTCCTCAGTCCCAGGCACCTCCAACCTCTTGCTAGTCTTGCGAGTGGCATTTCCGTCCACTAGTACACCTACTTAGCGCACCTTTATGGTCCAAATAATCACAGCAGGACCCAATCGAGCCCAAGTCAACTTGCGTGGCGCACCCTCTTCGCCTTCATTTGGGCTGAGAACATCAAGGCTACTTGGCTGTGCCTCCACCGTTCCCGGACCTTGGCTCTTGCTCTGCCTCGTCGGGTATTTCGTAAGAGGGAGACGCAGTCGGTGGTGTTCTGTTCTTCGCTACAATGAAAGATGCGTCGCAAAATTTGGCTGGAAGGCACGTAATGGGAAATCGAGCGAGGTTATAGGATGCCCCAAACGAGCCAGTCGGCGCTCACTTCCGCTCTCCGTGGGGCTATAGTAGGACTGCCGTGGTCGAGGTCCTTCATTTGGTCTCGAATGCTCTTTGCTATAGGTCTATGATGGCTTGGTACTGGATGTCAGGTAAAAATTAACGATGGGTACGGGTAAAATCGTGTGATACGGGTCAAAGGGGCGTTAGACTACTTCGCCACATAGACCTTATTTGCGCGCCGTCGATGTAGTTGTTATGGTGGTGTCAAATGAACGAATGGAATATATGCTATGATTTATGCACCCAAGAATTTATTTTCCACCCTGATTCTTATGAGCACGGACCAGGACGAGTGATTGATTGATCCTGCAGGAAATTGGAAATTGACGCGTCGCGACGGAAAAATTGGTCATTTCAAGGGTGTTCCGGAAGCAATTCTGTGCACTTTTTTGGCCAGGGTTTTCGTCCGAAACCTCACCAAAACTCCTCGGCACCCGTCTCATCTCGTGATCATTTCCGCAGTGCACTTCGGCAAGCGTACTTCTTGCTCAGGAATCGCTCTCAATTCGGCTCCCTTTGTCACGTGACACGCGTTCGGTCATTTCGGTCATCGTTTGGTCCTGCTCCGCAAAAGGAAAACCCTTGGGATGGCGAAGCTGCCTGGCGAAGCTGCCTCGCGACGCGGCACGACACGGCACGTGATCACTTTCACTGTCCCGTTTTGAGAGATCAGCCAAACGACACGTCCGACTCATTCCTCGCCGCGACCATGGCAGACTCAGACGTCGATATGTAAGCCCACTACTCGATCGTTTTATATCTTTGTGTCTGATCGGCTTTCTTCCCACAGGGTACCCACCAGGCAAGTCGGCGCGGGCTCGGGCAACGACAACCAACCAGTCCCAAAAGACAGCGACTGGGTGCGCCTCCAGAGCACGGACGGGTTCTGCTATATCGTTCCGCGGAAAGTGGCGAATATGAGCGGGACGATACGGAACATGCTGGACACTACGGGTGTGTTACTACTCCCATCTCAGATCCTGTTGCCCAAGACGAGGACGGATGGCTGACTCGCTGTTGGCGTTGGATGCTAGGTGGATATGCGGAGGCCCAAAGTCGCACATGTGAGATACGAGAGAGGTAAGTGTTGCTTATCTCTCATTTGGTTCTTTTCGACTGATGTGTTGGTCTTACGTCGCAGAGGGATCATCTTGGAGAAATTGGTTGAGTACATGAGTTTCAAGGCGCACCATGAGTCCATTGGAATCAAGGAAGAGGTCCCGGTAAAGGAAATGTTGGATCGTATACCGCCGGAAATTGTACTTGAACTGTGAGTTTGCCTTGTGGCCACGGATTGTTGACACGGTGGTTGACGGACGGGAACTTCGCCGTAGATTACTAGCAGCAGACTACCAAGAAGGTGTGTGAACCGTTCGTTCCGCTGATCGAGAGCTAATGTAGATGCGTCTAGTGTAATTTTTTGCATTATACGTTGTACTGGGCGTTTTGTCTTGGCTTAGACCACTGGATCAGACACGCAAGACTTGAGGCAAGCAATCCATTCGATATGTCCGCAATAGTACTTTTTCATGCATATTGAACTCGTCTTCTCAGAGCACGCCACCCACGAAATGCAAAATACCATCAATTTCCATCACTGATCGAACTTCATCCTAGAGGTTTGAATAGCTGTACTACCGATAGGAATCAAATTCGGATCACCCACCGCCAGGCTGCCTTTGTCGACAAGGTGATCCTCGAAGATGATGGAGTTGAACCTCCTTCTGTTCGTGCAGCTCTTTCCTACCGACTTCGACAAAGCTTGTGTCGGACGCGACCTCGTCACCAGGCCCGTTTGTGTGTTTTGCTTCTTCAAAGCGACCGTTGGAGTCACCGCTGGCTGGCCATTCGCTCAGGAGCATCCCAAGCAGGCGCACCAGCATCGAGTCGCATTCTCGGGTGGACGGCTGTTCAATATTCAGTCTCAAGAGAAATTTTCTGAGTCGTGAAACGATTGAAACCCATACTAAGCGCTCTAGGAGGCTAGTCGTGGCGTCGGGTCAAGTCATTTGTTGGTTCCGGTATGTAGCTGTGAGCAGAGAAGAGATGCATAGTGAAAAGCCAACAATTGTAAGTGTCATTCGGTTATCTGATAAGATTATTCCCATGCTAAATCTCCAGTTGGACGGGTTCTTCATCTCCTCCAGGTCGTCAGTTCCCTTTCTCCCAGTTCAACACTACGACAGACCCAACAACCACGTCCCTGAAAACCAAATGGACATCTATGCACTCCACGATACGTCGCTTATTTGGGATGACGCTGGCTACGTATGACAGCGGCACTCTTGTCCATTGGTGCTCGCGACGCTCAAACCGCAGCCACTGTACGATACGTGAAGGTCGTGAATGGCGGGTAACAATCCTGATTTCCCTGAAGAGCGGTATATAAGCTCTCGAAATACTTCTCTGATTTCTCTGATTTCTTCCTTATCCCACCATGGGCAAGTTCTACGACGAGATTCCCGACTTCCTCATCGCATGGATCAAACAACAGAAGATGTTCTGGGTTGCGACAGCCCCTCTCGCGGGGTCTGGTCACGTTAATGTGTCGCCAAAAGGGTATGACGATACATTCCATATTGTCAACGAAAACCAGGTGTGGTACGAGGATCTGACGGGAAGTGGTAAGTTTATCCCCGGTCCTTCCTGGGATAGAACACGGCATTAATGATTCATATACGTAGGTGTTGAATCTATTTCGCACTTGCGCGAGAACGGCCGCATGACCATTCTTTTCTGTGCATTTGAAGGACCTCCGAGGATCGTTCGATTGTTTGGAACAGGTCATTCTGGTGTATTCTGTCGTTGATGCACTTGCTAATACTCTGGACAGGAATTGTACATGAGTTCGACACACCCGACTACAATGCTTTGATCCCCGTGGAGAAGAGACACCCTGGATCCCGTTCTGTCATTGTCGTCGATGTCCACAAAGTTGGCACAGTGAGTAGTTTGAATTCCCTAGTACCCTCTACCTCACACAATTTGTGTTTAGTCCTGTGGTTTTTCCATCCCGTTCTATACCTACAAAGCGGACCGCGTCTTCTTTCGCAAGGTCGCTTGCATTATGGAGTCCGAAGACATCAAGGCTGAATCCCAAGTTGTTATTCCCGCCCGAGGAACCCATACGACTGCCTTCCCAAGCTGTGATCAGCAGCCTCACAACCAGGAGAACGAGGAACTTCCAGTCACCGACAAAGGCCTCAAGGGGTTTTGGATGAAGCACAACAAGGAGAGTATCGACGGACTTCCTGGCCTTCTGACATCGTTCTTGTCGAGGAGGAATTTCCATCCCGTGACCAAAGACTGGGGTGAAGACGATCTGACCGTCTCCACGGGACCGAACGCAAAAGCCCAAGTTAAAATGGCCAAATCCGCGTCGATTAGAGTTTTGCAATTAGTCGATGCGAAGCTGCTCGTGGGTTTTGCATTGGGCGTTGTGGCATCTGGACTGTGGGTCAGTGCCGTTGGGGAGGTGCTTAGATCCAAGTTCTTCTAATTAAGTGCTATCCCGTGTGGTCCTGGTGGACCAGGTTCGATGTATAGTTGGGCTTGGCGTGCGCTAAGATAAGATTGTAAAATCTGATAAGAGTTTCATGCACACACCGTGTGGAAGCAGGGAACGTTTTCAAACCACGCATGTCGTTCACCTTCTCACCTTTTCTTCTCTGTCAAGATCCCCCAAGGTCCATTTGGCAAGAGAGCTCAAAAAATGCACTCTCCATCTCATGGCGTCATGGGGTAGCGGGTAGAACACGCGAAACATCACTAGTACTCTAGTGCCGATGTAGCAGGACCGCTGACAGAGCCAGCGGGATGGGTAGTCGCAGGAAGAAGCGCATATATCGACCTTTCCTGGACATAACACCGTACGTCTGCTCCTTGGTGTGAACTGATGATGATTTTTCCGGGGGCTGTACTATATTAACGTCCGAAAACAATACAGACCTGCCACTCGGCATTGACGCACTCTCCACCTCCCACTGCATCCCATTCTCGCCATGGGGAAGTTCTACGACGAGATCCCCGACTTTCTTATAAAATGGATTGAGCAGCAGAAGATGTTCTGGGTAGCAACAGCACCGCTCTCGCCTGCCGGTCATGTTAATGTTTCGCCGAAGGGCTACGCTGGGACATTCCACGTCGTCGATCAGCATCGGGTGTGGTACGAGGACTTGACGGGTAGTGGTGAGCCCTCCCCGTCAGAGCAGTACGAGCTTCGTCATCGCATTGTGATAGGTGTCGAAACAATATCTCATTTGCGAGACAACGGGAGGATCACCATCCTTTTTTCTGCCTTTGAAGGTCCACCACGTATCGTCCGGCTGTTTGGGACAGGTGAGTTGCAGTGTGTTGGCACACTGTCTCGCGTTTTAATATTTCAGCGTAGGCACTGCCCACGAGTTCGGCACACCCGAGTACAACGAATTGATTCCGATAGAGAAGAGGAGCGTTGGATCACGCTCGGTTATCGTGGTGGACGTCCACAAGGTTGGCACTGTGAGTATGGCTTGCCTTAAACTCTGCAAGACACACTCTCAATGTGAGCTTTGCTAGTCGTGTGGATTCTCGATCCCCTTTTACGCGTACAAGTCGGACCGCATGCTGTTGAACAAGATCGCAGCCCCGAAAGAGCTGGTGGATGTCAAAGTTGAATTAGCAGCACTCGCCAGCTGTGACGACCAGTCGTCAGAACCAAATCCGGAGCAGTTACCCTTGTCCGACGATGGGCTCAAAGACTATTGGAAGAATCACAACGCGAAAAGCATTGATGGTCTTCCTGGCCTTCTGAGTTCATTCCTATCACGAAGGATCTTCAGCGAGGCTGCTGCGTCTAGGGACTGGGGCGAGGATAACGTGTCTATTTCGACGAAGACGGAGGATCCCGTTTCGAAGACATTTGCAGTTACCCAAGTTGTCGACCCAAAACTACTCGTAGGTTTCGTGTTGGGCGTTGTGACGACGGGGTTGTGGATCAACTTCGCGACGGCATTGAGGGCAAAGGTGCTGTAGATAGCGCGATTGGTGAGTCTTTCAGATACTGCGATGCCGGTTTCGTTCTCATTCTCACTGCTCGTATGCAGGATGGATGTATTTCTAACCTAGATATCTCAATGTCAGGGAGTCTTCTCTGGTCTGCGAATCCACTCTTTTCGAGTCTGGATCCCCCTGGGGTCCGCACGAACTCACAAGTGAACCCAAAGACTGTTCCTTCGCCCTGATGACAATATTCGCCCACTCTTGCGCCGTCAGCAACATAGCTGGAATGACCTCAGCCCCGTAGGTCATTCGCTCGCTGCCCACCCTTAAGGTTGAGATGCTGTCGAGACATTCCAATTGGCTGAGAAACAGAACGCGAGTACGCAATTTTCCTGACTCCTATTTGTTTCCAAAGCTCTTTCTTATTATCTGTGTCTTACACCTTCTTCGGCCAGCCCATACCTCAAGAGGGGTACGAGGTAAAGTGGAGCAAGAGTCATGAAGAGCAGTATCGCTGCGTTCGTGTGCGAGTCATCGCACTCACCGCATTGTACTTATGTGATCATGAGTAGATGTAAGTGTTCGTGTTTCTGACGCCGTCGACAATAATCCAATCGTCGTCTCCAAAGGTCTCATTTGAAAGCCGTGAAGAGCGACGCTGGTGAATGACATAAGGAGCTCCCCAGCCGCCACCTTCCGACACTGGTCATTGAATCCGACAAGGCAATTGCAAGAAGAGTGACAGACTGTGCTCTCCCCGATTGACTTTCGGCACCCTTCTCAATTGCGAGCAACCTCTAGAGGAACGGAATCGCGAACTGTCCAACTCTATGCCATCTCTAGAGTCTATTCTTCGATCCTCGCCGAGGTATCGAGCGCCGCTCGAGCCATGACGGCTCTGGCGGGGTGTGCAATAGCGACATTGTGGGTCGAACCCGCACTTTCGTTTACGCCGAAGGACGAAATGGTGGGCTGTGGCTTGCCTGAACAACGCCGCCCTCGCTCCCCAGGGCCCGCACCTCTCATGCGGCCTAGAGGGGAGATACGGCCACAACTTACGATATGCGGACTTTGTTTTTGCGGAACCAGTTGTGGAGACGCCGCTCAACGGCCTGCCAATGATTCTATGCACTTTATCGTATGTATTAGGCATTGGAGCTTCTGTTGCGCCACTGTGAAGTCGAGAACGAATAGGTGCAAGCAAGCTCGTGTTTTGGATACCCGGGCCGTCCATGTCTCATGTTACCTGGAGAGTATCTATGAATGGAAGGCGTTCAACACTGTGATAAACAGCCTTCTGGCCAGACAATCAACAGGACGCGTGCTCTTCAAGACAGGTGCATGGAAGAAAGCTGCTCTATTTATTTAGCGCATACAACTCAGATAACCGCTCTGGCACCGTCACGACATCCAAGTTCAAAACCTGGCCGTCAGATGAAGCACAGCAGGAGTGGGCCTGACTGCGTCTTGCAGTGGGTCTTTGACCGGCTTCCCAAGCCTCAAGGTGCCTGCGTGTCATGTACTCTGCGGCGAAATGGCGCGACTGTGGTGGATTGCTATTGTCTCCGCTGACCCTTAGTCCCATTCATCGGGTCGGAAGTGTTATTTTCGTTCTTGCCTTCTTATTTCCGTCAATACAGTATGATTTCTTGGCAGTGAGGCTCACATCTTCGATACACGTAGAGATGTATCCAGAAATATGACTTCTATATCCTCCATTTCGTCATAGAAAATCGGGAGTCAAGAGTGCGAAATTCTCAGCCCCTTGTGACATAGCTTTGGGAAACTTGTCAGTTAGGGACTCGGGCATAATGGTACCCGTTCTCGGCATACGTAGTAATGAATCAGGCAAGAGGCTTCGAAAGTTCGTTCTCGGACGATAGAAGGCCATTAGAAGGTTTGGTGCTTTCTTATATATTCCACCTTGTGAGCACGGTTTAGTCGACTTCTCCCCGCCAGCATGTCGACTACTTCCGCGCCGACCGCTACTCCCTCCTTTGCGCCTGGTGGGTTCGTCCCCGGCCCCGACGGTTTGGTCGAGTTCCAGATGCTTGGGGCCACCCTGGGATGCATCGCATATGGCGTCGTCGTCATGCTCTTTATCGACTGCGTCCGGCTCATGATCGAGAAATATTCGCATTCAAAATTCCGACAGCGTGCCTTTCTGGGGTACATCGGCGTCATGTTTATAATCAGTTCATTCTTCTTGATATCGAGCATGACGACTCTGCGGAAGACGCTGTTTCAATCTGGTTATGTCGAGAATCGGGGGCCCTACGGGTTTCCGTTGATATTTATTCCTCTATCGCTGTGGGGAGCAGACGCGTTCAGGGTACGTGCAGATTACTGCAGTGCGAGATTTTATGATTGACATATAACGAATAGGTATGGCGCTGTGTTTGCCTCTACAAGGGCATCCGCCTTCCGCGTCAAATCGCACTCACAATTCTTCTTATCTTCCTTGCTGTCACTTTACTCGGTAGGCACAGCGCTTCGTGGAGACTCAGTACGGGGTTTAATTCTACTGTAGGTTCCGGCCTTGCAGTAATGGTTGTGATGTACACGAACCCCCACTTCCTTTCCTCGACTTTCCAACTTGCACAACTTCCAGCGGCTGTCCTGGCGCTGACGTCAGCAACGTTGAACATCTCCTTGGGTGCCTTGATCGCTCTTCGCCTTATTTGGCATCGGAGGCGCACACAGCGAGCGCTCGGCGCAAGCTATGGCTCACCATATACAAAATTTGTATCCATCTGCGTTGAATCCTGCTTGCTCATCGTCGTCGTCAATTTCGCGTTCGCGGGTCTCATCTTCAGTAACCCGATGGCGTCCTGGGTTCCTGAGCAGCTGATTGTCCACATATCTGTAAGTCTTGGCATTATCCAAGTTCAGATGATCAGTCCCAATTGAGCGCCTTGATGCAGGTGATTTCCCCCTTCCTCGTCCTTCGGCGCGTGGCTCAGGGAATCGACGCCATTACCACGTTGCATAGACCACAAGGCGAGAGCACTAATTGCAACGTATCGTATGAAGTCAAGTCCTTCGATCGAAAGCCGACTTCAATTATGAAATTCACCGAAGAGGTTACCGACGTTGACTTGAGTAGCTCTCCGAAAGAAGAAAAATTCCCCGACGCGAAGTAAAGCTCCTCCAACTTTCGACTCTTTTTCATCCCAGCAAGACTATATCTATGCCCAAGGCCTACACTATAGGACGCTGCTACTTAGTATAGCTCGTAGCACAGGACCTTCTAGGGCTTGTATCGAGTTGATAGTGGCCTGTCTCGCACATAACTTGCATGTACATAAGTTCGCATGCCAGAAGACGCGGAAAAACAACCGGAGCTGCGCTCCCTCCGATTATGAATGCAAAATGAATGTACACGCTTTCAGAAAATAAACACTGCCGTGATGAAAAATGGAGTGCTAAGAATGAGCATCGTGTGCGGTTTCCGCATCGGAGAATTCGGGGAAGATTGTGTTGTTAGAGTCGAAACGTTCGACGGAGGATATATCCCAAGTCAACGAGTGTCGGTAGTAAAAGATTAATGTCCTCCTAAAGTTCGCAGCGGTGTGCTTCGTAACTATGCCCAAGAATACCAGTGACCCCGGTTGGATGTATCTGTCCATCAAGAGTGACATTCAATTGTATTGCCTTCAACAACCGTAGTCCAATCCTTTGCTCCAATCCTTGGTTTATTTATCTCCGCACATGGATGCAAAAGATTTTGAAACCGCTGAATATTACTAGTCATCTGTTCAAACTGAATCCCGTGCGCCATACAATCGATCTAGTGGATGTCCCTTCTTATCCTTAGAAGATAAGATCATCAATTACTTCAAGCCTTGAACTCGGGGTTAATTCCGATCATCTCGTCCATATAGGCTGGCTTTACAGGCCGCTGGTGATGATGACGGTGAACATGGAAAGACCTGCAATGTTCTTAAGCAAATGCTTTTAAATGGCATCAAGATACTCAACGTATCGTCCTCCTTCCATCGACAACTCCTGTAATCCCTATGGCGTCTTCAGTGTCGAGGGTTGCTACTTTGTCAAGCGCAGGTGGGCTCATTCCAGACCACGACTACTCGATCGAGCTGAAGATGTTTGGGGTAATCCTTGCCGGCATCGCGTACGGTGTCGTCGTCACCCTTTTCGTCGAAACTACTCTGCTCATGCTGAAAAAGTACACCTACTCGAAGTCGAGGCAGCGGGCTTTCGTCTTGTACATGGCGGTGATGTTTAGCATCAGCACGGCGGCTCTCGTTGTCGGAATGGTGACTCTCCGGAGGGCGTTATTCCAAGAGAGCTATAAAGAGAGTTATGGAGTCGACGGACTCCAGATGGCTTTTGTCCCGTTTTCCCTTTGGGGGGTAGATGCATTTCGGGTACGTGCTGTATTTCGGTTGTGTCTTTATTTTCCTGATATGCAAGTCAAGCTGTGGCGCTGCTTCAATCTCTACAAAGGTATTAACCGCGGAACGCAGATAATATTCAGCATTATCCTCTCCGTTCTGGCTGTAACTTCATTAGGTAGGCGCCTGTTACACGGAAGGAGCACACATATGAGCCTAACGTGGTGCTCGAAATTCCTTCCTAGGATCTGGAATCGCAATGCTGGTTACCATGTTCTCAAAATCTCATGAGCCAACATCAACCTTCCAGTTATTCCAACTTCCTGCGGCACTCCTCACTCTGACATCTGCCACTCTGAACCTCATCCTCTGCCCCATGATCACTCTGCGCATTCTTTGGCACCGATGGCGGACCCAGAGGGTCCTTGGCGAGAAGTACGGCTCTCCGTACACCACTTTCATTTCCATCTGCGTCGAATCTTGCATGATCATCGCTTTCACCAACCTCGTCTATGCGGCTCTCCTTCTTCACCGACCCATCCTCTCCCAAGTTCCCGGACATTTGATCGCTCAGTTGGCGGTAAGTTCCTATATCACTTCTTCCGGAACCGGACTGATCGGACGCAAATTACTTGTAGGTCATAGCTCCGCTTTTTGTCTTGCGGCGCGTAGCTCAAGGAGTTGACGCTATCACAACAAGTGTCAGGCCCAGAGAGAGCCTGCGATTTAACTCACACGAGTCCCAAAATCCTTCGGAGAGCGGGTTGCTACCGTTGGGCATGTGACGGAGACGGTTACAGATGACGGACTATGACGGATTGGGGTACACTGGAAAATATATGGAAGATTCCGCGGTATAAGTTCTAAGCTTCCTAGACACAGACCATTATGAGCACCAAGAACCCTGGTTAGTCCAGTAACACTGATCATCTTATTCCGACCCCTCCATGTATTTTTTCACGCATGACATGAAATTGGGCGCCTAATTTATCGGCCCGCTGATGCCGTCAAAGTTCCCACAGTCAATCCCACCATCAGATCGCCGACATCTCTCGAGCTTCGCACAGATCATTTTACACACATATCGTCTATTGTATCTTCTCTGGTTAGATCAAATCCGGTCTCTGCAGCGGACAGTCGTAGATGTCATTACGGACTACAAACAGAGAGATGGTCCATATCGCGTCCGCCGAAGTTTAATTTAACCTGCTCAAATTTTCAACTTTTCCCCTCTCAAATTATTCAAGCCTTGCTGTGTCCAGGTATGTACATGTACAGAAGCCATTCCAGCCAGAGCAGCGTCTAATTATACGGTAGATAATAAATGACAGCTTATTGGAGTCTGAGATAACTCACTTCATTACAATAGTCACAATCTACGTGTGCCTAAAAAGACACCAACGAAGCGACGCAAAAGGGCTGTAAAACTTGCCGTTACGTCAACAGTTCGCTCCTCCCCGACGTTAGGCTTGAGGGACAGTATGGAATGTTCAAATGGGCCGTTCAGCCTTTCGTGCGGGAGCGGGAGGTGCACTTTCGTTCGGCATTTGATGCGTATATCCCATTCTGTTTTTGTATAGCTGCAAAGTCCGTTGTCCGAAGCATTAATCTGGCGCTTGGGGATCTATGGTATCTCCATCACTCACGAGATAACTTGGGAGTCGCCTCGGCGCCCTCTTCGTGTAGTTCAATCCCTGTCGTATTGTTTGTATACCGACTCCAAGCTGAGACGAGTCCGGGCTACCTTGAACCACGCACGTAAGTAGTATGGAACAGCACATTTCGGTCGCACCATCAAGGCGTCAAATCATCAAGAAAACTATGGATATATGACGGCTGGCAAGCAACTAGAGAGTAGAATAGTCAGAAAGCCGGCAGCAATCAATAAGGATAAGGAGTCAGGAGGCCTCGTCGCTTCATGCGAAGGTGATGCTGAGAACTGTTCCCAAAGTACGATGGAAAAGAGGACATTTGGAATAGTCGTCTACGGCGATTCTGATGTATCTTATGCCATCCGTAGCCCGTACCGATGCTCTCCTCGACGAATAGCTTACTCGGCACGCGCATGAACTGGAAGAAGACGAGTATGGGGGTGCTGTTCCGTCTTCCGCATCCTGTGGACAAGATCGGCGCTCTTCGGGCTTTTTGAAGGGCGGGTACCCGCTGGGTGGCGTGACGTGGGAGCAGGGTAGTATGTAACATCAGCGTTATTTCCTGGAGGACAAGATTGACGAGATAGATGGGCATCGTCGTGAAGTTGCCGTTTATCTCTATCAAGAGGCGTCTTGAATGTGTGAAGAGACAAAGAGTTGCAGATACCACAAAGAAGAAAACAAGAACGCCGGCAGTTGCAGGAACGGACGCTGGCGCCATTCCAGGCACGGAAGGCAAGACAAAGGACGACCTGTGTGGCGCGCTCTCGGATGCGCGACAGAAAAATTCCGTAGGCCCGCGTCTTGGCCGGGTCCTATGGCAAAGTTTTGGGAGAAAAGCGCAGCGATTACTACGAATTTACCGGGGTCTTTGTGAATGACGAGGTGGGAGTGAGTCAAGGTTGGGTCGGCTAATTTTGGGAGTCACGAGGCGGCTAGATGTCGCGATTCGTCCTAATTAGGATTACACAATTGCGCCGCTCATTTGGCCGGTGCGGCCGACTGCCGTGGATTTCCCTATCGCAAGCTGAATAGAGCTTCAGGGAGCTCAGATTGTTTCGGAAAATACTGTATATGAGTAGCAGTATTGGAAAAAAGAAATTTCAGCCAAGATTTTGAGGGAAAACAAGGGACAATTTGAGGTATTTGGAAATAAGCGAAAATTAAATGAAAGGCAAATATAGGGGTGGCTATGCTGCTAGGACATAGCAGTGAGCTAATAGCGTTCCTTTTCTGTAGACTGCTCGGGACCATGCAAGCCTTTCTCTGACCATACAAACTTTATCTCAACAACTTTTTCTTTCTCCTTCCTTCGTTTCTCCTTCCATCTCTCCTTGCCACGTCGTCCTCCGCAACTTCGCAATTCCAATGGCAGCCGTCGAATCCAGCCGCGGCTCCACCACCATTCGAGCACCTCCACTCACGGTACGTCACAGCAGCAGAATCCACATCTCCGCTTTTCTTCCATGTCCTACACCAATGCTGAGGCACACCGACCTTATTCCACCAGCAATCCGACGCCGTGACCAGTCTGCTCTCACTCGGCCTCCAGGCCTCAGAAGCGGCCCCCATTCCCATTCCCACCCAAAGCAACGAATCGGCCGCGAGCGCCAATTACCAGCAGCACGCCTCGCTGAGCGCTGCGGGTCCAGGGAGTCTCGATGCTCGCCTGGCTGGCCCCAACCCGGGCTCGAGCGTAGGAGCTTCCTCGGCGGGCAAGCACCACCGTCGCCTCAGCTCGATTGGCAAGACCAGGAGGAGGCTTAGTGATGCGAAGGAAGCTTCAGTCAGACCACTGTGAGTGTTCTCAGCTCCCATTTTACTTCTTTTCGTCGCCTTTGGTTGTTCTTTGCTTTGAATGTGCGTTCGTGAATGACGAGCAGCGAGGACTGCGATTTGGGCAGTACCGCAGCCCCAACTTTTTTGTGTCCATTCCCATCATTCACTCTGTCCTTGATATGGACCAATGCATCACGTTGGCCTGCTGACAGCGACATGTCCGTGTCACTGTTCCGCCACTTTCCAATTCATTGAATCGGTGGAGTGAGCTCGTCGGCGGGTGCTACTGCTGACGTCGAGCCTGCGTCTACGCACCACCACCTTTCCATGGTTCCATGGTTTACGCAACTTTTTGTTCTCACTTGTTTTTGGCTGTGCCTTTAGTATGTTCACTTTCTTTCAATTTATGACTCGGAACTGGAGCGGACCTGTTGCGGTTTATTCTTCTGCCAGACGTCGTAACGTTACATTTGCACTGCTAATTGGGTGCAAATGTACCTTGTTGGGGCTTAAAGCGCCACCGTCGTCGTTTGGACATTTCCCTCGCCGCTCTCGGCTTCATGCCGACGTTGTTTGCAGCGTGTATCGTCGAAGAGAAGCTCCCACTTATCTTCGACGCAGCATGCTGTTATTCGGCACTGCTTTTCTTGAGTTATTTTGGTTTTAACACGCTACTGGAATTCGCTGCTTGCGCGGCTTTCTTGCTTTTCAATTACCAGTTCCTCCTGGTAATTGATTGACGCCGGCGTATTTGCCTCCGTCTATTGCTCCCAAAGTTGGGCGGGCAAGTAGCGGGATCAGTCTACCCTTGAAGCATACGTGTCCTCCAGCTACTTTTTATTTTTATCCACCATCGCCGTTGATTCGTTCCGACCACCTTATTCATTACTCGGTGTGCTGGCATGGTATCGAGCTCGTTTCCCAGTGACCGTTGGGGTCTTTCGATTCATTCTCCACTCGATGCCGGCATAACTTTTTGGGTTACTTGACGATGCGGTGCTTCATGCCTCCATTTTGCCGTCTTGCCATTTTGACTCCTTTATTCGCCGCATTTGGTGTGTGCTCGTATTGCGCTCTGCAGGAAGGAAGCAGCAACTCCCAGCTTCACGTCCGACTCCCCCTATCGCCTGCTTCTGTGCTTCATCAGGCAGGGTGTTTGTGTTTCTATCTATCTATTACGCCCCACCACTTCTTCTCTTCTTCCCTGTCTACCTTTCACTTTGAGCGTTATCGTACTAACTACCACCCCCATCCAGACTCGTTTCCTCTTCCCCTGCATCCTCCGCCACGCTCTCACTCTCCGCGCTTTCCATCTCCGCCTCGCCTGGACAAACCTTGACTCAGAAGACCATCGCACCTCGCCCCGCGAATGCAGATACTCCCTCCGGGATATCTATCGCTGCGCTCAATGGCTCGGGGCCTACACCCGTCCATGTGGGCTTGAGGTCAAGAGCTGAGGCTGAGAAACCCAAGTCCCATGAGGAGAAGGACAGGGAGAAAGAGGGCTCGACGCCCATCCCGATCATTGGCGCGAATGGCAAGCCGAAGAAGAGGGGTATTGATTATAAGTGCGAGAGCTGTGCAAAGGTTCGTATCCTCCTCTATTCGTCTCGCCTTTTTCTGTTGTATCGTCTGTTCGCCATGCACCTTCGGCACCTTCCGAGAGTGATGGCGTTTCATCTCTTTCTCTCTTCACATCGTCACACTTCTTCTGGATTTGGCGCGATCATTGCCTTTTCCGTATCACAAAATGCTAACTCCGCCGCGCCTCTCTAGGTGTATCGCCATCCTAATTGCTTGAACAAGCATCGTTGGGAACATACCCGCCACTGGCGTGAGGCGTCTAAGTTCGTGCTCAGTAAACATCAGCAGGTGCAGCTCCTCGAGGTTCGTCTCTCTTCTCGCTTCTCGTGCTAAAGGCCTTGAAGATATATGGGCTTTAGGCGGCTACCATCCTTTCGTTTATGGGCAAATGCTCCACCTCTTTACCCGAAGACCGTTCGGAATGGCCCTCGTTCCTCTCTGGAGGCTCACTACCAAAGGCCGATGGAAGCGATCAACACACCCCGGCCCCTACAACGCCTATTCCAGCTGCTGCTGCTCCGCTACCACCCAGGAGCACGACGATGACCTACCCCCTGCATCCCATCTCCGCCTCCGTGCCCTCTGGTCCCCGGCTGCACGACTACGCCCTACCCTCGAGCGGCAGCGGCGGGAAGGCGACGATCACACACCTTCGCCCAGGGCTCGTCGGTGTACCCACCGTCCCTCTTGTCCCAACCCCTACCTCTGCCTTTGATCCGCCTGTTTCGGCATTGTCGGGCGGATTAGGCGGGTGGTCCCTCCCTTCCTCGTCCGTGCGGTCGGAGAGCTCGTCCTCCCGCTCGAGGTCGGGCAGCCATTCGGGCTCGTCGGATGTGGAGATTGACGTGGATGTTGAAGGGCTGGACGACGCAAACGGTGTCAGGGCCCCAGGGCCCCACCCGTACGGCGCGTACCCGGCGTATGGGAGCTATGGCACCCCGTCTGGTGGGTTCGCGTACCCCACAGCGGCGAGTAGGAGCCCGTATGGCGCGTATCCCCATTCGTATGGGCGCAGGGGCGCGATGAAGCGTGAGGAGGATGAGATGAGTGTTGGGTTTAGTGTTCGGGAGGAGGACGAAGACGAAGAGGAGATGGAGGACGAGGAGGTTCGTAGCAAGCGCCATGAGCATCAAAGGAAGTGGGATGGGATGGAGATGGATTTCGATATGGATATGGATTAAGTGAAGGAGGAACAAGCGCTGTATTACCGCCAATCGTCAAGCACGCATGACGCTGGACGCCCCGAACAAGGAAGCAAAGAAGCAAATGAGGAAGAATGAAGGAAGACGGACGGTGTGTTTTGATATTCTGGGACTTTCAGGTTGTGTTATACGTGTTCTTTTACCATCCATCTGTCACTTTCTCTGTTTTGTAGGATAGGATCGGCGGCTTTTCCTTTCAACTCCCTTCTCAATTCTCTTTTCCCTTTCTTTTGTTCTGTTGTTTTGATTCTCCCATGTATGCTTATATCCCCTCGCTGTCACCCACATCTCTGCACTCCCTGCACTCTCGCATCCCGCTCTTCCCGCATATTCTTCGCTCTCTGCCCAGCAATCATCCATCATCCATGCACCGTGCACCATCGACATACCACATCTCATTCCCGTTCCCGCATATTTATCCCTCTTGATTATTCCTCCGTCTGGCTTCGGCTACCGGTTTTCGATTTTCCTTTTCCTTTTTCTGAAGTGTACCACTACCCCCTGCGACGACTACGACCTCAACCACGACGTACCCCTCATGTCATTTCTGTTCTGTTGTTTTCTTGAATCTTCTGATTTATCTTTTTGTACTACCTACATGCATGTGTCCCTGATCTGGCAATAACGTCAAAGGCTAAATCTCTCTACTCTGGTTCTGGCATTTTGATATGTTACAGGTGCAATCCTTGCGATTGTGATCTCGTGTTGCTATTCTCTAGGGCGAGAGGGTCTCATCTCCGTTTCGATCCCCTCTATTCCGGCCCTCTCTGTAGGGCTTTTCAGGACCTCCTGAACTTGAGCGTGAAGATCTTGTGTTCGAATTGTGGACATGGCGTCAGTCCCTTGCGTAACACGATGGAGAATACGCAGTGGAGAGATGACCTGCATTACCATGAGCAATCATCCTTTCATTCGGACTACTCCTTAATCACCAGAGCCTTGTTTCTCTGTCCTGCATCTGCGAGTCGGTCCTCCATGTTTCTCTGGGCCTTGTAGCTAACGGTGTGCTCAAGATGTTGCCTCCATTCCTCATTCTTCGCCGTATGGCGAGTGACACGGATGCTTCCATTGGCCCTAAAACTCGAACAGTCACAGGACGGTCTACTCGAGGGAAAAGAGAAAGACGTCTTTCAAGCCTGCGTTTTAACCAGCTGACTTCAGATGATGCCCCCTGACGCTTTCAATGGGTTCTCGGTATTCCCAGAGAATAGAACAAAAGGCATGGACTATGTTTGCACTCCTATAGATGATAAATGCACTGTTATACTCCAATTAAAGAAGACCTACCTCTGTACTGAGCGCTTACGAGGGTCCTACATTCACGGAGTGTAATTGTTCCATGTTGATTACTTGCTTGAAGATCTCAAACGATGCTTGCGGTTGGAAGGCGGGCTACAACCATTGCAAAGGTATAGAAAAGGTCAGCTACAACGACGCCGACAAGGGGACTTACAACTTCGTGCCCTGCCTGATAAACTCGCCTTTGGTATGGATAGACGTGAGTTAACACCATCCGGGAACAGCGAAGGAATTACTTACGCAAAGGAAAAGTTGTCTACATTCTGTGTCGCGGCAACAGGTGCTCCGTTGATCGTCATGTTATGGAACGGCGTCCTAGCGAGACGCTTCTTGCCATACCAGTCCATGGCCAGGACAGAAGCATGCCCACCAAGCCAGTTGCAGCTGTGCACGATGGTTCAGCCCGGCGCTAAATTTAGTCCTGAGAAGACGCACGCCAACTCACTTGATATCGGCGTCCCCTGCCTAAGACACGACGAGGTTGTGAGCTTTAAGAATCGATTTAATTGAGAGAGCCGACTACGACTCACCCAGATGAGTATTTTCATGCCCGAGTTGGCCAACGCGGCCAGTTGAGGGAGGAGCGTCCTCGCATCCTGAACAATACACGGCCGATCAATGATGCTTGGTATCGCTTTGCCTATCTGAAACTCACATCTCCCGTCCGGACGAAAAGGTTAAAGGGCGCATTCGCGCACGCCCTGAATCGTGCCACTTCCGCACCAATCTTTTGTCTCGTCGAGTTCAAGTTCAAAAAGTTAAGATAGAAGTTCGGTGGGAACGGCGTGGTTGAGTTCCCGCTCTGCCTCAGGTCGTTCGCGTCGCGGTCGCCCACAGCCGGAGAGAAAACGTTGTCGATCTGGGTGGCGGATGGTTGGTCAGTAACCGCCTAACACTTTGGAAAATCAGTTTACATACGCAGAAGTCGTCTGCGTCTCGACAGATCTGATTCGAATCCGGGCCAGTTCCTGCTGCATAGCACGCCTCTTCCTGCTCTCTGCACCCTCCCGCCCCGAAGAATGACGCGTTCATTTGCTGGAGGACCTCGCCTGATTGAAGTTGGCCATACCCTGGTGCGTTGGTGGCGAAATGCACGTAGGCTTCATTCTGGATGAGTGGGTCATACCAGCCACTACAGTCGTCATTCATGATCAACACGCTTAGTAAATTTGACTTCGAGAACAGTGTAGGTTCGACGTACTTGTTAATCATGAGGGCGCTGACGACGACTTTCACGCCCCGGATCAGCCCTCGGGCGATGAGCGCATTTTGCTGATTGAAGTAGGTCACGAAGGCGGGACCATAGTGCCCTCCATAACTCTCTGTCGCAAAAATGAACCTGGTTGGCCGAAGATTAGAGATATAATTCTGAGGAGTACGAATATGGAGAACATACTCTCGTCTTCTGAACTTCGCAAACTGCCCGCTCTCGAATAGAACTTGAAAAGCTTGCCAGACGAATGGTGCTGCTGACTGGGTGCTATTAACGGTGTCGTTTCCGAAAGAGAAGCCAGTGCCTATTGGTTGGTCAATGTAGATCACTGAAAAATTCTTGATCAACGACATCATTTCGAAAAAGAGAAACAGCGCACTGTTACTAATGTTATTCCAGCTAGAAGAATACGGTCGATTAGTAAGCATATTTCCATCACCCTACACTGGCGCATACCTGTAGGGATTGATGATCGTGGTAGCACCATCGGGGTTGACCAAACACGGGCCGTTCTCTTGAAAGAGACCAATCATTGACGAGCAGCCAGGCCCTCCATTCAACCTAGAAATCAGATTCTCAGCATCAACAGGAGTCTCAGAAGAATACTTCGATGCTGGACGTACCACAAGGTGAACGGGGCCGTCTCAGGTAAATTGCGCGATTCGAAGAACCAGAACCACTGCCGTGTAAAGAATAAATCAACGGCTGTACGCCCACATTATATTTAGAGAGTGAATGGATTACCATAGACATGTTCGTTCCCACATCAATGTAGCCCGACAGTTGGCGCACGCCCGGCGTCGTCTCACAGACTCCCGAGTCAGCGACAAAACGTAGTGAGACGCCTGGGTTGTTCGTCGACGTGAAGTGCGTCACAAGCGGCTTTGACTCTGCCATATCAGAGACAGGTGTCGCGTACACGAGATGTGCGGTGAGAACGAGCGGAATGAGAGTACACCAGAGCATCGTCGAAGGTTAACCATCTCCCCTCCGCCTTTCCCGTATATATAAGTAATTTAAATGGGAAATCCAGGAAGAGGGACCCACGAGGATGGAAATCGCCACGGGGGCCATATGGTACAGATAAGAGCTCTGGCGGAGACGTAAAAATGGCGAGTTCGAGTTATTTTTGGCCCTGGATATGGCGTATGGGTGAGATATTGACAAGGAAAGTCGTTCTCTTCATGGTAATTGGGGTCTAAATTTATGAATGTGTGGATGGGAAGCGGATACCGACGATGAAGGTGCCAATAGTGAACGACTTTAGGCTTTGGGTGCAAGTTGAAGTCTCAATACACTGGTGGATTTGGGCAGGGAAGAAGGGGCCCTAGAGCCCTCGCACGGTGGCGCCCCAAGATGCAAGACGCTTCGAAATATCTGCACGGAAAGAGGATCTCAGAGGGTTGAAAAAAGATCTGATACGGGGCTTACTCGAGACCCAATTTGAAAGCACCGAACCACAACCCATTCGACGAACGACTCCGGATTAATATTGCCTTCGGACTGCCTTGACGTTATGGGCGAGCTTGTGCAAACATCAGAGTAAAGATGGCTCAACGGTTCGAAGAAACTAAGAGCAGGGGTTTACAGAGATGGCTGCAATTATATGTCCATGTTAAGTCAGTGGTGGTTCAAAAACAAGATGGGCGCAATAACCCATCTAGAATTGTCGGACCGGAACTTCCGGTTTCCCACGACCTTTCTCTATGCCTCCTGGCTGTCTTCTCTCTCTCCAGCGATCGTCCACAGCATCCGCTGAACCCCAAAATGCGTCCTAGGCCTTTGTATGGTCTGACTCTCTGTCCTGACTCTCTTAAAGAGTCTTACGCACTTCAAGTTGTGGCCCTTCCTGTAAGCGGTCGATCCTACTAGGCTGCCATTTCCTGTCTCATCGTCCTCACAGGAATACGAAACCACAGCCTCATACGATTTTTACAATCTTTCGGCTGGCCGAGGGTGGAAAACATGGGTGAAAAAGCCATCGAGGACCCAGGGAAAAACTGACACAGCTGTAAAGATACCGTGGCAGTTGGGAACAGTTAGCGTGGTGACGAGTCAAGTGGAAAGTATGGGTTATATGGACGGGTTTGCAGGAATGCATTCAGCCTTGGTCGGTTATCTCGTTCGCTCACTACTGTCTCGGCGTTGGCTGATTTTCTGCTTGACGACCTGCCAGTGGAACAAGAGATCCTGTGGCACTTGTATTTAAACAGCGTCAACGGCATCTCGAATCTTCCATTTTCACCCAAGAGCCGGCTCGGGAAGCTCAACTTACGAAGCCCCCTTCATGGAGCGCGAAGGCTTCGACAACTGGTCTGGCTTGAAGGCACTGGTCATTGCCGGAATCCTCTCTGGATTCGCCTACGGGGCAGTTGTCATCCTCTTCCTGGATTGCCTGCAAATCCTCTTGAATAAGCCAACCCTTTCCCGGCGAAGGCAGTTGGTTTTTGTTGCTTACATCGCGGCAATGTTCGTCATCAGCACCGTCGCTCTCGTCCTCCCCTTCATTTCCTTGATCAACTCCGTCGGTTCGAATTCCTTCCTCGATTCGCGAGTGATTTTCGGTCGGGAGGTTTCCTCGCCATATATAGTGGCGTTCTGGGGAGCGGACGGCATGATGGTGTGTT
The DNA here is from genome assembly GCA_013376435.1 of Cyclocybe cylindracea. Lineage (NCBI taxonomy): Eukaryota > Fungi > Basidiomycota > Agaricomycetes > Agaricales > Hemipholiotaceae > Cyclocybe > Cyclocybe cylindracea. The sequence goes on along the minus strand of MPNV01001575.1, from coordinate 129,479 downwards.
GTTACAGTTCCTTATTTCCTACAACTTTATCGATGACATGACCCCAATACAGATTTGGAGATGTATTAGTCTCTACGAAGACGCACCCAGATACATCTTCAGGCCAATTTTTTATGCGCTTGCTGGGCTTGCGCTGTTTTCTCTGGGTATAGTCTACTCTACTGTCTCTTTCACCCCTATCTGACGAGCCGCTCGTACAGGTTGGGGAGGCTTCTGCCTCGTGGTTAGAGTATCGTTCACGGCCAGCTTCCTCCCAGCCTTCACGGTGCTTACGAACATTATCCTTGCGAGCCTCATTGCCTCTCGGCTCCTCTGGTATCAACGCCGTATACAGCGTATGCTTGGAAAGGCCCATGGCTCTCTTTACGCAAGATTAATCGGTATATGCGTCGAGTCATGCTTGCTCATCGTCGTGTTCAATTGTGTCTTCCTCATTTGCTACCTCATTCCCTCTCTGTCCTTTTCACCTTTGGTTCTGGCGCTGCTGCTCACACAAGCATCCGTAAGTCAATCTTTGGAACATTAGTCCGAAGTTTGTGGGGAGTCATTAAAGCATATTTGCGCAGGTTCTCTCGCCGTTGCTCCTCATTCGCCGCATCGCGCAAGGCAAGGATTCTATTACTTCGACTAAGACCGAAGACATACATCTGGCGGTTGAGAAAGTGGATATGGCAAGCCCCGGCTCCGAAAATCCGCGACGCCTCTCTCCCCTGCGTTTCCAGCTTTCTAGTTCAACGAGTGCTGCCTAGGTGGGCGGAAGATTTTCTTCACTTTCGACCAATATTTGAGGTTTGCGCCACAGATCTAGGGACGCTCTTCGATACGCAGGTGATACGGATTTGAGCCATGGTTCAGGACTCTACAGCTGTATGTAGCTGCCGGAGACACATACAATATGAGAACGGATTAATCCAGTGCTGAAAATTTGGGCCCGGCCCGGCCCGATGCAGGACTCTTCTGCCCGACACACATACCACTAGTCCTGTTCGTCCAGCTCCAATTCGGTCCTTGTGCTGGAGTTTCGGTTGCTCTAGAAGTACAGCACAAGGACTGGAGGCGAATGGGCTGTTGGCTCGTCCTATCAGAATGGGTAGACACCCAACAGTCGCTCGTCTTGAACGTCGTCTAACCGGGTCGCACAGTTCATCTGCTCTCTCTTTGTCAATTGAACAGATTCCCGAATCAAGTGCGAATACTTGCACCAACCGTCAGTACCCAGTTACAAATGGACCACTGCGTGTGCATCGTGGCCCTCATCAGTGACTCGTCTTCCTCGTATGGCAGATCAAGTTCTTGACGACCCTTCCACCCCCCCTTTCTCGTGCTCTATCGCCATACCGGTCTTCAAGTCAGCAAGCATGTGCCCAGCCAAGTGACGGAGATTAAGTCTATCAGCACGGGGGACTTGCCAAACATCAGCTGGACCAGGTTCTGAAATTTTTGAGAGGCGGTCATCACCAACTCGGCGCTTCCTTCCCGGTCTTCCATAATCTCTGCCTGGCCTTCCAAACAGCATCTGTTCTTGGGGATAACCTGATGTACGTAGTGGTTCTTTCATATCTTCATATCTTTCTATGATATGATAGAACGTTGATTTGTGTGCCTCGTGCCAGTACCTCACGAACGTCTGCGGCGTCTCTTTGGCGTTTCGTGAGTATTGGATGTCTGCCTCCAAGTGAATTTTAACAGTATCTCTGTCCAATATTGATTATTCAAGCTCTGAGGGTGCTTTCAAAACATAGCTTACGAGGTGTAAGCCACGTGTGTGGCTACATCGGATTCACTTCTCTCCTCGAGCTCTCGGCGCTCAAGGCTGATTTTAGTGCATTTTCGCCAAGGACAGCATGGGCAGAATCTTATCACAACCAGCGCCACCAATATGACCATACTCGTTGGCGATACAGCACCAACACTCTTTGGGGCCTACCACATGGATTCTGAGAGGTAAAATTCTCACAATCCCTCCTCATAAGGCGTCTTTCTGATCTACTCTTTTATGGGCGCCAACGGCATGCCCTCTTCTTCGGACTGGACCTGGAACCTTTTTTTTCCAGCAAGCCAATTCTATAGATTTCACGACATCTGAAATGGACTCGGAGATCTTGGCATGGACACAATTTTCGGAGACACATGCAAATAGCTTGAGCGCCTTTTCCTGTATCGTTATTTCTATGACAGCCTGGGAACCTTGGGCTTTGATGAAACCGCGCCGCTGGTTCATAAACTCAATGTTATCTCGGTTCCATTGGGCGCCTGTGATGGATAGCGAATCTTTCCGTGAGTATTGCCTTGCACCTCTTCGCTTGATACTATCGGTTTGATAGACCGTTCTTTGTGGTACTTAGACTCATGGGCTCCTTCATCCTTTAAGCTTTAGCGCCCGTATAACCATGTCTCTTCAGTACACCCAAAACCATACTACAATCCTTCACCTTTTGCCAAGCTGGAATTGTCAGGTAAACTTTCACTAAACTTTGGTTGACGTGAACTCGGATCCTCTGACAGTTAAAATTTTCTACGCATGCCACTTGACGGCATCGCTTTGGCGGACCAGGGAGACAGACGACACAGATTCACAGATTCAAAGGAGTACTGCTTATAATTGTATTCAGTGGCCAGCTCCCCAGAACCCTTTCCGTTTCTATCATTTCTCAAATACCAGGACCTCACGTATTCTCTGTCTATCTACTATGTCCAGCCCTCCACTCAATCAAGAACAACAGAATCAGCAAAACCAGGACCCCTGGGCGAAACTTTTCAAATCCGCGCAGGCAAATGACATCGCCCAATGTAAGGCGTGGAACGACGAAGTGGCAAACCTTCTGATATTCGTGAGTCTTTATGACGCATACTTGTCCATGTACAATGTCTGACAGATTTCCATGGAAGGCGGCTCTCTTCTCCGCCATCGTCACAGCATTTCTTGTCGAAGCCTACAAGACGCTGGAGCCAGATCAGGGCGAACTGGCTGTTGCTCTCCTTATACGCCTTGTCATGCGTTTCGACAACTCCACAGATTTGACCCTCCCATCCCCACTCCCGGATCTCCCTTTCACTGCGGAAGCCCCATCGGTTCGCATCGGTATCTACTGGACGCTGAGCCTCATCTTAAGTCTCGGGGCATCTCTTATCGGGATCGTCTGCCTTCAATGGCTCAGAGAACACCAATCGTATCCAGAAGAGTGGTCGCCAGAACTAAAATTCACGGTTTTCCAGATGAGATCGCAAATGCTGCGGAAGTGGCATGTACATACATTTCTCGCAATCCTACCGCCCACCATCATTGCCGCTCTCGTCCTGTTTCTTGTGGGCCTCGCTGAATTCATAATTTCACTCAGAATCACCAAAATCACCATCGCTGCGATTGCCTTCATGGGTCCTTTCATCGTCTTTATCGTTGCAACGACCACAGTTCCCATTTTCTCCGGTCTCACGCGCAGCACCCAATTTTCACCGGATACTTTTAAAACCCCCCTTCCAAGCCCATTCAAGTCTCCACAAGCGCGAATAATGCGACTAATGGCTGGGGCCTTTGTTTATTTCACAGCGCGAGTCTTGGAACGCTTGGCCGTGAAGCCTGTCCCAACCCCTCCTCCAACCCCTCCTCCAGTCCCAACCCCTCCTCCAGAGGCGCCGGCACCAGGGTACGTGCAACTAGAAATACCCCACCAAGCACTAGAGCAACCGCAACTGCCTCGTGAAGTGCAAGTACCGCAGCAACCGCTCCTACCTCTCCACGCGCCTCGCCCACTCGGAGGGGGAATGGCTCAACGGATGAAAGACAAAATTGTCCACCTTCGTCTAGCAATGGCTGAATTTCAAAAAACGGCGGCACCTCGCTTGCGCCAGGGACGTCACTTAACTTCAGACTGGATAGATCTTGACAAGAAATGGGTGTTAATTCGCCACCTCTCCTCTTTCCACCACCTCTTTCCACAGGCATCCGAATTGGGCAGTTTATCTGATGCCACATTCACAGTGACCCCCACATTGGACACGATCCCGATGGTCAGAAGTCATGCGCCAGTTCGAGAACAAATTCAAGGTATTCTGGACTTTTATAAACGACATTCATCCGATCCTGTCATGCGCAACTTGGTATTCCAATGTCTTCGGCACTGCCTTCTAGGCAACGAAGAGGAGACTCACCGTTCCCGTATCTACACCATAGGTATCATGAAGCTCATGAAGCATATTCCAACAAGGCTCTTCACAAAGCTTATTGAATTCCTTCCAAATGACACCGTCCTCAGCTATGTCGTGCTGTTACAAATTGCAGATGGCCTATGTATCCCGCTCGAGCCATTATTACAAGAGGAATTTGGGACAAGATTACTTCTCTGCCTTTGCGATCCCACAAACTACGAGGTTATTCTGCGAGATCAAGTCGGCCCAGGCATAGGTGCGTCCTGGCTGAGCACCATTCGGGGCTTTGCGTTTCCTCTTTACTAATCTATAATTCTTTGCAGTGTGGGCACCTCCTCAAGTTTATGATACTGTGGATGCTCCGGCCACAGATGGTGCATTTGTACAATTTGTGCGCTCCCTAGGCGGACGACTTCAAATGCCAGCTGGGCAGGTCACTTATCAGGGACCTCCTCACCTGCAGAACCCATATGATCTCGAAATTACCGAGAAAACCAGAAAATTCTTCAGGCACCAAGAGTTTCGACCGTCCATTGTTCGGCTAATCAAGTTGTTCAGAATTGTCTTCAAATCAATGGAAAAACTAACAAAATGGCAGTTGGGAGACTCAGATTTACTTTGGCGATGCTCTTCAATCTCCTTCTCCCTTTGTGAAGGGATTCTCCTTGAAACTGATAACCAGATATTCGAAGTTGGGGTCGAAATTCTCGAGGACTGGCTTAAATTTTCTGCATTGGTGCAAACACTTCATGGAAGGCTTCTCGATGACCAGGAGGACCCCATTTTGAGATTTTCCTACCAGCTTTCATATCGGCCGGGATGGCTAGCTTACCATCGACAAGCAGCCGAAAACTGTGAGTGGCACTTATTGGGTATATTTTATTGTAACTGACCCACTTTGACTACACCTTAGTATTCAAGCTGAAAATACTTGGAGTGCGCCCATCTGGCCTCCATGAGCTGCTCCATTCTCGAAGCATAGAACGCCTAGCAGACGAGGAAACTGGGAGCCAGCTCACAGAGATGTTCGCTTTTTGGTGTCCGTAGGCATCATCATGTAGCTCAAAAACCGCTACTCTCCCCTCGACTTGTCCTTTTTGTACACAATCAGCAGCCTATCCATTCAACTGTACATGTCACATTTAATAACGCGATGATAGTATGCAGTCATTCCGCGCATATACCCCGTTCTCAAAAGGCGCCCGTGGACACCCACATCAGTCGCCTGCCTGGTGCCAAGAGCGCCACTGCGTGCAGGCACTATCCCCGGATAAGGCGAGGCACGACGCCAAGCACTAGTCGCCAAGCTGATACAGGTGTCGATTTGATATACTCTCTTACAAGCCCCAATGAGCTCCCATTAATTTGGGCAATGGGATCCCATTGCCCAAGGTGGTGTCGCAATGCCTCAATCCTCGTTGGGCTCTCAGATCTCAGATCTCAGCTTCGAAGAGTCCCCGAGGCTCCACTCCTGCGACCCTGAGAGGTCCCGCCCCAACCGTATTCGCCGCATCTCAGAGCTGCACAGTTTGGAACCAACAGGCGCGCCTCCCAATCCCCGTTTCTCCCTCTCCGCCTCCAACCTCCCAGGGACCCACTCTACCCTTTTCCCGCCTAAATCCAAACGTCAATCATTAATTTCAAACTCTCCTCTCCGCAAAGTTCTACCACAACTTAACGGAACTCTATCACCCCTCGCCCTTCTCATTCCACCAACATAAACATTGACTGACATTACCCTAACACCGTTTCTACGCAATCTATCAGGCCCAGGTCAATCCCTTCGAACTCATCCCTTCCTTCCTTCAATTACAATCTCGCGTGCGCCGTTCATCTCCCCTCTCTCCTGCCATGCTTATGTATACCCAAACTAACGTCCAATTCAAAATATCCGTGAAAGGGTATACGAGCCCCGAATTCTAATTCCAAATACACAGATCTTCCAGCCTTCTAGCGCCTATGCCTTCTCATGATTCGTCGGCGCGAACCCAGCACGACGGCTTGTCCAGCGCCCAACGTAAACGCCGTGACTTCAGAACGAGAATGTGAACGTGAACGCGAGGGGATTAATGATAGATAGAGACCCACCCCAAACCCCAATCTAATCTCGCCCTCAAAATTTCTAATCAATCTAAACATAACCAGTACACCATCAAATGAAGTTCCGTGTTCGAAGCTGAAGCCATGTACGAAGTTCCATCTCGAGCGAAAGCTTTGTTAAATTTTCATAGAAGACCGCCCTCCCTCCACCCACATTCATACTTACGTAGATCTCACACCGGAGGAACCTTCTCTCCGTTACAGTCGACGGGGCTCCCTTTGTCTTCTGCCTTTTTTGTCTCCTGTCTTCTCTCTGTCTATAACTTTATCCTTGTCAAGTCCTAACAACCCGCCTTATTCCCGATTCCCGTAAGAATTCCCATGTGCAGGTACGAGTCGGGAGACGAAAATAGGCGCCCCACCTTCCTCCCCTCCACCCCCACTCCACCCCACGATAGTGGCACGTTAGCGAGTCTGATTAGAACGCCTCACGTTAGATCTAGAAGTCCCCTCAACTATTTTCCGTTACTGATTTTCATTCGGAGGAAGAGAGTATACGTATCATGTATTCAAAGCCATTGATAGCTAGTCACTTGTCGATTACCTGCGAAGTATGCGATGCGAAGAAGTGCGAGAAGAGACGAACGAACGAACGAACGAATGTGAGGGTTCAAGAACCCAGGACGATCAGAAACGAGGAGGGAACAAAGGATAAATCAATCAATGAGCGAGTGCGAGTGCGAGTGCAAAAAATTATGCGTGAATAGCAAAAAAGAACAAAAAATCGATTGGCCATATGCAAACTCGGGATTAAGCACCACCAATTTCGAGGCGGCGTGCGTGCCTGTGCTTGTAAAGTAGTAGTTGGGTCTTGAATCTCTCTTGGATGTTCAATGTTGGAAGTGCTGCTAGTCGGGTGAGCTGTGGTGTTTTGTGTTTCGTAGGGGATTTGGGATGTCGCTGGTATTCGTGTTTTAGGCGCTGGTAGGGTGTCGACGCTTGAGGATTATATCGATCGCCTGGTATCTTTGGAGAGGCCGCACAGGCGAGACGGCGGGCGCGAGGCGGAACCCCACGTCAACAAAGGTGGAAGCGCTCAAGCGCCCTCCCGGATCAACTCCAGCGCTCTCGCGTTCCTCGGGCGTATATCGCACTTGAACGCGCTCGGGACCCTTCGAGTGTTCCCGCATTCAGTACCCTACCAACGCAAAAGCAAAAGTGGCAGAAAAAGAGACCCACCTGAATATCGGATTCTCAAACTTGACCTCGGGCTCGAGGACGTTCCCCCGTTCGTCAACCGCCTTGGACACGTCGAGCGTGGCGAGCATGCACGCGATCACGAGCCAGATGGACGAGTCGACGAGGTTCATCCCGGGGCACTGCCTGTATGACATATCATAGCACACGGTCACCCATCAGCACCCGACTATGATACCCAAAAAAAGAAGAAAGAGGCGAGGGCTGGGGGAAAGAATGGACGTGTACTCACCGTCTCCCAAACCCAAACACATACCGCTTCGGGTCGCGCCGCCTCTCCATGTCTCTTTCCTCCTCCGTCTTCTCATGCTTCTCTTCCAAGTCAGCGAGGAACCGCTCGGGCTTGAAGGCGTCAGGTTCGGGGTAGAGCGTCTCGTTGCGGAGCATCGCCCTATAAAAGTAAGTATATCGTCGCGTTAGCCAACTTGATCTTGAAACAGTAGAGAGGAAGAAGGAGAAGACGCACCAGATGTTCCCGAAAACCATCGACCCCTTGGGTATGAACATCCCCTTGTACACGTCGTCCTCCATCAACCTATGCGGCAAATCTATTTCCATATTTGTCAGCTCTCATCTCCCCTCTCCCCCTCAACAAACACCACTCACTAAGCGGCACCGGCACACCCCACCTCAACACCTCCCTGTACACCGCCTCCACAAACGGCAAGCGCTCCCTATCCTCAAAGCTGGGCAGCCGCTCCCCGCCGACGACAGCGTCGATCTCTGCCTGTGCGCGTGATTGGGCGCCAGGGTGGGCAAGCATGGCGAGCAGGAAGTGGGAGATGGTGGTTATCGTCTATTTGGGGGGAGGGGATCAGCGACGAAGAAGAAGGAAAAAGATGAAACGATAATGAGAAAAGGGGACGTACCGTATCGATACTACCCGAATACATCGAGTTAGCCGCCCACTTGAGGTCGAACTCGAACTCCTCTTTCTCCCTCTCCTTCTCCTCTTCTTCCTCCAACGCTTGTCCTCGCTTCTGAATCACCCTACCCTTCTCCCCCTCCCTAATATCCGCCGCCTCCTCCAACGCCCGATCCTCCAACAAGTTCGAGCAGAACGACGGCTTATAGCTTCCCATTTTCTACCCCACCTCATCAGCCTCCACCCACACTCCCCAAATTCAATCCAAAGGCACTCACCATCCCCCGCCTGACCCACCCAAACGGGCCCTCCACGAACTCCTCCATCTTCCTCTTCCACCGCTTCGCATCCCTGATGAACCCCGCGCCGGGGGCCCACTCCGGTAGGTGCCGCAGGAAGGGAAAGACGTCGACGGGCCAGATCCCCCCGCCCGAGGCGATCTTCTCGGACAGGAGGGAGACGCACTCCTCCGCGAGGTCGAGGAAGGGGTCGCCTGTCCTCGTGCTCGCCAGACCACCTGCCCCATGAGCTGCCTGTGATGGTGACGCTCCAGTTCCTTCAGCGGTAAGGGTGGCAGTGACAGAGGAGGTGGACGACGCGTCCACGGCGTCCCCACCAGCCTCGTACCCGTAAACGACGCTCAACGTCAGCCCGCCCGCGTACCGCCTCAAGTGCCTCCCGTACGACCCGGGGCTGCCGACCACCCGCCGGAGGAAGGCGGTGGTCTCACGGACGATGAGCGGGTGGTACGAGGGGATAATGGGCAGGCCGAAGGCTTTGTGGAGGAGTCGACGCTGACGCCGGGATTGGGCGGAGTAGGGGGTGAAGGCTACCTGTGGAAAGGCAGGGAGCAGGGTTAGTAGGTGTTTGAGATCTTGAGAACGAATAGAGAAGAACGATAAAGAGAAGGAGAAAAAGAAAGGCGCGTGGATAGGCGCGTGGCAGACGAGGGGATGCGTGGACGCGTTGCGCTGCGCGACGCGACGCGAGGAGGTGGATCCTACCAAGAACGCGTAGAACCCCTGGAATCGGCGAAGCTCGAAGCTCGAAGCCCGACGCGAGGTGTCACTGCGACTCGGACACGTTTTTTCATTAATGAAACGGGACGACGCGGATGCGCAGTGGTGGCGATGTCGCCGGGGCGATAGGCCTAGCTCGCAACGCGTCCGCCATCATCCGCGCGATGGGACAAACGCGGAAAAGGGGAACGAAAATTAAAGATGGCCAAGGCGACACGGACTTTCCGACAAAGGCACGACGCGACGAACGAACGAACGAAAGGAGGATGCATGCACGGCAGGAGGACGAAGCGCCTCAGCACGACCGACATGAGCGGCACGCGCCGTCCCTCTCCCCTTGCAAAGAACATGCGCCGTAGCGTGCAAACTAAGAACACAAAAAAATTAAAATGGGAAGAAAAGAGAAGACGCGCATGGTCATATGCATAATCCCCTTCTCCAAGTCCGCCATTATGCCTTTTCTGCGCCATCATGAGCGCGGGGGGGACACGTGGTAGGAAGGAGTCAGGAAGAGGAAGAAGGAGACAGAGAGAGGTCGTGAAGGGGAAGGAGAAGGACGAAAATTAAAGACGCGTGGCCCACGCGACGCACGAATGAACGAACGAATGAACGAGGCTGAAAAAGAAGACACCCGTCCGCACATACGCCACGCCACGCGCCACGAAGACGCATCCAGAGGGACGAGGACGCCTCAACACGGCCGACAGGCGCCCCCTAGCTTTTCGCCCCTCGCAAGGAACAAGCAGCGGAGAAGAAAAAGAAGGGACGAGGAACGCGTCTTCTCCTCTTAAGACGCGTATATGCACTATCTCCTTCTCCTCTTCCGCCATTATCCACTCTACTTGTACGTGCATCCACGCGTGGCATGCGCGCGATGGGACGAAGAAGGGGGAGAAAGAAAGAGACGATAGGCCGAAGGATAGAGATTAAAGACGCCCTGCCGCGAATTTCCCAACAAAAAAAGAATGAACGGACGAACGAAGAGCAACGCGGCCAGAAAAGAAAAGAAGGCGCGCCGCTGCGTCGAACAACAAGCGGGAATGGCAAAAATAGGACGAAAAATGGGGGAAAGACGCGCCGTAAACGCTCGTCTGGGCTGGCAATCGACGTGTCCCCGAGGCGGGACGTGTCCCAGTCATCTACGCGCTGCTGGGCCGCGCATATATTCACTCCAAAACACGTCTATGCCCCGACGTTACGACGGAGACGCTCAGAGCGCATGCATGGAAGCCCCGCCCCCGGAAGCCGACGCCGCGATACGCCTACACCAGAAGCGTACACTCAGTCCGACGCGCATACATCCATCGAAGCCTACGCGTGCGGCGCCCACGAAGACGCCCAGCAGACGAGCCGGGCACATGACGAGAATAAGAGTGAAGAGAAGAAGCTCACCATGTTCTTGCACCCGCATCTATCGGAGGCGAAAGGTCGGAAGGTAAATAGAGAGGGAAGGTGTCAGCATCGAGTTGACAGCGATGAAGAGATGAAAAGGGAAGGAAGGAAAGGTAGGTTGACGGGGAAGGGAGACGGAGGGGATATAGTGACAAGAGGGAGAGAAGGAGAAATAGGGAGAGAAGGAGAAACGAAAGGACAAGAAAATACGCACAGTTCACCCGCCATGACGAAACTGGGCTTGTCAGAGTAGATCGCTCCTCTTTTATCGAGGAGGTCGAAGGCGGCCTCTGGGGAGTTGAGGAAGACGAGGCCCTGGCCGAAGAGGTGGAGATATACCACGTCGCCTACATTCGTTCTCGGTCAGCCACCAAAACTTGTTTCCATCTTAGACACACAACCGCCACTCACCGTACTGCTTGAACCACTGCATGGACGGCAGCCAGAGCTCCTTGATCGTCAGGTCCCTTATGTTGCCGATGAGGGGGACGGGCTTGGGCCCGGGGGGCAGCGCGCCGACGGAGGGACCCGCGCGCTTGGCCTTGCGGGTGTAGAGGAATGCGACGGAGAGGAGGGCGGCGGCGGCGAGCGCGACGGAGGTGGACGTCGGGGGCGCCATTGGGTTGGAGGACATCGGCGTGTAGGTATAGGTATTGGTATCGGTAATGGTATTGTTATCGGTGTCGGTGTCAATTCGGTTTGGTTTATGTGCGATTTGTGTTGTGCGTTGTGTGTTGGTGGAGAAAGACAAAGAGCGAAGGAGGGTGTGTATTCGAGTAGGTGAAGATACGATAAATGCGGCAGCAAGGAAGAGAGTCGGATGGAGGGGAGAAAGAGGCGCAATAGAGCAGCGGGCGGGGCGGGGGTCGGATTCGAAATTGTATTGCAGCAAGAAGGCTTCTTTATCTTTAAATTACACCCACCCACGGACCCACCCACTGTCCAGTTCATCTCACACCCGATCTGGGTCGCTCCCTCCCTAATCGGGCCGCGTGTGCAGGGCCGACTGACTGCTTATGTCACGCTTCGTCACGGCCTTATCCCTGTAGCAACACCCACCGAAATGCCTGACGCGTCCGCTCAATCTCAGTCTCGAATCTGACCTTCATGTAATGGCAGGCCACAGGACAGGACAAACGCTAGGCTATCCGGGCGAAGAAGCGCGAAGGGGAGATCAGCTGCTGTTAGTTGACAGCGCACCAGCCAGCCTATCGGTAGCTTATCCCATCCACCATCGTGTCCCTCCATGAGCTTGAGCCCGGCTCCCGCTTGGGTTGTCTGTGCGTAGACCATCCTGCGTCCCCCTCCGTTCGTCAGCCTCCCTCCGACCCCCATCCAACCGGACCGTCCCCGTCGCTGCCCGTTGATAATGCTGCTCTTACCAATGCCACCTCGACCACGCAGGCTATTAGGACTCGGCGGCTGCTAATCAGCGCACGTCCGGGGTCGGCCCAACCCTCCCCCTTCTTTTCCACTTAGTTTCTTAGTCCGACCGGCTCCTTACATCCCCCACCTAGCTGGCACTCACTCCAAGCTTCCCTCATCATGATCACCGTTCGAATTCTGATCGCCCAACTCCCAGCTCAGTACCTCGCACTCTATACGGCTACCAAAATCCCCGCCCTCTCTTCCCTTTCCCAGAAAAATCCTGGTTATCTTATCCCCTCCTCCGGTCGATCCTCCGACGCTGTCGCCATTCCACGCCTACTCCCAGAAATTCGAATATGCTCCACACCGCATCCCGCGTGGTGAGCACGCTTTCTTTCCCTCACGGCGCTTCCCCCACCCCAATTTCAAGTTTTTCGCAGACGGGTGCTTTACTCGTCCCCGGTGGGTCCACTGGGCACTCCCACTCCCCCTTCCCTACATGCCGTACGTCAGCACTGCGCTTCCGCTCCTGTTTTCATTTTACGTGCTTATCAAGTCTTTCCAGTGCGAATGTATTGACCCAGCCAGGCACTCCCAAACCCAAACTTTATCGCTCCCCCTTCCTGCTCCCTCCCATCATCCAGTGTCCACTACCCATCATCCACAATTCATAACCCAGGTGCCCACATGACCCCTTCTAAATGCACTAGCGCTAACCCAGACCTTTCATAAAACACAGAATAACATAATACCCAGATTCATGAATTCATCTCTCATAGACAAAAAAAAATCCTTTCGAATTCTGATTGCCAGATTCCCTGCCTTGCCTTGCCTCCCTCGCACTCTGTATCCAAATCCCTGTCCCTTTCTCCTTTCCGCCTTTTCTCCTTTCCCAGAAATTCCGATTATCTTATGCCCTACACCTCCGGTCGATCCTCCAACTCTCTGATACATCTCCCGCTGAGTTCTATGCCACGCCTTTCTATTATGCCCTTCAATGACTGAATACACCGCTCCACACCGCATCCCGCGTGGTGGATGCACACTTCGTTCCCTGGCGCTTCCTTTCTCTTGAGGCTTACAGCGCTTCCCCTACCCCGATCTCTTGAAGATGGACGATTTACTCGTCTGAATCCCGGCGGGTCCACTGGGCTCTCTCATCCCTTTCCTGTTCCATTCTCATTCTCATGCCCCCTCCCAAACTGCCTTCCCTACCACGCGTCGCGTCGGTACCTGCGCTTCCGGTGCGTTCTTTGTTTTGTTTTCATTTTACATATCATACTCTGCTTTCCACTCCGAATGTATTGACCTGACCAAGTGCCCGTTCCAGGTATGTACTCCCAAGCCCAAACTTTATTCCCCCTCCCGCTCCCTCCCATCGGTTACTCATTATCCCCTTCCCATCACCCACCATATCGGCTACCTATTATCCACTTCCCATTATCCACTATCCACACCGTCGGCGTACTGCGCACTCTAATCCATTTCAACCCATCCAGACCAGACCTTTCATAAAACAAACACAAACCCGAATCGCTTCTCATGATTACGGTTCACCCAAATTCATTCATTCATCTCGCCCCTCTCATCTCCTCCCAACAAAAAGAAAAAAAATCTGACAAACAGTTTATTCGGACAATCTCCGGCGGGCGTTCCGTATACCCCTCTTAAGATCTTTCCCGACCGACCTCCCGACGGCAGCTTCGGATTCGAATGACATACATACCCCTCCTCGACTCAACTCTAGACCTCGCATTATTACCCAACGCCAACGCGAACATTACATTCTACTATGTCCTCCTAAAGTCTTATTCCATTTCATTTCGCCTCCGTCAAACCCTCTCGTAACGTGGACCCACCCGTATCCATGCACCGCCCCGGCGCGACCGTGGCCGCCCACCGACCGCCTGACCTGACGCGTCTTCTCGCCGCCCAACCTCCTCCACGCTCCGCCCCCTCTTTTCCCCCAGTGCGCGAATTCAATTACGCCCCTACTGATGACTAGTGCCTGATAACACGCCGAACTCGAGCGTGTAACCGCACACACCCCGCCCTCCGACCTTCTCGCTGCCCCAAGAACCAATCGCTTACTCTTTCTGTCACTAATCACTAATGCATACTTCTGCCACCTATGATGAGCTGTCGCTTCTCTCCCACCTATGGCCTATCGCTTCTGCCACTTTCAAGTTTCTTGCGCAGCGCTTCTCTCCCACCCACCTATGACCTAGCGGCTTCTCCCACCTGTCGTGCGTCTGCGGTTGCTTCTCGAATTCTTCTCCCTACTGGACGTATTCTTTTCTGTCTGAGCAGTGCTTCGAATTTGCTTGTCGCCTATCGCTTGTCGGTTCAAGGTTCACGGGATCGCACTTTCCCACTGAGACGTCTGCCTACTGGCGGGCGGGTTTGTCGGTTGGCGGGAGTTTTTAGAGTACAGGACGCGATTACAGGATGCCACGGCCGGCGGCATGGCGGACATGATCACAGGACCCGGCGGGGTTCCGTCCTCTTGTCTGGGGCTTTCTCACTGAATTCCGTACCGCAACCTTGCTCTTGATTTCTTGGGCGACGTGGATCGTCGTGGCGCCACTGCCAGTGCCCACAGGCCAGGCCTTCCTTAATCGCGAGTTGCCGGGCGCCCACAACTTTGGTGTGTAACTGCCCCTTGCCAAGCGCCCACCCACGACCTTGGGGTGTATCCACAACCTTCGTCCACATATGGCCATGCATGAATTGCCGGTGCCCGCAAGGTTCAACCCTATCACGACACGGACACGGATGCCAGCTCCGGGCATACACCACGACGTGCGCGCGACAAGTCCCAGCTATCACCGACGTCTATCGGTGCCACTACGATATCAGTGTCTCCTTGGGTCTTGTGTCGTGACGTCTACCTTTCTGTCGACTATCTCTATGTCGATATCTGTCCCCTTTCGTCTCGAGCCGCTCTATTTCTGTGTTGTGTACATGGCCTGCTGTCCACCTGCCAAATCCAATGTCTATCGTCGACAGAAACGTCAAGCCCGACGATGATAGATTATGTACTCAAATCAGACATCTGTCTTTTCTCTTTCGGGGAGGCTTGAAGCCCCATTAGCACTTGAAGTTGCAGAGGCATTTGAAGCTGGAAGCTTTGAAGCTCAACCTCACACCCCGAGACCCGAACGTCCGACACCGATTCCGTTACGCTTGTGAGGTCCGCGATCAAAAATAGCAACCTGGACCATGGTCAATCATGCATACCCCACTCTACCTACCTCCTCTCGTTATCGCTATCGCGGCTTTTGGGAGGTTTGGGCTGTGTCTCTGTGGTTCTGGTCCTGGTTCGCGGAAGGTCTGAAAGGAACACATACGGACGGACACTTGATACCTTTCTCTCGTCTCTTAAAAACGAATCCTAAAGGCACCGATGTCGTCATCTTGTCGCCCTGATTCGATTCCTTCACCAGTGGACTCTTTCGAAGCCAATATTGGTCACCTAAGAACTAAAGAATCCTCCACCTGATCCTTACTTTGAAATTTGACATCTTGGACAACGTGGGTGTAATCATCGTCGCCGCCACTGAATCAGTTTACGGATTTGTAGAGACCACAACGGGCAACCTACACCCCTTGAAGTTCGTCTACGCACGGTCCATAATTATATTCATAACCCTTCGTCGGCTGACACACGAGCTGCCCGGGTGCCCACCGTGACGGCCCCCTTCACCACACTTGTGGGTGCCTGCAGCGGATCGGCGGTGCCCACGACTTTGGTGTTCGTCCACAATCTTCGCCCACATATGCCAGTGGGTTGGCGGTGCCCACAAAGTCCAAACGCTATCACAGTACCTAGACCGACATACGCTCGTGACATACCCTGATTATCACCCACGTCTGCCATTATTCGTGTCCCCTTGGGTTTTGAGTCTGCTTGCTTCTACTTTACCTGTGTCGACATCTGTCCCCTTTCGTCTCTTGTCCGCTCTAATTCTGCGCTGTGTCTACTTGCCATTACTTATCTATGACATCGTCAAGCTCGAGTAAAGATGATAGATTATGTTCCCAATCACTGTTAGACGCATCCGTCCTTTCTTTCCCCTCAGGTTGAAGTCCGAGTCCTAATGGCATTTGAACGTCGATTGCCTAAAGCCCCGAGACCCGAATGTCGAATCGCCGATTCCGTTATGCTCGTGAGCTAATGGAACTCAGGCGGTAAAAATATCTGCTCGAGAGCTTGCATTGCCTTCCTTTCTCTCTTTTCTCTCTCATGCTCTGCGCTTGGACTCTCGTTATTCCTTCCGAGTCTGTTATCATGTTCGTTTCTTTTTGTCTTGGTCATGTTTTGTGTTCTTAGTTCGTGGAAGCCTTTCTCGTATCGGCCTTTCTCGTATCAGCTGCTCGCTGGACGAAGCCATGAGATAAAAATCGAACGCTGGACATATCCCCACGAATCGGGCCTCGACAAGAATCGTTTCCAAATCGAGTGCAACGGAAGCAACGCGTTGACATTCCGAAGACTGAGGCGCCAAGCCTTGCATACGCAACTGCGAGTACCCTGCCATGATAAGTGTAGTAAAACTTCCTTCCACCGTGGTGGGCGTCTCTATTGGGTCCTATCACCGATCGTGTCAGTCGATTTCTGTCCCGTTACAGTCTACGAGCATATGCCAATATCTCTCCAGAAGGATTTCTCAGAGCCCAGAGTTCAGTGTCTACTTTTTTCGAAGCTTGTGCGGTCGCGTCAAGTGCGCCAACACATCCCACGTTCACGGTTCTACACTCAACGCCACAATCAAAGAACAGGCAACTGTACAGTCTACATTCCTCAAAATAGCCCGTCTATTTTCTTGCCTTTCCGTCACCTACTCGTTCTAGATCTCGCCTTATCTCAAGCTTACTCCTTGGACTACGGACGTTTGGCTATACATATTCTTTTGCACCTGCCGTGAGTCCCCTGCGAGCGGTGATTAGCGTTGACGAACTTGGAGGGTTTACTCAGTCCCCTCCGAGTCCTATTGAAATTCCGCTCGCCCTCACCGAGAGCATCTGACCTGGAAAACTAGCCGAGTGTTCATGCAGCGTTCGTGTATCTCGACACTGACCTGCTGTCATTTTACGGGTCGTCTGTCGCAAACTTGGCACGCACTTTCGCATACTCCAATTATTGCCATTCTGCCGTCAAATGCTGGTCAAGCTCGCGTCTAATGCGCCCACCACTTTCTTTCCATCTTCTTCACTGGCACCCATCCCCTGCCCATCCCACGTTGCGCACATCTCACGCCCCATATACCCCTTCCGTCCCACGTTTTTCTCAGTCCGACCAGTCCCAAAAATACCCCGCGGTTCTATTCTTCCTGCCTTCTAGATCCCCCCACGTTTTAGACCGCCCTTATCCTTTCTCCGGCTCCTTAATGGCAGTTCCTTGATGATTTGCTCTTCGTCCTTGGCCACAAGGAGTACCAAGGCTCATCTTGCTCCTTGGTCTACGGAAAGCTGGAGATATCATCGTGGCCTGGCGTGTCATTCGCTCTCCATGGGGGTCAGCCGCTCTTCTTCTCGTGGCTCGGAGCTGATGTTTCTCGTTATGCATGGCTTTCCAGCCTGAGATTTACGTTACTCATTCTCATGGCACAAGAAGGAAGATCTCGTTAGCTTTCGTCATGCCGGGCCTGGTGCCTATACGAGTGAGGTATGTACGAATCCTTGCCTCCTCAGGACGCCATCCAGCTGTTGTTTCCTTCTCCATTCGCCGAGCCCCTCGAGGCGAAGAGCCCTCGTCAGCTGAGACTAATGCCCCAACCAGTGACCACGCTACACACTAACTTGATGATGTACGTACGTCGAGGAAGTATTCTTGAAATAATCATAAACATCCTAACTCCCTGTTCTCTAACCCTTCTTTTCGTATTTCTAGGTCTGGCGCCTCATTTTTTCCCCCTCAGCCCTGACGTTAGGCTCCCTCTTTTGCCTCTGACAATCTTCAAGCGTGCACTTCTTAGCTCTAGCCCGTCTGTCGAGCATTCGCTAGCTGGCACCGACGTCGATAACCCCTTTCTGTCTTCCCGCCAAATGTCACTCAGCTTGTACGCTACGTGGGAGGCGAACGGCGGCGCGCGTAACACAGAGGACATATCTGTCCAAAGGACGCGCTAATTGATAGATTGAAGTGTCCCAAAGGCCCTCCCGCCGGTCGACGAGAAGACACCAAATCGAATTCTGTTTAGTCCGGTCCCGTGAGTGGCGTAGCTGAGATAGTCAAGTTCATTCACGTTAGTACCTTTTCGAAACCTAGGAAAATCGGATGAACCCAACAGTACTATGATGTTAGGTTGTTTCTTTCGGGAATGGCGTTTGTTTACGGTTCTAATCAAACGCGAAGGGTTGTCAGCGGTTGCAAACTCAAGACATCCTCGCCTCGGAGCCGGCTCTAGTCTAACATTCCGTCCCACCCACGGAACCTCTCCGTACGTGGCACACCGCCCAGTCCCGCTGAACCTGCAAGTAGTTTCAGTCCCAGACAGACGCTAATCCTCACTCGTCCTTCAGTGCATTTCCGCTCAGCTGTCCTCGTCAGCTGTTGTTTACTTGATCTGCGGTGAGTATCATATTTCTGATGATCATGCCGGGACTATCTGGAAATGAAATCACCATTCCAAGCCGTCCGTCTCCTGCCACAATCCTATGTTGGACCGTGCTGGACAAGAATGAAGATGTCCATGGACTTTTTTCTTGAAGAGGTCCGGCCCACAGGGACAATCGCAGACGATGGTAACCATTCATCTCGTTTTGTATGTACTTACACGATTTTTCCTCAGAAAAAACTCATACTTTTCACAGGCTATTGTCTTTTTTCGTTCATCTCGCTTGGGGGATAACTTATCCCTAGTTTTCCTGCGTGATCTACGCCATAGCACGAGGGCCACGAGAATATTAAATATAGGTTCTCCCGCGTTCCGAGTTCCCGCGTTAATCGAATAACCAGTTCCGTTTTTGACTTCTAGTCCTCGTGTTCCTCTCTCGTGTCTCTCATAGAGTTGTATGACGTCTAAATCTCATCATCGAGAAGTCTCTCCAGGACTGTGCTTCTCGTCGGCGGCTTCGGATACCTTCGAGTATGGTCAGAGAGCTGAGTCCAAACTCACTTCTACCGGCTCTCGCGAGGCCCTATCTCAGTTCCAGTCAGTCGGGCTTGTCCTCCTTCATCCTGGACAGCCTAGGGCAACACAACCCCATGTAGATTGCAAACAAGTGAAAGTTCTAAACTGGGTTTATCATAGTTTCTCTTATCCTCTCACAACCCAACCACAACCACGGGGGTGTCTTCATTCTCTTATGTTCTCTAGTCCTTACATGATGCATCACTTAATTCAGTCGCTATCCTCCTATGGGAGCAAGAACTGAACACGGGGACACGCTTAGTCTTTCAGGCTACGTATCTCGTCCTCTTGAATCCTTATCATAGCGTCTCTCCGGGTACTCCGAGTCGGCAACCTCTTCTCCACATCCAATTCACAACGGTTGATATATCTCCTCCGTAAACCGTCTATCCGAGTCCCTCATTGTTGTCTGTCTTCCTGAATGAGGTTTGGCCTACACCTCTGGATCGTCTCTGGTGTCTCCTCCTCTCGTCTTCCAGTGCTCTAGTGCCCTTCTTCTCATACCGTGGACTGACGGAGTCTGAGAACATCACCCTGGCCCTCCTTTCTTCTTACCTTCCCCTGCTATGGACGAATAAATTTGCCACTGGTCGCCCTTCTCTCGAGTACTACTACATTACATCGACGTCTGACGGCGTTATATCCACACCATCATGTTTCCGCTCGCTGATACTTCACCCGAGCGAGCGGCGACGAAACAGCGTCTTAAATGATTTGCAAGAGTATTCATTTCGCTAGCCCTGAGCTAGGCTCGCTTTGAGTCTATCCATGCTTGCGAGGCTTACATAGTAGGCCCTCGCTGTTTGGATGCAGACAGTTCGAGAGCGCCATACCAACGCCAAAGGGGGTCCGATGATCTATCAACTGCTCATACTTTGACCTTCTCCGACCTCGGCCCGACTTTTTTACGTTAGGCTCTCGAGCGGGCCAGTGATTTGCCCTTCACAAAGCATATCAAATCTAAAGCTATTGCTACGGAGAGGTTAAAAGTCCAGAACTTGAATGATTTACTCTTCGTGGACCCTTGCTACCACTCTATCATTTGATGCTCATACGAGTATCCCTCTTCGCCCATATTACGGCCGCGCGGCGTCTGCCACCTGCCAGAAGTGTGAGTTTGCTCGACCGCGTCGATCAACCTGAGGTCCGAAGCAACGCTAACGGTCCTCGGATTGCTTTCTGTGGGCTTATTATGGAGACACAGATGACAAGATACGAGACGAAACTAAGTAGGGAGAAATGCAGCGCTCCAGTCGCCGTACTATTAAGCGAGAGGCGGAACGACTCGTGTGCGCGGCATCGGACATTCTTCCGCTTTGGGTTCAGTGTGTGGCGCACAGCGCCTTGGCGTTTGATGTTCGTCAATGACAGGTTATCATGCCGATGCTACTGTGCGTGGAGATCTGAGTCACGGTCTCGATTTCACAGCCACGGCGATGTTGAGCGCTCATCCACGGTGTGCTCATATTAAATGAGAAGCTGAGAATCTTGTGGAACCCAAATTATTAGGCCAGGGTCTTCCCGCTTTTTCAGGAACTCAACGTCTGACAATTCATCCTCAATGTGTCGAATGCTCAATCATTTTCCCTCTATATCAGTCAAATAGCCCATCAGATTCTAACCTTTTCGGCATTTCGCCTCCATCGTCACTCCTGTCTCTTTTAACGAGTACAAGGCGCTTTGTGAAGAATTGCGAAATCGAAATTTAAAAGCTGGGTGGCTATCGAGGCCTCTGTAGCGGCTGTATAACAGGGTCCAGCACCCCAATCAAATTTTCTTGGGCTTTGAGAGTGGTGAGCCAGTGGATTGTTCCCCACGTGCTGTCTCTCAGAGAGAGCGCACCAATATTTGCAGGGACGTACCAATACAAAAACCAAAGGTTGACCGCAGGAGGTACAAGGATGTGTACATGATGCCACGTACAAGTCCACAGCCTTGTGAGGAGAAACGAAGATACTTCTGTATCTTTATCTCGGCTGGTTCGTATCGCAGGCACTGAGAAGCGCCCATCTGTGTCGCTAATAGGGAGAGGGAGAGGGAATACATGGAGAAAGGACCAAATTGAAGGCTGTCGCGTTCAAATGAGGTGGCGGGTATAAAGATACGGAGTCTCTGGAGAGAATCAATGCAGGCGCCAGTTGATGTTCATATATTTATAGAGAGAAGAACATTTGACATACCTCCTGGCCCCTTGGCTCCCACCACGCAGTCTCCATTCTCGTGCTACACAATACCAAACCCACTGATGAATATTTATTATGGAACGGATAGGTTGTCAAGCAGAAAATTGTGATAAGTCCTAGTCAACGTTCAAATCTGACACAGTAACCAGTGAAGGAGATGACCTACCAAGGCTGAGTGTATTCCTGCAAACTTGTTCGCATACAACCCATATTTTGCGCCTGGTCTATCACCACGTTACCCTTTCACAACTGCCATGATACCTTTTCAACTGTGGAAATTGTCCTCTTGGTCCCCAATGGTCTTGTTACCTATATTTTTCGCTGGCTGAAAGATTGAAATAATCGCATCAGGTTGACTTCATATCCCTCTGAAGATGATTAGACGGAGGGCCACTAGGAATGCGCAAGACTCTCCATTAAAATTGATGAGAGCAGAGAATTAGACCATACGAAGGCCTGGCGTGATCGTTTTTGGGATTGTGGAGGAGCGGTGGGGTGTCGTTCCGCCAGCGTAAACAGAGATCGTGGGAAAACGGCGAATTCTGGCTTTTCGCGACCTCCTAATAGCAAGGTCTCCACCCATAATGCACGGCGAATCCCCTACCGCACTAGACCTCAGCGTTCCTCACGCCTAAACTGGGGTAATCGAACCATCAAGTAGCTTCCAACGTGATCATCATCAACAATACTTAATGTCTACACATCTCGCAGGAAACATCGTTCTCCACTCCCCTTTCACTCGCAACTCATGCCTCCTCTCCCCTCCGCCGCAAATCATCTCCCTCGCATCATCACCTACTACCAAACTCACCATGACTCCGACGGCAAGCCCATCTCCGTCCTGCCCCTCATCGCTCAGCCAGGTATCGCCATAACACATGTCATTCTTGCCGCCATCCATATCAACTCGGATCCCCTCGAGATCACACTCAATAACCACCATCCGTCGAACCCTCGCTTCCAAACGCTATGGGCTGAACTAAGAGTTTTGCAAGCCCCGGGGGTCAGGTCATGGGCATGTTGGGCGGCGCAGCCAAGGGGAGTTATCAGCGACTTGATGGCAGCGAAGAGCAGTTTGAGCAATACTACTGCCCTGTGAGGGATATGATCCGTGACCGAGCACTTGACGGGCTGGACTTGGATGTGGAGGAGGAGATGAGCCTGGCTGGTATCGTTCGACTCATTGATCGGCTGAGGAGCGACTTTGGCAAGGACTTCATTATCACTCTCGCGCCCGTTGCCATGTCTCTGCTCGACTTCACCAAGAACCTCAGCGGATTCGACTACGAAGCCCTAGAAGTGATGCGCGGCCGCGACATCGCCTGGTACAACACCCAGTTCTACTGTGGATGGGGCGACTGCAGCAACCCGCTCATGTACAACCTGATGATCGCCAAGGGCTGGCCCCCGGAGAAGATTGTCGTCGGGCTCGTCACGAATCCGGCTAACGGTGGCGGTTTTGTGCCGTGGAACCCGTTGAGTGACGTGCTGACGATGCTCCGAGGCCAGTATGGTCATTTTGGCGGTGTCATGGGCTGGGAATACTTCAATAGCCTGCCAGGGGGGCAAAGAGCGACCATGGGAGTGGGCGAGGCAGATGTCGACCTTGTTCAGAGGGCATTTATTCGTTCAAGATACACAAGTCAAGCTTGCGGCCAAGATGGACACAGCTGAAGTCGATCCCGATACGCCCGGAGGAAAAGAAGTTGAGGTCCCGGCATAATTTGAACTCGAAGCTGGCATTGCCAACGGTTCGTACGTCGGGCACACATGTTCTCCATGCTGAAGTCGCACAGATTTGAATCTAACACCATTCATTTGAGAGCTCCTCGACGCCACTTTACATCTCGGCAGGGTATGGACCATCGCTAAGTACCGTCTCACTGGTGGCGCGCCCTATGGCTCAACAATCAGATGGTGTTGCGTTTCGTGTTCTTGCCCTTTTCTTCGATTCAGCCAGAGGGACGGGAGAGAAAACCGCATTCGTTCCCATATGCCTCGTTCTGCAATCTTCTGGTCTCGTTCATGCGATTCAGATGGACTAGTCCTCGATGGCAGTTTGGGAAGAATTAGAACTTTGCAAGTGTTATCAGCCTCGGAATATAGATTATTACGAGTGAAACGCACTTTGTTGCACGATCTTCTGCCCCTCAACAAGATATTCCCTGGTTTTTGCAAGTCTCTCTTTGAACTCTCCTTCCGTTGTTTCGCAGAGTGTAACAATCTCTTTCAGTTCTGACATCCAAGAACCAGGCGGCTCAGGGGAAATTATATCTCTGTACACCGACTTGACCAGATCAGCAGTTTGGTACCAGTCCTGCAAGTGGGCGATGTTCCAGCGGTGATCCTGAATGACAGCCTCGAGAAAATTGTCCTTGTCTTCTCCCTCGCTGGGCAATACTAGCATCCCTTGACACAGAGAAGAAGCGAACACAGACCACCGCAAGACCGCACCAAGAGGTAGTAAAGTGTATCGCTCACTATCGATGAGTGCTTGCAACACCATGCGTAGGAGGATTATTAGCTGAACAGCTTGGTCAAACATTTTCTCTTCTCTGATGAAATTCTTTACGAGGATCGTCAGAGATTCCTCCTCCTGAAGTAGGACTTGCAGGGACGAGCTGGTAGTCAGGCCCATCCTCATCGTTGACACGAAATGTCGGAAACACTCGTCGGACTGTGGTGGAGGCGGCGGTGGCGGAAACTGGCCTAGTGACTTCAAGTCCAATGGCGTCAGCGATTGCACGTCTGGCACTGCGTGCGATGGTTGTAGTGGCGGTTCGTCCTCTGTAAATTTTATTCCTGAAAGAAGCGACGTAATTTAGCAGACACGAACACCAGGAATGTATTTCTTTACACTGACCAGCACCTACAACTATGCTCGCCGCCGTTTGCTGTTCAAAAATTCCATAGTTCGTGGGATCGCAAAGGCGCAGAAACCACTGCGCCAACGGCACTCTGCTGGCAGCAGTCTTGAATGGTAGTTGAACCTGATTTGCGAATTGGAGTAGAACCATGTCATACAAAGCACCACTTCCAGGCAGGTGGGACGAGACAAGCTCACGGAAGAGAGAACGTGAACGCTTTCGAGTTTCCAGTATCCCGAGAACCCCTTCCAAATACAGCTTGAATTCGGGGTTGTTTGAGTATGGATCTTCCAAAGGCATCGACCGTTGGAAGCATTGAAAGACCAATTCATGCGTCTCTTCTTAAGATGACTCACGGTCGGAAATGTCCATAAGACCATCGAGCTGATCTTGAATTGGTCCAAAGTGATAATCACCGGGAAACCTTTCGGGTAACGACCGATATGCATTAGGTTTGGCGTCGTTTTTGACAATATTGTGAAATGAACAGATTCGGCGAATGTGGATCCACTTGCCGTCAATGTGCGGCCATTCTGATGCTAACCGAAGATGCTTCAATAAGAAAGGGAGGGCCATAGGTTGAGAGTTTACGATCATAGCCAACGTGGATCGGATCCTCGAAGCGATCGCGACAGGAGAAGCACAAAGGTCGACAATGAAGTGGAACGCTAAGCGAAACATTTTGGCCTGAGGTGACTTGAATGGACTCGGAACGGGGACTTTCGTTCTCGACGGATCCCGTTGTGACCCGTACGTGAGTGTTGGGAAAGTAGGTACGACGGTGGTAAAGATGAGGAAGAGGATGAACGGCGCGATGAATATGATGGTTGAAACCGTAATGCTGGCGATCTCCAGAGAGATCAAGAAGTCGACCAGCCCCAAGAAGAAGAGCATAAGGGCGAGCATGATGATGAAGGGAAGGGAGACGAAGACGGCAGAGATACGCCACTCCTTCAACATTCGGGTCCTCATTTGTAAGGCTGTGAACTTCTCCTCCATCGACCACTCTTCCGGATATGTGCGGTGTTCTCGGAGCCATTGGAGGGAGACGATGCCGATGAGGGATGCACCTAAAGCGAGAACAACGCTGATAGTCCAGAAGATACTAACACGAACAGAAGGAGAAGTTGGTTTGAAAGGCAGTGGTGGGATGGGGGAGGGGAGGGTTACGTCCGGCGGACTTCCGGATTGTAGAACAAGCCTAGTAAGGAGGGCGACCACGACCTCGTTCTGGTCAGGCTCCAACCTCCGGTATGCTTCGAGTAGGAATGATGTAACAACGCCAGAGAACAAGGCAGCCTTCGAGAGGAACACATGAGTGGTCGGAAAGATGGCCTGGGCAAGCACTCACGAAGATGAGAATGTTGTTGACTTCGTCCCGCCATACGTCGCATTGGGCAATATCATCCTTCTCCGCGAGAGTAAACAGCTCGCCCCAGTTGTCCTTTGCCTTGTCTTGAGGTTCTGGCGTCTGGTCATGTTGTTCGGCGACGTGCTGCTTAAGGATACTTGTCGTGTCGGGTGAAACTGATGCGTCATACTGGGTCGTTGCTGCTTGAGTCGATTCTCTAGCAGCGCCCGCTTCTTCATCAAGTCGATGGTCCATCGTTGCAAGAGGGAGACAGCGCAAACAAGTGTCGAAAAACGATGGTAATCAAGAAAGAAAGGATGCTTAGGCCAGAGCCCTTAGTTAAGTAACCCATCGACAGAGAAGGCAGCAGTTGTCGTCACGTATCGAGGGTATGCTGTAAGGCTTCATGGGCAGAAGAACTAGGATGTGGGACCTTGGGCCCGGTACTGGCAAGCTGGCCGTTCAATTGAGCTTGATTAGCCGAGGGGGCGGAAATTGCTGTGACGGTTCCCAGGTTGTAAACTTCTGCGTTTTGAAGATAGAAAGATATGGACAGTGTCGCAAGGTTTCCAGCCTCGCTGAGGCTGGAAGGGTTTCTTGTCGTTCCTAATAACAGATCGACCAGGAGGAGGGCCTCTGGTGGGTTCAGAAATGTGCAGAACGTTGGAAAAGAACCGCAAAGCTCCAGAGAAGAACGCCGAGATCTTCGATGACGAGATGAGAACATGAGGCATCTAACATCGACGTGGTGAGGATGGTGACTCGATCTTGGAAACAGGTGTACCTCGAAGGCTGTATCTATCGAGCGATGCTTCATCTGTATTAAATACATGCCGATCGCAGGCGATAAGGGTAGATAAAGGCGAGCGTGTCTACCTTCTCCCACCTATATCCTGTTCCAAGTTCCAACGCATATGAAACCACGGTTGACGGTAATCCCAACGAAACAGTGTACACACCTAGAATGGATAGATTCCCAAGACCGCCTCGAATGGCAATGTCGCACTTGCCACTGACCGCGAGGAGTCCACTGCCCAGATGAGTAACCATTGTAAACCGACAACTCTACAATCGATGAGAACCAGTATCTCGCTCGGCGAAGGGGAAATAACACAATGAGCTGTGCGACGAGGGTTGACGTGTTCCAGCGTCGATCCTCTGCTTATACATGGACGGTCGGGGGCGTTGTAGTATGTGGTCGAAATTTATCATTGTCATCGACGAAAAAAATGGCAGAAGAGCGGTATACGGCGGGCGCGGGGCGACTGCTCGAGTGGAAGAGTCCGGTAAAGTCCGGCTTACTCGTAGGGTTAGGGTAAGGTCAATGCGCTTAGCGCCCAACTTTCATTATTCAGCGCCCGAGGGCGGCAATGTGGGCGTAGCGAAGCTTCTTCAAGTTCGCGTCTGCTGCCACCTGCTGTTTGCGCGTACTGCTTTCTCTCCTTCCCATATCTATCAGAACAAGAATCGC
Source organism: Cyclocybe cylindracea (assembly GCA_013376435.1). Lineage (NCBI taxonomy): Eukaryota > Fungi > Basidiomycota > Agaricomycetes > Agaricales > Hemipholiotaceae > Cyclocybe > Cyclocybe cylindracea. The sequence goes on along the minus strand of MPNV01001575.1, from coordinate 102,384 downwards.
GCTCTTCCCGATCGACAGGGCCGCCTAAGAGTCCTCCCTCCAAAATCAGATTCACGCATGTAAGCAGTTCACTTACTTTTTGCCCGGCACAGAGCCACTGGCTGTCTGCGTTGAAGAACTTCCAGAGCGCCATGGACTGGTTTCCAACCTACACATCGCGCTCGTTTCAGCATCATCCATACGGAGCCCCTTCTTCGCCCCGCGGCCTTCCCCTACATATTACACCCAGCTCCATCACAGCTCTTGTAATCTCTCTCTACATAAGCCTACAGCTGATCCATCTACTTGTCAGGCCTGCCTCAGCGCCTGCATAGATCGGGACCACACATAAACTGGCCGGACTCGGACCATACGGTTCAATCTCACCCCAACCCACCATGTCCAACCCAAGTTCTCTAACCCCCGAACTGAAGAAGCATTACGAGGATCAGCTCAAGAAGTTCCAAGATGCGCTCGAGGAGACAAAGAAGGCCCTCAGAGACGCGAAAAAGGCACTGAAGACGGCGAAGCCAGAGCACAGGAAGTACTGGGAGGACCAAGTCTCGAGCTCAAAGGAAATGATAGAGTATAACGAAGAGGAGATTGCAGCTTACCAAAGGCTCCTTGGGTAATAGGCATTGTTCTAGTATTGTCCGATCATCGTCATCCCGGCCATGTTTGCTCCTTCTCTGCCCCTTTTCTCTGTCGCTTATGCCTCAGAAGTCCAATAAAACCCCGAAACATATTACATCTCCCTCGTAAAATATCAGCCAAACTCATATAGTGTTTCCTCTGTGTACATTTAGAATATTTTCTACTATGATTGCCTTGTACTTTACTATGAAAAGTTATCCCTTCCATTTAGAATGCAACATTCGACTCGACTCGTTCTAACACTGGTGGCTTCCTCTCCGCATTTTCTCTTCGTCCTCGTACATGTTCGAAAACCTTGGGAGTGCCCATTAGCTACTCTCTGTTTTTTGTTGCACTAGTAATAGCGCACTTTTGATACTCAGCTCCAGGGCCTATTTTCGTCTTGCCTGCGCATGGCAGCTGGGCGATGTTGGAGTTCCCAGGGAAATTTTCTCAAGATTTCGAGCGACAGTTGCTTGGCTACTGCCAGTTCCAGCGGCCAAAATATCGCTCCGAGGCATGTCGCTCCATGTTTTTTCTTCTTGGACAAAGGATCAACCGCAGGAGGAAGTTATTGTCTCCTATTCGAGTTCCTCGCGGCTCACGAAGGCTGAAGTTACTTTGAAGTCGGCCAATCTATTAATACAACAACGGAAGAATGGTGCGTTTGGAAGATTTCCGAGTCGCTGAACTGGGATAAGTGTTGGTTCCGGTTTCGACTCCGTTATGGAAGAAGGCTATCGAGAGATCGAAGACATCTGTGCGAAGGGGGCCGGCGATGAGGCCTGAGGATCTTTGGCTATAGTCTGCGCTCCAGAGTGCCATTCCGTACCCTGACACCTGAAATAAATTACCACGATTTCAATACAAAGTGCTATTGGCTATCTAAACGAGTCCACAAATATATAATGAATAGTATAAGGACATGACGACGAACTTGGGCAGTTATGCTGTCGCTGCCTCCAGGGACGAATTCCGTTGGCGCATTCTGGCTCCAGAACCCAATATGTCAGACCTGTAGGGTATGTTAAGTAACACGCAATGGAGCTTGCACGCCCGACCCGGGAGCCAGGATAGGATAGCCTACGGAAGTGGATACTTTGAAGGGGAACCGCCATTGGTCCAGGATATCGATAATCGTTGACGTGAGAACAAGCGCTGATAAGATAAGACTGAGCTTGAGCGCTTCAAGCTTCATCGTCCAACGTTCTGTACTTCACAAGGTTCTGTCTTCGGAGTTTAGGATGGCAGCATCGGTGGCTATTCACATTGTCTAGATAGTAGATCTGTTGAGACACCCGGTCCTTATTTGTTCTTATGGAACTGCGCGCCAAGGTGCGTTCGGTGGGCTCGACCTCTAGACATACATACACGCCTTGATCCACCAGCTGGGTGCCTTTGCCTTTCGGGCGAAGTAGATTACTAGGCCTCGGTCTAACTGAAGTGTTTCTTCCTAATATTCTCAGAAATGTAAGTACCCGATATCTAGGCTGTTCGTGGACACCCTAGCCAGCTGGGACAGCTCGCCCTGCACAAAAAGTCCTCAAGCAAATAATGTAGCACTGTGAGGGGAACATCAACAAGCTCTCAGAATGGGTCTCATGCAGCCGGGCAAACCTTCTCGGACATCTGGCGACGATCTCTTCTTAATAAATGGACATCCGCGCTTCTTCAATCCAGACCTTCATATCCGTTAATATAGGCAGACAGAATTTCAATCCGATCGTACAAAACAGGTCACAATGAAACTATTCTAGAGCTCTGCACTCTGTGGGCGTACGAAGTGAGCCATGAAGAGCCTTCAGAGTTTGGCTTATGGCTAGATTGCGAAGAATACCTGTCCCGGGACAACCATGTAGGTGCCGGGGACAAAGATTCTGCCAGTGGGGGTTGTCAAATTCCCGGAACCCTAGCGCTCGTCGTAAAAGCATCATAACAAACAGAAAGTCTAGAAGCACCCGAGCCTACATATGGTGCATGTTGGTGGGCACTCATGAGGGTCTATCTTTGCATATGCCGATGAAAGGCCGCTTTGACGTGGATAGATTCACACAACTTAAAGGTCAGGAAATTTTTCTTATTGCCGTCTTGACTTATGACATTCTCGCCCACGGCGCCCATCAGTGCCGCCTGTGGGAATGGTGTGAAAGACGGCATGGTGGGTGGCGCAACGTCCCGTAACCGTCCCCCAATGACAATAAGTCGTTTTGACAGGCGGTCTTGTTCCCCATTTTCGTAAATTAATTTCGACGGTTCGACTTCGCGTCTATATGAAGTCCTCCTTCTCCTCCATGTCCCTCGAACCGGACCCACACCCCGGAGCAATTCTCGCTTTAAAACCGAGCTTTGGAGTGGATCCTCTCCATATTGTCCAAGTCTCACGAGCGCCAGCTTCCCTCTCTGCGAAGAACAACACGTCGGACGAAATAGGTTTTGATTTAAGACGTGGCGCCACTGGGGTTTTCCCGCCCGAGGCTCGTGTGATTCGATGAAAGCCGACAGCGGAACGGCACCCCTTGACGGCATTCTTGAATCTTATGTGTCCTCAAAACCTGAATTCCCTATTTTGGAGCAGGTCGCATTGACCTTATGATTAGACAATGGATATTGATAAAGGCGTCTCTATAGCTATCCTCATACCTCTTCCCTCCCTTGCCAGTGTAATTCCTAGAAGTTACCGCCCTTTCTCCACATATTTTAAGTACAAGGCGGCTTGCACGATGACAACATCAGCCAACGCCCAGACACAGTGGTCATCGAAGCTCAGACTCCGGCGCGGGACTTGATCGGACATGAAGAGGAGATTCCGTCCGCTCAGCGCCCCAGTGTGAATTCGAAGAGGTCCCCACCGAATCGACCAACCGAATTCTCGGCGGTGCCCACACCACACGATGCATGAATGAGACTGGGATGAGAAAGTCCGCAACAGGCTCAAGGTGACATTCTGGCAGCCGAGGGGAGCTCCCTTCATTCGTTCGTGATTCTCTTATAAACCCATGTCACTTTGCCCCAGGGAGCTTCTGGTGGAGGCTCCCGCGTCTTCCGTATAGCCTGTCCTTTTCCTTCGACCTATCCTTCCACTGCGCGTCCTTGCCCCCGTTGGTGTGCCCCCGTGACACCAAGAGCCATACCTTCGCTCATTCATCCGTTCATCGTTCATTCATAATCCGAGCTTCGCGGTTCCTTCGTGGGCTATTTATCTCTCGTCACAACCTTCGATTGTCGATTCCTACCTCCCACCATGTCCGCACCTCCTTCTATGGTACCGCCCGGCATGTTACCTCCAAAGTTCGACAATACGCTTGGAGCGCTCCTAGTAGGAGGCCTGGTAGCCATGGCGTACGTTATTTCATATTACATCCTTTGTATCGTCGCGTGCTCACAGAAGGCGTAGTCTGTGGGGAATTACGTGCGTCCAGACGTACAACTATTACATGCGCGCGAACAAGGACCGCATCTACCTCAAGCTCATGGTAAGCGCCTACGAACATCATAGAGCGTCGCGTCGTTGATCGCGTTGCAGGTTGGGTTTCTTTGGGCCCTGGACACATTCGATTCTGCGCTGAATGGGCACATACTTTATTACTACATGGTTAGCAATTACTTGAACCCACTAGCAATCTTCAAGCCCGTTTGGTGCGTCGTTTTCTGATTGAACGTCGTTGTTCCTGTTGCTGATTGAAACTGCAGGAGCGTGATCGTAAGTTCCTGGGCGTTCATTGGACTTAAAATTTCTAATCGGAGTCTTTTATCAGATCCATGTTGCTGCCACAGTAAGTGATGAGCGCCCCTTGCTAACGCCGATATTGATTCTGTTCTAGTCCATTTCGAATTTCTTGATTCGAACAATGTTCGCTCATCGGATTTTCCGATGTAAGGTAGTTTTATACTGGAAAAAATGCCGTTCTGATTGACGCGTTCTGCAGTGAGCAAGGGAAACCTTCTCTTGACCGCTTGGGTGGTAAGTGTCTACGAACGTGAGTTGTAGCTGAGAGCTGAGCGCCCACTCGATCTTGTAGATGGCCATTTCGCTTTCAGATCTTGGTAAGATAACTGAAGTCACTTTCCGAAAACAATGCGCTAACAAATCCCCTGCTTCCCCAGTTGTCGGCGTCAGTAAGTCGGCCTGATGCCCCTCCGAAGTGAAGTGCTAACGTGATCTCTCGCAATATTTCAGCCATCACTGTACAAGCGTGAGTCCCAGGTGCAATTCATGCACGACCTCAAAACTCACCCAATTATCAGATTCGGCATCCCATCTTTTCCTGATCTCGACAAGCTTTCGGTGCGCCACACTGCTTCGTGATCTGAGACAATTACCTATTCGGGCACAGGGCCTCATGTACACGACCTTCGCGCTGGGAACGGGTAGTGACCTTTCCGTCGCCCTCGCTCTCTCGTGGTTGCTCTACCGATCACAGACAGGCTTCCGTCGGTCAGTCCTTCTGACAAATAGTTTTCGATTTTTGATTCGATGGCGCTGACGTGCTCCGATTTAGGACGGATTCTCTGATCATGATGCTGATGATGTATACAGTCAATACTGGCATGATCGTCGCGTGAGTGAATTAAGTAATTTACTGATAGCGTTGAAGTTATTGAGGCTCGCCCTCCCAGCATTGACGCGTCTCTGGGGATGATCTTGTACATCGTCATGCCAAACAACTTCATCTTCCTCGGGTTCTACCTCCTGCTGAGCAAACGTAGGTCCCTTTTGAAAAAACCTGCTTTATGCTCTGCTCATGATTAATCGTTGGTAAAAGTTTATTTGAACTCTTACCTAGCAACGCTCAATGCTCGCGAGCTGCTGCGTGGCGAACGGAATGGCGAAATGGTCTCGATCCATCTATCCCAAATATCTCAGTCAAGACGCTACGATGTAGAAAATTCGATTCCTACCATTGTCAACGAGAAGGTGCGTTCCTGCGGTGAATATTTGGCTTTTGTTTCTTATTGACTCGTCTACTTGAACAGACGAGCACAGGAAAATCAGAAAACACAATGTCGATCTCAATACAAACCCTGATCGACAAGAAGATTGACGACGAGTCGAGTACGGCTGTGAACAGCCCTCGAGATAACAGCCCTCGAGACGAGATACCCCGTGCAGTCTAGCTCGAACAATTGCATACTATCTGTGTTAGGAATGGGGAGTCAGTCGTGCAAGCAGTCATCTAAATAAAAATGTACATACTAGATGCCCATTGGCCAGTCCAATTCGTATACCCGAATGGTGAAGATAATATCGTGTGCTGGCCCCTCCGCCGACAACGGTGACATCGCATATGGATGCATCCTTCTCCACCATATTAGTTGACTCGAAGTAGGTGTTCCACGGGACAAATCGCAGGGATGAATGCTTACCGAGGACCCGCTACGGCCAACCTCCTCCAGCACCTCTGCATGTAACATAAGCAACTCCAAGCCGAATATCCAGAGCAGGAACAGGTGATGTCATCCCCATTATCTGGTCACCTGGTCACCCCAAGCCCATGTGCGTGCGGTGTGTTCTCCAAATACGCACGCCATCTAGACCTCAAGGGGCCGAACTTGCACAGGTTCCTGTCATATTCCCCGGTAAAGCACCCCAAGATGGGCCCGTTTTCACCGTACCCCGCACGCCTATCGCAGAGTTGCCTTTCTCAAAGAGAAGAGCCGTGGGGTTCCGTGAGCAAATTGGTTTAGTTTCCTTCCCCTAACGCTCATCACCACCTACTACTGCAGCACCTCACTTGTTCCGCAAGGCCAGACAGAGGATGGACCTCGTTTCCCCGTCCATGCCTCCACCGTCGATCCTTTTCGCCTCCTTGCTCCTCATCTCGCATCTGACGGCAAGAGGCCAAGCGCGGCCCGTTACGTTAACTCATACCACCACGGATGGTGATTTGCGCCGGAGCTGCGCTTTCAAGCTGAATGGCAACCAGTACGATTTGTGCCCCCTGGTGGGATCGAGGAGGGTTGTGGAGGTACCAAGTGTCGATGCCGACGAGGATAATCGAGGAGAGGGATCGAGCTTGAGCGCTTCCAGACGGTTATATGAAGTGGCTCTGGGAGGACTTGGGCTTTCGGATGATCGATCGGTGATGACCCCTAACAGTGAGGTGAGCGTCTATCCTACTCAATGTCGCTATCGTTGTATTCAAGGAGTATGGCGCTCTTGCTACAGGTCACTGCCTGCGACGACGATACCTGGGTTTGCATGCTGGGTACGTCGTTATCCCAATGCCATCGTGCTGGCTGGGAATTGCTGGCTATTTGCGGAGCAAGAAGCTCACGTCCTCCACGAACATGCGTGCAGATATGACATATGCTCGAACCGAAACTGCGATCGGGGTCTCCGAAACTCAAACGAGGAGCAAGTTATTCCGGGAACTGCGGCCAATCTCCATTGCGAGGAGAGCGCGTGGGGAGAAAGTTACGTTCGGGCTGGACATGGGTGAAGATGACGAGAGTCCTGCACCTCGTGAGTGAATCATCGAGGTGGAGAAGCCGAGATGACTGACCGACCATCTGAAGGAGTTTATCCTTTGCGACTTTTTATTGGAGGCCGGGTCGTCCATGATCGGCCACAAGCGAAGATCGACCTGCTTTGCCACGAGTCGGATGAGGTGGCTTTCCTCGGCGAAGAGCGTGGCGTACATTCATTCGTCTGGAGTACTCCACACGGATGTCCAATGCGATTAAGACGTGCTGGACGTTGGAAGGTGGCTATGATGGACGAAGAGGGAGATGATACGACAGAACCTCCGCCTGACGAAGACGATGGCGATGGCGATCTACTGCCGAGTAACAATCGGAGGTCGAGGCGGTGGATAGCTGCGATCATCGTGATCTCTGTGTAGGTTCTCCTTTGCTGTTCGAGACGAATTACTTACGGAAAACCCGTTGAATCTAGACTCAGCGTGGCTTGTGGCTCTATCCTCTACTCCTCCGAACGTGCACGACATTTCACCGCCGAGCATGTAGCAAGTGCCGCGCATGCATTGACGCCTCTTCTCTCGATGGCCGCCGTCAAACTACGACCAGTCGCGCACCTCGTTAGCTCAGTAACGACCAAGTCCATCTCGCGACTTGGGAAGCCCTTCCGAGTAGGTGATAGCCAACTCGTGCAGTGGGCAGAGGAGGATATGGCGCTCGACGATTCGGAAGATACAATGGTGAACGGTGGAGGGGCTTACGATCCCTATGAATTGGATCGGTGGCGCGGGGATGGGTTGGACGAGTACATTCCGTTGACCATCAGTCCGAAGTACGGCAGGGGGAGGCGTGCCCGCTCATATGGAGCGACACCGGATGTTGAGACATTTGCAGAGCGTGGATTGGCAAGTGGAGGAGTCGGGAGGTTTTTCCACAAGTGATGGACGAACGGTGCTTTGGCGATCTATGAAGGACTCCTTTCCTTTCCTTCTTATAGGATTAATGATTTCGTTCTCATTATCTTCTCTCTCTTTTCTCATTCCTGTAGAATATGTAAGCTTCTTGTATTGCCGTGGTAGATGATTTTGTACCATCCTATGTAATTGGCAACTAACCTGTAAAATCAGGGCCGTGGTTGCCTATTTGTTTTAAGATGTATACAAGCTTTCCTGAATATCTTCGAAGTCGATCCGCCGTACCGAGGAACGATTTGGCATGGGTGATGGGTGTCGAAGACTTGAAGTAAAAGTCGTGTACAACTTGTAAGTACTGATTGAAAGTCAGACAAATTTTAGAACTCCGAAAGCGCGACGCGACGCGGATAGGTCATGTGATCATCCCACTTCTCGTCGCAGCCGCGTCCCCAGTCTTCGACTCTCGAGTTGGTTTTTCTTTTCTTCCTCAACTACCACGACGACCTGCGACGACGTTTGAGACCCCGCAGTTCAATGCATCTTTCGAGCGCCACCTATCATCCTCCGAGAACTGATCTATGTCAAATTTACGGGATATTACTCTCAACCGTTGTTTAAAGGCTTTCGGAAGTTGTGGTGAAGTAGGAGCAGAGCCGAGGCACGAGAATGGCGATGTGGACACCTCGTCCTGACCTAAAAGTGCTAGAACCCAGTATTCGCGTCCTGGATTTGAACTTTCTTCTTTCATGGACGATACTTTCTCTCTCGGCACCTTCCCAGCCTGTGCAGATCTCAAACTCTGGTTGGTAGGCATGGTCGTGGGTGCTGTCGCTCACGGGATCGTCATTGTCCTATCCCTTGGATGCGCGATCAAGTACCTACAATGCTTCAGCAAGGCGAGGCAAAATCGACATTTGAAGGGAATCAAGAGCAGCATTCGCTTTGATGACCGCCATATTCAATTCCCTTACGACGACCCTTATCGTCTTGCGACTTCGGCACCACCAACAATTTATTCTGCAGACCCTCGGAGAAGAATACAGCTCTTAGGCAAGAGTAATTACTATGTGTATCGAGTCCGCCGCGGTGGCCGCCGTCTTCAACGTTGCGTACGTGTTTCTGCAATTCAACATGACGCTCAACATTCACGAATTTCTACCTCCTTCCAGTTTCCCCCCAGTCAAGTGAAACATACTCTAGTAGTGATGCTTATCCACGATGATGAATTAAAAGCCCCCCAGCATTCCGTTTCCAATGGTCCAAATGCTCGTTACGCTGACAGATACACCCTTCCTTGGGTCCTTGGAAGCCGGCCTGTCTCTACATTTGCGCCGTCATAGCTTAGTCCACCCCCAACTTGCATTGGTTGAGCCTAACTGCCAGCCGAATTGTGGATGTTGATGTCATTCGAAGGGAAGATTATCATCTGCTCGTCCAGCTATTGGTCCAGCGGAAGTTCTATCCGGTTTCGCGCCGGAAGCCCTTCCCGGATCGTCCAATTTGCAACTTCTGGTACGCTCTTGACCTATTCCCAGAGTTTGAAAACTTTGACCGTAAAATTTTCTAGCCAGTCTCCGTGAACCCTCGGAGTCGTATTTTTATCTCATTCAGGTATATAGCAGCTGCCAATCGCCATGTGATCACGCTGGTGCGACTGGGGCACATCTCCTAGCTGCACAGCTGCGACCCTGCCCATGGCCACCGCTTTCAGTGTTGAGTGTACGACGAAGGGCAACTGCGAGCAGTGGTATGTTGGAACAATCCTTTCAACAACGGCCTATGGTGTTGTTCTGTTCTTATCCTTTGCCTGCGCCATCACCTTCAGCAGAGCTCTTCAGAAGGCACCAGCTCGGCCAGGAGATCCAGCTCTGTTGCCCAACCCCGTTGCTCGCCGCATGAAGAAGTTGTTGCTCGTGTTTTTCGTCGCGATGTTCCTCCTGAGCACGTTCTCCGTTATTACTGCGGGATTTCGTGCCCGTTTTATTTTCATGCGTCACGAAAGTTCGAGGGTTGCCGTTCTTGAACGCTTTGTCGTGTGTGCAGAAGCATGCACACTAGTTGTGGCCAATTGGGCTGCGGATCTCTCCATGGTGCGTGCGATCTATTGTTCGCCTTTAGCTACATCCGAACTTTTTTTTCTTGTAGATGTGGCGATGTCTTGTCGTCTACAGCGGATCTTCTCAGTCTATTCAGACGAACCTAACCCTATTTCTAGCGCTGCTTTCCTTAGTATCCCTAGGTAGGGTTCTAGCCGCTTCCATATCACTTAACTGATGTTGCTCCCTCTCAAAGGGAGCGGGATATTCTATATCATCGCTGCATTCCGGGTGTTGAACGTGTTCATATTCAGCTTCATAACGGCCACAATCAACATCATAATCACTATCCTGATTGTCGCTCGTCTGTCGTTCCACCAGAGGTACATCCAGAAAACCCTTGGAAAGCACCATGGCCCCCCCTATGGCCGACTTCAATGCATAGTGACGGAATCCGCCATGCTAATCGTTGTGTTCAACGTTGCTCACGGTGTCATTGCCTGGAAACAGAAGGACAAATACGTTTTGGTTCTGCCTCATCAACTCCTGGTCCATATCTATGTAGGATCCCTCTTTCGTATTTGTGCATCATAGGCTGAATGAATATTCGTTCAAGGTAATCTCGGCGCTCCTTGTTCTCTATCGTGCGTCCCTTCAAAAGAAAGGCCTTTACACGCAGGATCAAACCCCAATTCAGTTCTCAAGGTCGTTCATGCTCTCCGATGTTCTAGAAGAGCACGCGGAGCGCGAGATGGCCAGAGAATCTTCCCCTCTTCCAGTCGATCCAAACCACTCCGAGCACAGACAGCCAAAGGAAAACTCGAGCAACAGTTCAGTCCACCGACCGGTGCTGTAGCTACTCACGAGCCTCCTCGATTAACCTCATCCTCTCACGATTTATCCAAATCACTCCTATACGTGCATTGCACACTGAATGAGTAGGGAAAAAAATTGCCTAGGATGTTTCATTGATAGTCATTTTAATTCTGCTTCAGGGCAAAAAAACTGGCTGCTATTATCGCCATCGATATGGTTCTGTGTATCCTAGTTCACGTTCAGCAGGGGATTTGGCATCATCAACCACTGACAGAAGCGCTCATTACAAGTCTGGTGCAGGCTTGATAATAAGCCTCTCGACCTGGTTCTGGATGATTCGTCCCGGATTCTAGAGTGGGCGAAAGCTCGGGAGCGCAAGTTCCTACTATCGTTGATCCGTTGGTGAAGGTTGATGATCATCGTAACATTTCAACACGCGGAAGTTTGAAGATAAGGGAAGGTCTGCAATCAGGTGGCTACACTTTCGCCACTATCGTGCTCGTCTTAAACTAAGAATCCGCCAGGGATAACCTGGCCAGGTCATTCGCAGAAGATGTATGACAAGAACCTACGGATATTCTAGCCAGTACTAGACGTCCGCTCGCACGAAGAATCGTGATATCGCGGCCGATTCTATAAAAAGCGCTATGTAAGACTAGATTACCCTATCTCTCGAGTCGAGGCGCCTTCGGCGAAGTGGAACGTCGTGCAGAATGTTCTGACTCAGGCTTGTCATCCAGTGTTCTGGACAAAGGCGCGTCGTTGTATAAAACCATCCCTCCATAGTCCCTCATTTCACCTTGGACCGAATTACTCTGTTGTCAACAAATATGACGCGTCCCCTCATCCCAGGCTCCGACGCATTCCTCGAGCTGAGGCTGCTTGGTACTGTTCTCGGCGCGTTCGCGTATGGGATCGCTTCCACGCTGTTCGTCCACTGCATACGTCACCTCCGCCACAATTCTCATTTGGGGCATGACCTTCGCCTGTGGCGTTGCTTGATCACGTACAGCATCTCGATCCTTGGCCTCGGCACGTTGGCTTTCATAGCCCAAGTCGTGTCTGTCACCCGAGCGATATTCCACGCGAGCGATATCCTTCCGCCGTTGGGCCGTATAGGCGTTTATTCGCTGGCATTTGTTATTTGGTTTGCTCATGGGTTCATGGTGCGTGATTGTGACGTCTATCGCAAAAGTGCTTATTCGCCGTCAATCCGCACTGACCGTGGCAGCTGTGGCGTTGTAGAACCCTCTATAACGACCTGAACTCCAGGTTGGGAAGGGCCATGCTTTTTGGTCTACTTGCCTTCACGGTTGCATTGTCTTTAGGCGAGTCTTATACCTTCTTGACTCGGCTTTCCTTTTCTAAACAGTAAATTGACGTTGTATAGGCTGCGGAGTATTCTTCCTCGTCGAGACTTATCTGACGCTCAGATATTTCTCGTTCGTGTTCTTTATGTGTACCACCGCAGCGATCAACATCATCCTCATGATATTGATCATCGTCCGGCTCGTCACGCACGAGCGCTACCGCTCTGGTGTCTATTCGTACGACCTGGAGTATAAGGACGCCGTGTCTCTGCTGATAGAGTCCTCGGCGTTGCCTGTATTGGTAAATATCATCTTCATTGCTCTCGTCTTCGAGAAAGGCGATGCGTCAATGATTCCCCTGCACATCCTCCCCCAGTCTTTCGTGAGCCTGACTTTCCGCTTTGAGAGATTGTTGACGTTTAATATCATGAATTCACAGGTCATATCGGTGTTCCTCATCATCTCTCGGCTAAGCCGCAGGAAGGAGCTCGCCTCTTTCCATCCTTCGCGGATTCAGCTAGATATTCCAAGGTTCAATCCAGCGGAATGATCGAGAATCCAGGAGAGCCTGCGTTTGAATAGACGTACATTTACCCCTATGTACTCTAATATATTCATGCACGCCCATCCAACAGTAAACATGGGAAGTATTAGATTGTGGTGATTTGAAGACTAGACACCTTGTTATAGCGAGCTACAAGGAAGAGCCACTTCAGACGACGCATCGTGCACCACAGGTCCACAGGGGACATGACTGAAGAGAATCGCCAAAGGCACAAAAGAAGTGGGTAGTCTTCGCACCCACTACACTTCATACGACAACGGCATCCCCGTCCCGTGGGCCCTGGTGCGTTCTCCGCATTGGAGAAGAGATATTGAGCTCACTTCTTGACTCCTGCCTCGTCGTCACGTCTCTCGTTAGCATGGGTGTAGGCCTATACTCCAAGTACCCTTCGTCGATCTACCTCAATGTCAACCTCATCGTCGAGGGCTGTAGTACGGGGCAGCAATGGTCGTTAATTCAAAGGGGACGATCTACAGGTAGTACTTTAGTCGACTCTATACTGTAAAGTGGACGTACGAAATTTCTAGGTATAGAACCACTGGCTACAATAGTTAAATTTCGCGCTGTGATGAGAAGAAGCAAAGAACAAGATCATTATGGAACCCAGTGCTTCCAAATCGCTGATTCCACCATGAGTTCTGACTCATATCCAGGAAATATCCGCTTGAAGGCCTCGCACCACCCAACATATGGCTCACGCATGTACAATGCGCGGGTGTACTCCCAGTATTCCGGCATCCAACCAGCTGTTTCCCAGTCGATGAGGGCTACCGGACGAGCATTTTCGTCAACAAGGATGTTTTGAGGGGTCAGGTCACCATGGGTGAGGCAGATTTTATAGTTAGTTCTCGATCGAATGTCCAAAGCCCTGTTAAATCGTTCATCATCTGACGGCCACGGAGTGCAAAAGTCTTCAGCATGAAACTCTTGCTGGGAGGGGTATGGTCCGAAAGGTTCTTCAACAATGTCGCCAATCCTGAAGCTGAATAAACCGCCTCCAAGAAAGCCCGAAACGACTCGTTCATCCGGGGGAGGTAAAGACCGCAGTTGTTCGAACCATCCTCGTAGCGTTTCAACAAAGATATCCTGCTGTCGTTCTGAGAGTTTGTGCAAGACTTCGCCCCTCTTCCCAAGATGTTGCCCTGGAACCGCCTGCATAATGATAAGACCCATCCTTGGATACTCTGGCTGGCCAACGGAGACGCAATCGAGGATATGAGGAACGGGGATCGACGTGTTCTCCTTAACATATCGAGTAGCGGCAACTTCCTCCACAGCATTGAAACCCCGTTTGATGTAAAGGTTGAATGGTAATTGGGTGACATATAAGGTGGTGGCGCCATTCCAATACTTTCTTGCGAGCATGGTGACAGCTTCGTAGACTCTGAGTCGTAGAGAACTGGGAAGCAGGAGCCAGACCTTCCACATCCAACCACGGACTTTCCTAAGTACGTGGTCAATGCGTATAACTTCACGTCGTGAATCGACCTACTGAGTTCCGTTCATCATGTATATGGCGCAGGGGCTGCAATGGTTTTGAAGCTGTTCGAAGTCGCAACTTGATGAGCAAGTCAAAGAATGAGGTTACCTACCAAGCCTTGTAAATCATTAAAGTTTGACCAGAGTGTTCTGCTTCGCCATTAGCTTTATAGCAATTGACAAAAGAAGAGTGACCAGCTATAGAGTGTAACGTGTTGGCCTCAGAGGTGATAGAACGCACGAACAAGTAGTACGATGTCGCTTTTCAGTGTTCACGTCGCACGGACGGCGGTTCGGGAGTGAACACAAGGTGTGGTATATGCTCGTGTTTCCTTTTCAAAGTGCGCCTGAAACATTGCGCTCAGTTTTAAAGCTCCGCCATCTCTACTATATAGCAGAGTATAAAACGAACCTAAAGTTGTCGGGGTCAACATTGTTATTCTTCTTCATTTTACGAGAGAGATTTGATTTGTGCCGGTTGGGCGTCAAAAGTCAGCCCTCGAACCCGCCCGAAGTCGCTCGGCACGACGGAGCACCCCCACGCGACAGAGGGGTAAAGGCGAGCGGCCTCAAGTGAAGTAAAATTCAGGTATAATTTCCTAAAATCCACAAGTACTCCAAATGACCGACCTCAAGGTTTTTTTTATTCCAGAACCCCCAACCCCGTGCGGAGCGCGGGCTAACCTTAAGCCACGAGTAGTATAATTTTCGATCCTTTTGACTTACCCAATCTCCAGGTCAGATAGAAGCTCTATTTAGATACCCTCGTGACGTTGACTACGTGACTAGAAACGGAATATTTCAGACGAGCGGGAGTTGATGGGACTATGCGATTGCCTTCAGATGATCACTAACTCGTCCCAGCAGACCACGTATGTGGCACTGCGCCCCATTCCCAACAGCTAATATCTACGAAGCGGAAGCCATCCTTCAACCCTCGAGTTCAATTTTAAGATGGCACTATATTACACTTCGGGTGCTCTCAGTTCAGAACGACATTCGAGAAAATCCCATCGCAGCGAGAAATCATCCGGGCCGTATGAAGGGCCAGTTGTTGTTCTTCGCTTCAGAAAGTCGATCGAGGGCATGTATATACAAATTTACTTCGATCTCGTCATCTTTGTTGTTTGTGAACTTCTTGTTACTCTATTCGCCGAGGTTATCATTGGGGATACTCCCTAAATTTCTCTCCGTATACCATTGGCAGCAACGAATGTTCAAATTGATCTCCCTCACTCGAACGGACAGAAGTTCCTGCTTTCATCCTCAAAGCCCGTCAAAAAATCAAATGCATACATTCACTGATGTTGATGATGGGGAGTTACAACAAATTTACAGAGTACAGATCTTCCATTCTTTTCCTACACCGCCGGTACCAAGCCGACCGCCGCATTTCTTGTCTTCATCTTTTCGAACATTCCATATGCTATACTATCGCTTTACTGAAGCTTGAACCTACGAAAGAGACGAGGGCGCGTCAGGTTGAATTACAATCTTCCTAACAATTTAAACGCGAACCCAAGGGTTGCTCTATATTTGACAGCATCAGCGGCAGGCTTGACCTTGAGGGGCGGCACGCTGGGGTGTCCGACAGCAGCGGCAATTCGGTCGGACAGGCCTTGGTCGACGGCGGCCCAGACGGAGACTGCACAGAGAACATCCCGTTGTTAGTGAGGGTATCACGAGAGAATACGGAGACGTACGCTGCCTGGCCTTGACGCCGGGGTCCTTGACGTTCTTGAAGTGCCCGGCGACGTTCCTGACGTACGCCTCGCGCTGCTGGTCGCCCCATACCTTGCTCCAAAGAGTGCGAGGCTGTTCGAAGTCAACTATATCCGATCTTCTCAGTAAGTTCCTGGTTACATTTGCGCCCACAAAGGCTACTCACGCTCCGTGATCTCGCTCAAGTCTCTCCAAGCGCCTCCAATGAAGGATTCATGGCGAGCGACGTGTACCTGATCGCGTGCGCTGCCTTCGAGGGTCGCCTTCTTACCAACGTAGGACAACGGCGTGATGCTGCTCTGGTAGTTAGGGCGGCTGCCCTGCGAGATGAAGGTCGCGAAACCGTCGCGCTGGAAGTTCGCAACGGGGACGATGGGCGCATTGACGGGGAGCTGTTGGTAGTTCACGCCGAGACGGTGACGGTGTGTGTCGGGATAGGAGAACAGGCGAGACTGGAGGACAGGGTCCGCAGAAGGCTCGATGTACGGAACGAGGTGGGATGGGGAGAAAGCGGCCTGATAATTTTGGATTCGAATGAGGAAATGGATTCGAAGCAGAAGGGAAGACAAGACGTACCTGCTCAATCTCGGCGAAGTAGTTTTGCGGGTATTCGTTGAGAACAAGCTTGCCGATTGGGCGGAGGGGGAACTCGGAGTGCGGCCAAACCTTCGTGAGATCGAGAATGTTATAGCGGAAGCTCTCAGCCTGCTCTGGGGTCATAGTTTGCTGTTCAGGTCATAGATCAGCAGGATGCTCCTACTTTCCGGGACATGGCGAAGAAAAAGGAACGTACGATGTAAACGGTCCAGCTTGGGAAATTTCCAGACTCAATGGCGTTGAAGAGCGACTCAATACCGTACTCCGGGTTCTCACCGGCAAGACGTCCAGCAGTGGCATCGTCGAGGGTCTGGGAAAAGGAGCCGGGTTCATAAGGAGCCGAATGAAGGTGAGGCTAAACGAAGGTACCTTGAAGCCCTTGTCAGCCCGAACGTGGACCTGAGTGTAGACGAAGGTGCCATCATCCTTGAGCCACTTGAAGGTATGGCCTGAATATCCGTGCTGGTTGTGGTAGCCATCAGGGGTACCGCGGTCAGAGAACAGAATCATGATCTGGTGGATTGACTCGGGGTTTTGAGAAAGGTAATCCTGGTATGCGTGTTAGAATCTGTGAAACGACAATCGAGCGGCCCAAAAACTCACCCAGAACATATCAGCATCCTTCAAGTGGGTCTGAGGGTTCCTCTTCTGGGTGTGAATGAAGTGGGGGAATTTGGCGGGGTCGCGGATGAAGAAGACAGGCGTGTTGTTGAAAACCCAATCCCAATTGCCCTCATCAGTCCTGAGCTTGATAGCGAAGCCGCGGGGATCGCGGGCGGTATCCGCAGAGCCAGATTCGCCTCCAACGGTGGAGAAACGAATGGTCGCACGGACTTTCTTGCCAACTTGCTTGAAAAGCGATTGGGAGGTGATATCGCTGAGATCGTGCGTGACCTCGAAGTAACCGTGGGCACCGGCTCCTTTGGCATGGACCTGGAGACACGATGGGCATGGAGTGAGGTTGGTTCATCGGAGAGGTACTCACGACGCGCTCAGGAATACGCTCGCGGTCAAAGTGGGCGAGGAGGTCGATGTGGTGGAAGTCTGGACCGCGTCAAGCTCATTGATGTCAATCAGGGGCCATTATCAATGACAACATACCCTGGAGAAGGAGAGGCCCGTTGATGCCGGCACGCTGGGCGGCGTATGGCTCTGAGACTGGGGCACCGCTGGAGGTGGTGTAGACTGCACCGTCTGCTGGCATGATGGGTGCTGGGTTGAGAGGAGGAAATGGACTGCATTTGAGTTTGGGAGGGCTTATATAGAGGCAAGACACAACCTTCGACTTCCCCACTTTCCAGATCTGACCCCGATTCTGACGTATGCCAGGCTAATGCTCCGCCGCGCTCATTGGCCCATGCCCTCACGTGCAAGATCGTTTCGAACTCCGCGACGCGGCAACCACTCTTTTATCTAGCCCATGCTCTCTCCGCGCGGTGGTCGCGACGCGTCGATATGAGATCACCATGACATAGAATCTTGCTTGACATCGATAAGATCCCTTTATATAGAACAGACGTCTTTGACTCACGAACCTCTGAGCAACGTTCCCATCTTATGACCACATTAACGCCCTGTTACCGAGGTTTACACCCCCTTATGCTTCTTCATCCAGTTCTCCTTCTCAGGCGTGTACCCTTTTTCCAAGCCCAGACATACGCAGATTATTCTCGAATGACCTCTTTTTCACACTATCCCTATCAGCTGATGCACCCCATTCCTCACCATCCACATACAATATGGCGCGTGGTCTACCCCACGATCATTCTTTCACCTCTTTCAGAATGCTCCGGCCGTAATTCGCAGTTCTTCCACTCTATTGATTGCTGACTTCCCGTAAGTCTGGTACTATCTGGTCTCCTAATGTCTATCACGTCAATGACCCATAGAGCCGGCGCCGTTCTGGCAGGCCGATGGGCGTGGGCACCTTGCAAGGTTTTATACTTGTGTCCTGTACAAGACGCTTGGGAACCGCAGCCATCCTGATACCTTTGTCTCCTCACACGTGGAAGATTTGATTCCGTCCACAGTTTAAATTGCTATTTGTAACGCTGCCGATGCGGTGCAGGATCTTTAATCTGATTGCCCACACCTCCCGTCTGGAAGGTGCGATGCGTACTATTGCGAGCTGTCTTCCTGACATATATCATCCGACGGCATTC
Organism: Cyclocybe cylindracea; assembly: GCA_013376435.1. Lineage (NCBI taxonomy): Eukaryota > Fungi > Basidiomycota > Agaricomycetes > Agaricales > Hemipholiotaceae > Cyclocybe > Cyclocybe cylindracea. The sequence continues at coordinate 83,754 of MPNV01001575.1, read as the reverse complement.
TCTGGCGCAACAGAAGCGAAAGAAGGTGACAGGGGATCTCTAATAATTTGGCACGACTTCTTCGCCGCAAAGAGGAACCACTCGGTTTCGTCGCCGTTGTTGGCGAACAACGAGAAAGGATCGTATCAAGCGGTCGAGTAACATCGGCCGATATTTTCTGCACTGAATCACCCGGTCACCCATTGGAGTGCTCACCTGAGCTGCCCTGACCACGACTTGTCTCGGCTTGAACACTTGAGCACCCAAGGCCCAAGCGCGGTGCTTCTAGTTATCTCGAAATGAAAAGATGTGATCCGATGATAGCACCATTTTAAATAGAGGAGCAGCGATGAATCAGCCAAAGCACAAGTCACGAGCCGCCGTGCCAGTGCTGACTTGCAGCAATGAACAGTCGTTGCGTCTAAACTACGGACAGACACCACCATCGGCCGAAGGCTGCAGCTAATTGTCATCCAAAATAATACCGCAATCTTGTGAATTTGCGGAGAGTACCGGTAGTATTTTTGACGCCGGCGCAGCACTGAAAACGATGGGCGCTAACACGTTAGGACGGTACGCCACACACACAGAGATTTGAACCGTAAAAGGTAATATTAAATCCAGGGCGCAATACGATCCGATCCGTGGTCGCTTATCGCAATGAGGCAGATCACCGCCACCGACTTTTGCCGGGTCGCGGTGGTCTGGGCGAGCCTTTTTACCCTTTTTTATTTGGCCCATGAGTGGTTCGCTGTCAGAAAACGATCTACAAGATAGTCTGCACTCATTAGAGATGTGGGTGATGCGAAGGTATTTGGTAGCCCTTGGTCTTTCAATGCTAGTGAAAAGAAATGATCGTCGCTTTTTCCACCTCTGACTCTGACAGAGCGTCCGGCTTTTGAGTCTTGAATGTGGAGACAAACTCTCTCCGCGTGCAAACGAGAACCGAAATCACCGACTTCCTTCGAAAGACCCTATGCCTTCAAGAAGGAGACACCTTTCCAATGAAAGGGATGCAAACGCGGCGAAGGAACGTCTCTGGCACAGACAGCATGAATGATGAAGAATGCCGAAAGCCTCCATTTCGGAAATTGCCGAAGACTGTATAGTCGCTGATGCCGAGTCCGGCAGGAAAACCTTGATTTGTGATCTAGACACTCGCCGCCGACTCACCCGCACATCTCGCAAGACACCCTCAAGACTACGATAAAAAATGGCAGCAAACCGCGGTAAGCGTCCTCCCGGCACCATTTCCTGCCGTTGGACACAGTGCTGACGGACGTACCCCTTTGGAACCCTTCCCTTCGCCACATACCATTCTTCGCCTACCCACATACCCCATCTATGCTGCTTTATGCACGCATATCGCAACTCCATCCACCATCGGCCACGTCTCGATGATGGATCTGGACACCAGGTGGAGGCGCAGCCGGCACAAAATTCCGCATGACCCTCGGTCTTCCCGTCGGCGCCGTGCTCAACTGCGCGGACAACAGTGGTGCCAAGTCGCTCTTCCTCATCGAGCCCTTCGGCTTTGGTGCCCACCTTAACCGCCTGCCCGATGCCGGTGTCGGCGACATGGTTGTTGCGTCTGTGAAGAAGGGAAAGCCTGAGCTGAGGAAAAAGAGTGAGTATTGTCTTTTTATTGATCGTTTCGTTTTTTTTCCTTTTTTGCATGGGATTTTTGTATTTGGATGTACGAACGGCCGGGCGGGGGTGGGCAGGATGGGAAGGATGAGCATTAGGAGGGCGTCTTGGTGGTGCAAGAACGGAGCAAGAATTGGAGGAGAGCATCTCAGATGCTTATGTCTTGCAGAGAATGGTTGTTGACAGGCGACAATGCTCATATTCTTTTTTGTCTAGCTATGCCCGCCGTCGTCATCCGTCAACGCAAAGCCTGGCGCCGGAGAGACGGCGTCTTCCTATACTTCGAAGACAACGCCGGTGTCATCGTCAACCCCAAGGGTGAAATGAAGGGTTCCGCCATCACTGGCCCTGTAGCAAAAGAATGCGTGCGTCCTTTCCTTTCCTTTTACTCATTCCCAAGCAAGCGCCTTACTCGTTGCGCGACTTTTAGGCGGATCTGTGGCCTCGTATCGCATCGAACGCTGGCACTGTTGTATGAGGAGGGCATTCGTACCCATTTTTCTCTTATGTCTCATCTTTGAATGCAATGCTTTCAATCATTATGCCATGAACGGACTGTTTTTTCTTCGCCCGATTGTGGACAGACCCTGACTTCGAAGAGACCATGTCACCACTGCAGTGATCGATCCATCTCTGAACAAGCCATCGCGCTGTTTTCTCCTCCGCTCATCCTTCTTCAAGCTTACATCAGTTTGCGCCTTCCACCTCATATCTATCGTCTACGGGAGTGCCAACCTTCTACCACAAGCCCAGTGTATCGGTATTCTGCAATGTGGCTTGTGCGATACCAATGCCTTCAGGCTCTCAATGCTTCACCCTTTCGGTCCCGTCTTGTACCGCCTTTGTCTGGCGTGACCTCAAATCACCCTTAGCATCAAGGCTTGTAGGTTCTGTGGCGAACATATTGTCTTCTCCGTGGATGGCTGCCTTGACCTTGGGGAGGTCGTTTCTGTGTGCTCAACTTCCACAACGAGAGAACTCGCTTCTGAAGGTCGAAGTTGTCTGGATTGCGTGCCATCTCCTTGGACACCCTTCAAGTAGACTGCATACTTCAACGCACGCCATTGACTGGGCGAAGCGTCATTGGTCGCCGCAAACCTTGCAGTATATAGATGCTACCCTTCCTCCGTTTTGAAGATGATTCTAGTAGTACGATGCAACCCAAAGTTTTGCTGGCTCGTCGCAATCTAGCTGACGTCCGGCCTTCTTGACTCTCACCCTTATGCACTCCGCCCCTCGTGAATTTACTCGAGCCCCAAGCAATGGTCCGGATGAAGACCAAGTTTAGCGTCGAAGAAAAGAATCCCATGCTGCGCGTGCGGCGAGGGTTCTGCCATTAGCGAACTAACGGAATAATGGAACCACGTTTTCCCTGAATGGAAGCACAACTCTTCTGGTACGCCGCAGTCGTGGTTCAAATCGCGCTTCCTTTGCGGCGTCTAAATGGCATCAAATCTGCTCTGCATGCGCCTAGAAGGTCTCAATGAGCGACTTGTTGTCTATCGTTGGCCTTCTGCAGCCCGACGATGCAACTTGAATGGGAAAATGGACGGAGAATACTGACTATAAGCAAATAAGAGTTAGTTTACCGTTCTCACAGGTCTTGAATTAGGTCATCAACAATTTTGAGAAGAGCGATTACAACTGCCCCGGTACTGTGAAGATTACCAGCCCCTCCGAGTGCAATTGGATAGTGCATCTGTGTCGATGATGGGGATTTATATGATCCGCTTTTACCTTGTGTTGAATGAGCGTCCGTTTTTGCACAAAAGAATATCGATTTTGCCTCTCTTCATCCCCTCTACATGGTCATGCAGACGAGCAGACGGCATGAATCAAATGCCCCCACTGCCCGGGCTTCCTGTCCAGCAGGTAACGGATCTGTCCCTATCTTAATTGCCTCCCGAAATGGTGACCAGCATCACGGCTTTGCTCGACTTCCCTCGGCCAAAGAAATCTCTGACATTCTCAATGCGTACCTGCAGCGACAACGGTCCGCCAAATCCATGGGTAATTTCTTGCTTGAGCTAATAGCTGAATGGGAGGCTCCTCACGCAGGATATTATTCTCTACCCAAAGCGACATAAGATGGAGCGGTACGCTCGATTCTAATCATGATACGAAGGAGAAGTTTGCGCCACACAAAATAACTTGTACCCGATAGGAAGCTGGGTTTCCTATTTGGGCACTATTATTAGCCCTACGCTTGAACGCGTAAATTATAGCGCTTCCCTTCCACTCCACCCACGCTCGTAGGGTTGTCCAAACAGGGTCGAGCGAAGATGACATCCTGTCGTGCAGTAACGGTGCCCGTAATGCGAGTCGGATCTCCTCTACCGCCCGCTTTCTTAAGGTCGAGAACCATGTGCGAACCCTGTTTAAGATCCGTCAATCCGGTATCCAGACACAGGGATTGCGTAAATAAATAGATATGGGCACTCACCACGAGTGAGTATGCTGTGGGTACCCACCTATATACCTGACGTGAGGGTTTGTCTTCCAAGAGAAAAGTAAGAACGTACGGGAGGCCAAAACCTCCAAGTTCACTATTTCTCCATGCGGTGAGCACGGCGTTCACAGCAAGGGTGGCTAAGCCATAGAGTTACTTGGATAAGTACTCTCAGAATACAGGGGATTCTTACCAAAAATTCTTGCATGCGAAAAGATGTCAGCTGCTCCCAGGAAAGGTGATACGAAGAAGGCACATACATGAAGAAGAAAATAGCTCCGTCCCGCATCAGAACGGTGACGATAGGTGAGAAATATTTCTGCTCCCTCAGGATGTCTAATCTGATCCGTCCATGATCGTCCCTGAGAGAATCGCGGAATTTGTAGATCGTGAACGCAAAAAAGGTGACTTGCGAACAAAGTTTTAAGCGAAAACTTCTGCCTTAGAAAGGTTAATCTACTTACATGCAACTCCTGCGCACATACACCTGGGAGTGGTGCTTAATGGAAACGAAGGACAATAAACAGGAAGCTATGGGACTCACCATGCAGCAAGAGAGAGAACGCTGACTGATATCGGCTGTGAAAGGCATCCACGCCATCCAGGAATAGGCGCCTCGAAGGTAGAATTGGCGGTTTGTTGACTAACGACCCAACTAATATAGAATTCAACCTGGTTGAGAGAGGGATCAACAAACATGTAGCTGTGATCAGAATTCTGACGAACACCAAATTCCGCTAGACATTCAACACGAATATAATGAGCCTAAGGAGGAAACGGGATAACCGGGTCTCTTACCGAAACACAGAGCTGTGAAGAAGATCAAGACTTCCAGGGCGGGATGTCAACAAGGGCAGCTTGGCAGCGACAGAGTTGCCCACCTTTCCAGCTTCGGCGGTATAGAGCATGAATCCGCATGACGAACACGATGTTCACCATCGTGCTGAATGTTATGTAGCCGCCCCTATTAGAGCATTGAGAATGGGGATTTCAGGATGGAGTGGATGGGTACTGACATAGGCATGAAGCGATAATAGGACTTGCAGCTGGATGGCGCACGTGAAAAATGGGTAACCCTTGAGCCCACCTAAGTGTGCTTACAACTAATGAAAAGGTAAGATTGTGTCCCCTCAAGTACAAATAATGGCAGAAACTTACGTCAATTGAATGGCCCGATGTGGCGACGACTGCCGGAGGCCCGGATTTGAATAAGTGCCGGGGTCGCAGGAACTATTACGGGGAGTGACTAACCTCGTGTGGTGACTCTGAGTACGGTCCATCTCCATTAATCCGCTGAAGACTTTGACAAATATCATGTAAGACTCACGCGGTGAATATGGCAGGGTAGTAGCGTGCAATCAGGTAGAGGACTTTCGTGATGGACCACCTGTCTCTGCGAAATGAAATCATCATGTCACCAAGCTGCGTCCCATCATATGCCTTCTGTATCTCAGAAAACTTACCTCCAGATAAGGTCCACCTCGTCAACGATTGTCGTAAAGATGTCATAAAGAAGAATCGTCATGACGGCGGCTAGAAGGGCAAAAGTCAGCAGACAGCGGCTACGATGTCTTGAAAGAGAAGTACTGACCGTTCATGTAACCCATATCCTCGGAGCGCTTAAAGCCCGTTAGGAGTTTCTGGGAAATCAATAAATCGCTGGCCTGTATAGAGGGCATGATGAGGTAAAGTGTGGGGCAAGTGAGTGTCTGGTGTGAATACAGGTGCTGGTATAGCTTATAAGCTGAAGACTTTGGAGCTTTGTTAGGGTGCATAGCACGGTGTGGGTGTATCTGCGAGGGATAGCAATATTAATATGTGGAACAGATGTCGTTGATGTCGCGAGTATCGAGGGATCAGAAATCATGAATACGAGTGAGAGGGCTATGATCTTGATGGGCGCTGTTGTTGTTCCACATTGATTCTGCTCCCTGGAAGATCATGAAAGGTGTGAAGTCTGAATTTAGTGGGTCCACATCGAACTGCCTTGGATAGCTTGGCCTGCATGAAGAAGCTCGAACTTGGCTGGGCATCCAACTTAAGCTCGTACGCATTCCCTACATCAGGGCAAGGCCCCACAGAGGGTACTGTTCTTTTTGTTCGCTCTGTATCCTTTGTTGTTTGGAGTTGAGAAGAGGCGACAGGGCAAACAACGGACAGAATTGTATCTAAGTATGAGGCTGTGAGAGATACACCGCGGACCGATGTTCGCTGAGTGTACAGTGGGTTTCCGGGTGCTTCCCTTGCGCGAGGTATTTTTCTTGGAAAATTAGCAAGAATCTCGGTTCATCTCAGCTCTCGTACCTGGAGGTCAACGGGGCCAATGCGCTGTGGCGCAAATATTTCCAAATTCGGGCTTACACCCGACGCCAAGGCGCGACAGTGGTCAAAAGACATTCGTTACGGAGAAACACGGTATTGTACAAAGAAAGAGCTAATGCGTGATGCAGAGCAGAAGGAATGAGTACGAGCTCCTATCGGAATCCCTTCTAGGTGTGAAAACATTGAAAATTGAGGTATCGTCATGTCGTGTCTGACAGTATCAGTTACTTAACAAGCGCCGTTGTCGACCCAGACGCCGGCTGTAGGAAGAGGTGTTAGTGATAGTGAAGGACGGCGACACGAGAACGCGACATGAACGTACCAGGTCCTCCGGGGGTATCAGCCTGCGTCCACCAGGACGCGGTCCAGAGATGGCCGTTGTAGGTCACCCTCATGCCGCCAGTGTAAGCGACCTATGTATCCAGATTCGTGCTCGTCAGCGATCCTAGACCGTGAAAGACGCCCAACCCCCGGGAATGTAGAGTACTTACGGTCGAAGTCCAAGCAGCGACGCCAGCGCACGATCCGGTCGTGGGAGGCGTCGTCGTCGTCGGTGTCGTAGGGGCCGTCGTCGGTGTGGTGGGAGGTGGCTGCGCTGTTGGGGTCGTCGGCGGTGCGGGGACGGTGCCGCCCATGTTGCTGCGGACGTTGTCCCATTTACTGTTCGGGTATCTTCGGAGTAGGGAAATGCGGTGAGTGGGGGCGGAAGGAGCGGTAGAGAGGGAAGTGACGCACCTGATGTGGTTCTGGGTTGTATCGAGCCCGCCGAGGGTGCTGGCGGAGGTCTGGACGAGGGATTGGGCGCCGGTTTTGTCGGTGGAGAGCTAGTCCGAAATAAAGACCATCAGTAAGAGATCGTGATGAATTTTGTTGCAGAGAAAGGAAACGGACCTCCCAGAACATAGACCCAGCGAGCCCCTTCGAGTTGACGTATTGCGCCTTCAGCCTGACGATGTTGGGCGTATCGTAGGAGACGAGCTCGCGCTTCGCCGAGTCGTAGGAGTAGCTCGAGACGTCGGTCGTGTTCTCGAAGACTTGGGCGCCGGCGACTGGAGGAAATAATGTCAGGGCCACCGTCGATTGACAGCGTAGCTTAGGAAAGCCTACGAGGGAGAGCCTTGTACGAGTAGACACCAGCTTCGATGGTCCCGGGGCCGATACCGCTGTATGGCTGGCCGAGGCCGTTGGTGTTCTGGAATGCGCGACCGTAGAGGGGCATGCCTGGACGGTTCGTGTGTCAGTTGCCAATGGCGAAAGGACAGGAGGGATGAGTCGCTTACCCATAACGATCTTGCTGGCAGGTGCGCCAGCCCCGGTGTAGTACCTGACCGCAGAGTCGGTGTTGAATCCCGTGCGCGAGCCGCCATACAAGTTGGCCTGGTTGTCAGAGAAGGTGAGCCACGAGCCGGCGTAGTCGTATGCCTGCAAAAACCATCCCAACAATGTAAAAAGCGACAAGTGGGGCAGTAATATGCAGAGTACGGACCATGAGGTTCCAGAAATCCATCGCGGCATTCATCTGCGGCACCTTGAGGTTGGCGTAGTTCGCTGCGCCGGCGGCGACGGCGGCGGTGAGGAGGTATGGTATGGAGTCGCCCTTGCGCGCTTGGAGTTGGTCGAAGGCGGTGCGGGTGGCGGTCATCAGGTCGGCGAGACCTTGGCCGAGGGCGGAGTTCGAGGGGTACTCGAAGTCGATGTCGCTAGAGAGAGTATTCAGCAAGGAGAAAGTAGGTAGGCGAGAAGGAGGAAAGAAGGAAAGGGAAAGAGACGCATACATTCCATCAAACCCATAGTCCTCAACGAGCTGCACCGCGTTCTGCACGAACGTCGCACGCGCAGAGGCGGAGGTGACGAAGTTGAAGTGCCCGGCTTGCGAGTACGTCCATCCGCCGATGGAGAGGAGCACCTTGAGGTTGCGCTTCTGCAACTTGAGGAGGTAGAGCTGCTTCAGGCAGCCGTAGAGGTTGTTGCCGGTCTCGGACCAGGAGTCGCCGGGGAAGTGTTTCTGAAAGAGGCAAGGGAAAGGGTGTGAGTTGATGGGAGAGGGTTGGGTGCAGGACGGGGCAGGAGAAGGTACGCACCTCTTGATCTGCGTATGAGTCGGTGAGTTTGATGGCTCCGGTGGACGCATCCGTATCGGCGAAGGCGTAAAGAATGTCTGTGCACGAAGGGAAGAAACATGAAACACAAATATATGCGCGTTACTCACGTGTTAGAGGGGCAGACACGATATCAGTTGGTTCTGGACAGACACATCGTTTCAATAATATCGTTGGGGAAGGAAGAATGTCCAAACATACGGAAGTTGGCGCCATAGATGCCCCAGTTCGTGAAATAGGCGAACGAAACCTTGCCATTGGCTGCGGCACGCCTCTCGATCTGGTGGGTCCTCGCGTTGGTCTCAATCATGAACCTATTCGGGGGCTCCATGTACCGCTCTGGGCGGTGCATAATCTGTGTCGCGTCGACGGCCACAAGTGCCGTTAAGGCAACTGCGGCGGCGAGGAAGAGGCGCTGGAAGGTGCGCTGATAGGTCATCTGAGATAAGAGTCGAAGAGAGCTTCTCTGAGGTGAAGACCTGTCGGCCTGAAGAAGGAGGGAAGCAGCGACTCGTCTGGGTATTTGTACCTCTCCGCCTCGGGCCCTCGCGAGGAGGCCGATGTCCTAAAACGGGTGAGGGAGGAACCCTGCGTCCTTGCGGTACGGTGGCAAGATGCGGACAGCATCCACATAGACCAGGCGAAGAACGAAGCGGCACATGGCTGCATGGCTGGGCTGCCCGGATGGTCCTTTCGCTATGCTTGCTCCCCAACTGGACACGGACGAGATGGGTGGGTCAGCCACAGGTGACAAGACAAAGAGAACCGGAGGAAAGTCGAAACTGGATCAGGCGAGGATGGCCCATGTGTTACGAAGGAGATATTTTTGGAGGTTTCGCGTCATGATGGTAGATTGAAAAGGACAAGGACGCGGTTCTGCGTAGATACTAGATAGGTGTTGACCCGAACTTCGAGCCGGGTTAGTAGACGCCGATAAGGAGTGAAGTAGGTCGTCCTCAAGCCATTTCACCCTTTGCTACCAGCACGGAGGAGCCGATCCATAGCAGTCCGCTGAATTCACAGCTTATTGTCCCGTGCTTTTAGTTGCATTACGAGCAGCTGCAGAGATGTGGCGCTCTGCCATAGGGATAGAATAGAATAAAACATTACAGCACAAGGTCGTGTGCTCAGCCACAGGACAGACGCAGAATTGATAGAAGCACAGTGTGCTCGCATGGGATAGTGGGCGATGACAGCAGAGAAGAGCTGGCTGGACGCGCTGTGGTGGGATGGAGGAGGCTCACGAAAAAGGGGCAAAACATGAAAATCCGTATCACGTGGGAAAATCGCGCTCTCGGAGTTGGGCAGCTCGGCCTTCCGGACGGGTCTGTCCCGTACTCTTCTCCTGCTGAGTATGACTTCATTTTCATGTCGCTTGCTGGTGAAACTGTCGATCCTTCAAGGCTCGGCACACAAAAGGGGCACCCTCGGATACTCGTCACTGTCTACTATCGGACTCCAACTCTCAGAGAAGCTACTTTTTCGGCTCCTTGGCAAGATCTTCTGTGGACAGCATTTGCGCCTCTCGGGCGGACATTACTACTTGTCTGCTTCTTCTCCTAAACCAGGTGCTAAAGTCCGAAGGTGACCATCGGATTATGGGACAAGTCACAGTGCGCAGTCGCACATTGGCAACCCGCACTCATAAAGCTGTAGTGCGGCATCCCCAGTCATCCTGCCTACGATTCCATCTCATTGAAGCTGCCACTAGGGTCTAACGACGGCGTCGCTCCGGGTCTCTTGGGGCGCTAGGCAGCGTCAGGCCCTTGCAACTCATGGCAGGGCGCTCATCTGGGCTCTTCTCCCTCCTCGTCCGGCACACGCTGGGCCATCGTTCACGCGACACAATGCGACACAACATTATGGAAGTTTCTGCTTTCCAGCGATCATACGTTGCGAATTTGAATGGTCGCAAGGTGGGAACCCTACCATCACGCGGAGTTAAGTTTAACGTTGTCTATTCAGTCCTCATTTACAACACAACAAGGCTCGTACGCATCTCAATCAAGCAGCCTCGAATTGTCTGCTGGCTATCATCGGTCTTCAGCCATGGGTCTCCGCTCCACTCTTCCGTCCTTCTATTTTCCAGTGCACCCCCCCTCCTGATCTGGACAGGACAAGGCCACACGTCGCTTTCAGCAGGTCGGACGTCGAGGTTGATAGCAGACTGCTCAGCCAAGTAGGCCCAGCTAGTCCTATTCCTGCCTCTATCGAGGGGGTTGCAGGTTATCGTCCTGCTGATGATGACTGGGATTCGCGTTCACACATTCCCTTGGGACGATAACGATTCTGAGGGTCTTCTGATATCGATAAGCCCCCTGCTGCCCTCTGCCCTCTGCCCCCTGCATGCAAGTACACACTACCTCCTTGAAGTTTCTTTTTCTGGGCAACACCAAGCCACCATACTTCGTGAACGCGTCAGGACTCCGTGCACGCGCCCCAGTCAGTTGACAAGCCCACCTTTGACTCGCTACTTATCGGCCCTCGTTGGGCTTTCCTCGGAATGTCGACGTTGTGGCCAATCGATGCGATGCCTGTGCACCGTCCATTGTAACCTGTCTGCTGCCTGGCTATTTATAACCAGAGATACTTGTGATAAGGGTGGCAGAACCAGAGGCACAGGAAGAGGACTGTAAGTTCGTCTGTAACGGCACCGGCACTGGAAGGCCACTCGCCCCGGCCTTCGATGGATCTCCGAGCATTTCATTGTGCTAGCACTTCGTATGTAAGATCCTTCATCATGATCTGCTAGCAGGGGCCTCTAAGCTCTGTGCTGTGCCGCCTCGGTCGTCTTGCCAGCAGAGCAGGCGGGGAATCTCCGTGCTCAGACTGACAGTAGTGGGTTAGTGGGTCAGACTCGGGCACTGCACCGAAGGCTCGCAAGCCGGGCTGGGTTGAGTCAACGGGGCTAACTTAGGGTGCTGTGATGGAGGTTAGGGAATAGGGATATTGAGGGTGCGTGCATTAGAGGCATAGTCTTATAGGATTGCGGGACGAGGGTAGGAGGAGGGAGGAGGAGGAAAGCATAAGGATACACAACACGACGATCGATGCTTAGGCGAAGGGGGTATGTATGCCAGGACGAAGACCAGGACCAGGAGAGAAGAAAGGAAGGAGAAAAGTGTATATTAATAGATAAACCGGGTTCCAGTAGAAAGGAGAAAAGAATGAGTGTAGACGACTGACGGTTCGCGTTCGAGTCGGAGTCGGGTGCCTAGGTAGTTGGGGAATGGAATGGAATCGAGAACGCTGCTGCTGCTGCGCTGCTTGTTGCTACTGGGCTGTATGTAAAAGGAACCGCACCGTATAGCTATGGCGATTGTCACGGCTCAGCGCACTCCGGGCATCTTCTTGCATAAAAAGGTGCAGGTGAGGAAGGGGCGCGACAGGCGGGCGAAGGGTAAAACACTGAAACTGAACAGTGGGTGCGTAGATAAAGTAATGAGCGAGTGAGTGAGCGAGACAGGATCGTGTAAATGTATGGAAGTACGGATGTATGTAGCACAGGGACGATATACGATAGCACAGACGACAACGAAGGAAGCAGGGAAGAGGGAGGGAAAATGGAGCGGAAGGAAAAGGAATAAATGACAGGCAACTTGGATTGCAAAGTTGGAAGGTAGGACGGTAAGGCGGTCTACTGTATTAGGAGTACGGGCAGAGTAGGGTGGGTGGTAGAAAGAGGAGGCTTTGCGTTGCTTTAGGTATCGATGTGTGAGGAAAGAAATATAAGGAAAAACACAAGAATTGGTTGGGTGAAGAGAGCAGGCTGAATGGGTGGTTGGGTGGGTGATTAAGTGGTGTCCGTGGTTGTCACTTGATTCAGAGTCCAAATTGAGAGGTTCGCCGAAGGACCGTAGGGGTCTTCCTTTTAGCTTTGAAATCCGTGTCCGTGTCCAATCTGACAGAGCAACGACGACGCTGGGTGCGTGACGGAGAATGTTTATTCCGTTCAAGGGTGACAACCTTTCGATATAAAAAAAAGCTCTGCAGATCAGCTTCGAGGGGAAATGAGGGTATGCGGTGATCATGACGTACCTGAGCGTTTTTCTTTCCTCCACCCCCCATCGATATCCAACAAAGGGCGCTTGCGCGTCTGACGACCACTCTTTCCCTCCAATCTTCCTTCCCTTCCTGTCTCCCCTTCCCTTCCCTCCCCCCCGAACTCCCAGCAGAATAAAACACGCGCCTCCGCCTCCGCCTCCACCTTTTCCTTCACCCTACAATACATAAAACAGCTCAAACATCCACGTAGATCAAAATAGGCTCGCCGACGCCCTCGATCTCGGGTATGACGCATTTGAGGTCGAAAGCCTTGGCGAGCACGATCTTGAAGATCTTCTGCACGTTTATTGAGGCGGAGGTGGAGCAGAAGATGAGCGAGGCGTGCATGGCGCGTGCGAAGCGTTTCGCCTGCGATTAAATGAGGCAAACTGAACGAGCTTGGTGGACGAGACGGTAAGAGGTGACGTACCTGCTTTGTGATTTCTTCTTGCTCGTCCCGTGGAAATGTGGCGAATTGGTCGAATTTGGTGCCGATTAGAAATGGAATGGCGGTCTTCGCAGAAGGATAGAAAAAGTCAGTCAGTGTGTCTCCAGAAAGGACCGCAACAACACGTTCTTCGCAGCAGGAAAGAGGAGACGTAGGACGGTGTACGTACTTTGTTGAAACCTCGCGCCTGCCGATACCACTCCTTGACCGAGTTGAGCGTTGACTTCCGTGACAAGTCGAACATGAATAGGATCGCGACGGCGTCGTTGCACACGAGGGGCAGCATGTTGACGAATTCCCGCTGGCCACCCAGGTCCCAAATTGAAAAGGTGATCGTTGTCCGTCTGACAGATATTGTCTTTTCCATGAAATTGACGCCTGATGGAGATACGTTGAATGGATGCGACGTGGGGCGATAGAGCATTTAAGGAGGAGGACACACACCCAGCGTCTGGATATAATCCTCATCGAAACTGCCCTCCACATATTTGACCATCAGGCTTGTCTTCCCTATCTGCGAATCTCCAACCATCCCTACTTTGATAACCACACTTCCCCCACGTTCAGGATGCGAGAAACGGGTGGAAAACGCGAGATGGGGACGTACCTGTTCTTCTCGTCATTGCCTTCGGGGAGCATCTGCAAGCTGGGGCCGGCTGCAGGAGGTGGGGTGGATGAGGACGCTGACGTTGACATGATTTGGTTGATCGTAGTTTGGATGGGGAGTTCGTGTGCCGCAGCGCGTCGTGCCCGAGTGCTGGACGGTATAAGGCAGGGAAATTAAGGCGGGGAAGGAGGGCCGGATGTATGCTGAGGAAAGCGGAAAAGGAGGGGGGACAGGACAAGATAGACGCGTCTTGATCTGAGTTGGGGAATGAATGGGCTTGAAGGAGGCCGCACCCAGTGAAAAGCGGGCCCAAGGAGCACAGAAATCGAGCGCCGTCGTCGTAGTCGTCAACACCCAACCAAGCTCACGCCCCTCCTGGAAACATCCATGCGTGAGCAGAAAGTTGCCATCAAACGCCGCAGCCAAACACCATTGTTCGTTCAAATCGTCCGCTCTTTTCTCACAAACCCTCATCACTGTGGGCGTCAGCGAACTGACTTACTTTTGGACGAAATCGCTTTTTAAATGACGACTTCGCGCAACATGTCTAGACAAACACGCCCAAGATCACTCGCCTCGCCTCCAAACTCCGGACTTTCTTTCTTTCCTCACGCGCCTTCAGTCACCGGATAACACCAACGGCACCCGTCTAACAATATGACGTCTGGAACTCCGGATGATCATCCTGGAGCCGTCTTGTCCTGCCCAAACTCATCTCTTTCAGCTCTTATCACTGTTCGTCATGTCCGGCTCTTGTTTCCCGTCTCCCCGTTAATTTTGGAGTTTATCCAGGTATCTCCGAGTTTGCAACCCGTGGGTGCCCTCTCATGGACGAAGATTACGCGTCGGAGAACGTGCTAAGAACATCTTGCAAGCCCTAAGCAATCCCACCTATTTGCGCAGCCCTCTTCGCCTCTCCATGGCTTATTCTTCCAGTCCGAGTATACTGCTGTGGAAGAATTGAAGATGCAGCGCTCGACGCGAACGACTTCTACAATTTCAAGACCTGCTGTCGGACCTATTCTGGCCATGTGCCAACCTAAAAGGCCATGTGTGCTTTCGATGTCTGGCCAAGTCCGTTCGTTAGGAATATTTCCATCACCATTGGCCGCGTTCCATGCTCTGGCAAAAACCCTGTTACCCCATACATGCTTCCGATCCCCAGGAACGTTCTGCCCTTCTCCGAATCTGCTACAAGGACAACAGGTAGGTAGATATCTCTTCCACCGTCGGTTGGCAGAGTAGTCGGACTAATTGTGTGGTGCAGGACCCATATCGTGGCACGATCGTACCCTCGGTGCTTCGACTGCTGGTTCTTGCTGTGCTTCGCTCTGTACAGCGGTTGGAGAACTCGTCTAGCCTCCTGCGGCCTTCCTAAAACCCCATTCCAAAAGCGGTATCTGTTAGGGTGGGAGTGCTTAGGGCTTGCGAGATGTTCTTAGCACGTTCTCCGACGCGTAATCTTCGTCTTTGAGAGGAACCCACGGGTTGCAAACTCGGAGATACCTGGAAACTCCAAAATTAACGGGCAAACGGGAAACAAGCCGGACATGACGAACAGTGATAAGTGCTGAAAGAGATGAGTTTGGGTAGGACAAGATGGCTTCAGGACGATCGTCCGAGTTTCAGACGTCATTTGTTAGACGGGGCGTTGGTGTTATCCGGTGACTGAAGGCTCATGAGGAAAGAAAGAAAGTCCGGAGTTTTAGAGGTGAGGGGAGTGATCTTGGGCGTGTTGCTAGCATGTTGCGATTTAAAAAGCGATTCCGTCGAAAGCATGTCTTAGTTCGCTGGAGCCACAGTGATGAGGGTTTGTGAGAAGGAGCGGACGGTATGACACGAACAATGGTGTTTGGCTGCGGCGTTTGATGGCAACTTCTGCTACGCATGGATGTCCACACTACTGCGGGAACCGGCTTTATTCGCGACTAAAGCGTTGCCGGCTGCACAACATTATGAGCACGTTTAGCAGTGCCGTAAATTATGTAAATCTTACTTTTTGCGCTGTTGAAATTCCTCGAAAATGGTAAATTCTCGCCGGATTTATGAAAGAATCAATGCAACCCTTTTGTTTCCCCGTAGAATACAATAAGAGTTACCAATTAAGCTGATTTGGGCGAACATAGTTTCTTCATAATGGATTCGGCCTTCCCATATTAGTTCCCCGAATCCATTATAGATCACTTTGTGTCGGCTTAATGGATAAAATTAGATTCATTTTTTAGCAATCAAATGTTGATCTATAACTGGATTGGGATACTATATTATGGGAAGCCCGAATCCATTATGGGAAGAAACTATGTTCGCCCGAAAATCAGCTTAATTGTTAACATCTTATTGTTATTTACGGGAACAAAAGGTTGCATTTGATCTTTCATAATCCGGCGAGAAAATTTACATTTCGGAGGGAATTTCAACAGGGCAACAAAGTAATGATTACTAATTATTTACGGCACTCTAAACGTCGTCATAATGGTTTGGTGCAGCCGGCAACGCCTTTATGGTCGCCATAAAGCCGGCTTCCCACCAGTAGCTGCCAGGAGTGAGCGCTGAGCTTGTTGGGGTGTTGACGACTACGACGGCGGCCGCTCGATTTCTGTGCTCTTTGGGCCGCTTTCAGGGTGCGGCCTCCTTCAAGGCCCAATTCATTCCCAACTCAGATCAGAGCGCTCGATATCTTTCCACTGTCCCCTCCTTTCNCCCGTTAATTTTGGAGTTTATCCAGGTATCTCCGAGTTTGCAACCCGTGGGTGTCCTCTCAAAGACGAAGATTACGCGTCGGAGAACGTGCTAAGAACATCTCGCAAGCCCTAAGCACTCCCACCTATTTGCGCAACCCTCTTCGCCGCTCCATGGCCCGTTCTTCGAGTCCGAGTATGCTGCTGTGGAAGAATTGAAGATGCGGTGCTCGACGCGAACGACTTCTACAATTTCAAGACCTGCTGTCGGACCTATTCTGGCCATGTGCCAACCTAAAAGGCCATGTGTGCTTTCGATGTCTGGCCAAGTCCGTTCGTTAGGAATATTTCCATCACCATTGGCCGCGTTCCATGCTCTGGCAAAAACCCTGTTACCCCATACATGCTTCCGATCCCCAGGAACGCTCTGCCCTTCTCCGAATCTGCTACAAGGACGGCAGGTAGGTAAATATCTCTTCCTCCGTCGGTTGGCAGAGTAGTCGGATTAATTGTGTGGTGCAGGATCCATATCATGGCATGATCGTACCCTCGGTGCTTCGACCGCTGGTTCTTACTGTGCTTCGCTTTGTACAATAACTGGAGAACTCATCCAGCATCCTGCGGCCTTCCTAAAACCCCATTCCAAAAGCGGTATCTTTTGACCGCCTAAAATATCGACGGATAATTTTACGGGCGTTCTTCGGATGGTTGCCCCGCCACGTCAGGCGCTCGCATTCAACCGTCATGTCGACATCGCGCGCGAGCCTATCATAGGCCCCGCATATCATCGCGCAGAGTTTCTCCGGCCGGAATGGGGTGTGAAGCCTCTGCCCAGGGTCACGAGCGAAGGACAGCCTCCGAACACTACCCGTCCCCGTCTGCTTGCAACGAGAGAACGCCTGCAGTTGCAAGAAAATTCGAAGGGTGGTACACCCCTGATGTACGGCGCCCCAACGACGTGTAATCTCCCGGACGATTCTCGCTGCACGCGAGTATATAATCCGGTATTTAGAGCCAGGGGCTTCTACCTTCGGACGAACCCAGACGTGCTGCTCCTCCTTCCTCCTCCTTACCCTCCGTGGCTTTGAAGGCAATGTTGCTGCGCGTTGCCTTGAGCATCCTTCCTCTAATTGGGGCTGGTAGGTCGCTTTCAGCCTGCTCGTTTACTTTACTCAGCAAGGAACCGAACTGACACGTTGAACGAAGCCTTCGCGCAGGGCGGCCAGTACATCGACGACGAACTCGGCATAAGCTTCTTTGGATACAAAGAACCAGCGCATGGTGTGACGTTCGGCTTCGTCTTCCCCCCGCTCGACGCCAACGCGGATGAGTTCGTCGGTGAGATCGTCGCGCCCATCGACGCGAAGTGGGTTGGGATTTCGCCGTTTGGCTCGATGCTGCACAGTCTCCTGCTCGTGGCATGGCCGAACGATAACCGCATTGTGCGGTCGGTGCGGTACACGACGTATGTGCTTGCCGAATGTTGACCTTTGGCGGGGATGGGGGTTGACAGCCGTTGTGTGTGATGTAGGACTTACGCTCAGCCCACCGCGATGTCCGGTCCTGTGCTTACGGACCTGCATACAACCTTCAACGCGACACATTGGAAGTGGGTGTACCGGTGCCAGAACTGTATCAGTGAGTAACGACGAACGACCCACTCCTCTCTACGTTGTCTCTTAACCTGCTACTCAGCATGGCCGACCGAGACCGGCCCGAAGAGTATCCCGATCAGCGAATTCGGTGTTCCAGCCTGGGCGTACTCCTCTGTTGCCGTCAACGACCCTACCGACCCGCAGAGCACATTCAACGAACATACTGACTGTAAGAAGCTTTGCTTTGCGATGACGTTGACGCGCCCAGGAATTGATGTGTGTTGTTGCTATTTTTAGTCGGCTTCTTCGGACTGGACTACTCGCTCGCCCATGTCTCCGATGCTCTGTACGCTGTGTGGGCTAATGGTGGCACAGGAGGCGGCACGCCGACACAGCCCCCGACCACGACGGCCCCAACAGCGACGCCTACGGTCTCGGTAAGTAATTCAGTTGATGCGATTGGGCAACAGAGAAACTGACTGGGTTCTTTTTCTTTTCCCCTCAACTTCGAATTCGAAGGCTATTCCATATGATTATATCGTCGTCGGAACTGGCGCCGGAGGGCTGGTCGTTGCTGATCGACTGTCGGAAGCTGGGAAGAAGGTCTTGGTGCTGGAGCGAGGAGGACCGAGTCTTGGCTCGACGGGAGGCACGTACCAGCCTGCGTGGCTGCAAGGAACCTCGGTGCGTTCTTGGAGCCTCTTGTCCATCCGTGCTCCTAGTGCTTATGATGCGCATGCCTTTCTAGCTAACAAAGTTCGACGTTCCTGGACTTTTCGGTGAGGAGTTAATTTGTTTGAATGGATGGGATGTCTTGAACGAAAACTGACCGACGATGCAGAGACGATGTTCCAGGACAGCAACCCGTTCTGGTGGTGCAAGGATATCAATGTCTTTGCAGGCTGTATTCTTGGAGGTGGGACTGCGATCAACGGAGCGTAAGAGCCTGCATTCTTCCACCTCGATCCCTGCACAAGCTAACTGATTGGATTACACCAGGCTCTACTGGTACCCCCCTGACTCGGACTTCTCTGTCGCCAATGGCTGGCCCAGGTCGTGGGCGAACCACCACCCGTATACTGCGAAGTTGAAGGCCCGCTTGCCAGCGACAGACCATCCATCGACGGACGGCAAGCGTTATTTGATGCAAGTCGCAGATGTTACAGCTGCGCTGCTCAATAAGCAGAACTACGCGAATATTACGATTAATGACGTTCCTGACTGGAAGGACCATGTCTACGGGTATTCTGCATTCTCAGTATGTCGAGTTTCCGCTGTAAGGAGACTGAGTGCTAACGTTTACATGCTGGCAGTTCATCAATGGAAAGCGTGCTGGACCCATCGCGACGTACTACCAAACTGCCATCAAGCGCCCGAACCTCACCTACCAGCAGTACACGACGGTCCTGAACGTCGTTAGAGACGGAAGCAAGATTCTGGGTGTCAGGACGAACGATACTTCGCTTGGACCTGACGGTGTTATCCCATTGACACCCAAAGGACGCGTCGTTCTGGCTGCTGGCGCCTACGGGACACCAAGGATCCTGTTCCGCAGTGGAATTGGCCCAACCGATATGATCAACATCGTGAAGAACGACCCTGCAGCGGGACCTGCGCTTCCTCCAGAGTCTCAGTGGATCGATCTGCCCGTTGGAGAGAATGTCTCTGACAATCCGTCGATTAACGTTAGTGTTTCTTTGGCTTTCTTCGAAGGGTAGAGGGCCTGAGTTGTTGAGCAGCTTGTCTTCACCCACCCTTCGGTCGATGCGTACGAGAACTGGGCTCAAGTTTGGACAGCTCCAAGACCCGCCGACGCCGCTCAATATATCAAGGACCAATCTGGTATCTTCGCACACGCTTCGCCCAGGTTAGTTGCACAAAAAGCAAGGACATTCGCCTCAGGCTAACTGTCTTCCTTCAGACTTAACTTCTGGAGAGCTATGGGCGGCCGCGACGGTAAGACTCGATGGGTACGTTCCAAAAGTTGCGTGCAGCTTTCTGTCTTCTCATTCGTGCATAGCTGCAAGGCACTGCTCGTCCCGGTGCTGCATCCGTCACCACTTCCTACCCATACAACCTCAGCAATATCATGACTATCACAACCTACCTCTCAACCGGTATCACCTCTCGCGGACGTATCGGTATCGACGCCGCCCTCACCGCACGCCCGCTCGTCGAGCCCTGGTTTACCGACCCCATTGACAAGGAGGTCCTGATCAGAGGTATTAAGGACCTGCTTGTCAACGTCAAGGACGTCCCGGGGCTCACGCTCATCACACCCGACAACACGACGACGATAGACGACTACGTCAACAGTTATCCGACTGGGGGCCTGAACTCGAACCATTGGGTCGGCTCGTGCTCGATTGGAGCGAAAGGAAGCGCAGTGGTTGACGAATGGACGAAGGTGTATGGTACCGACAACCTTTTCATCATTGATGTGAGTAGACTTGTTCGAGTGTTGGTGATACAGACTGACGAAACGCAATGTAGGCCTCGATCATCCCCACCATACCCATGGGCAACCCTCATGGTACCATTATGGCTATGGCTGAGCAGGGTGTGGCGAAGGTTTTGGCCCTTTCTGGGGGTCCTTGAAAGAGAGCCTTCGGTTTTTAAAATAAGAATGTTATTTATTGATCCTTGTATACACTTCAATTCCACGCTGCACAATTCGCATTCGCCTTCTCTTCATGACCCGCAGCCTCTGGAGAACAGCAGATATTAGAGGGGTGTATTGCATGCAGCACATAATAAACAACAAGAAAGCAGACATCTAAGTACTTATTGGACCTTAATCTTCGAGTCCCCATTAGCATGAGCAGCATTTTCTAGGTTCTTCGCCTTCTCCGCCTCCTCCAGTCGTCTCCGCGCCTCGCGGCGTTCGCGGCCGCGTGTAACCATGGGTTTGGGCTCGAGGTCGGCAAAGAGGTACTTGCAGATGACCTCGATGACCCAGCACCCGGCAAAGTCGATGATCATGGTTAGTGTCAGGCGGAGCTTGAACTGCGAGAGAGAGGAAAGAGGGGCCAGTCAGTCAGTGTAAAGGAAGCTGTGAAGAAAACTGACCGAGTCCTCCATGACCACAATCTGCAGCCATCTATTCAGCTCTGGCAAAAAGTCGGTGGCTCCAGAGAACGCAACCGCGCTGGCCCCGAGCAGGCCGTACCACAGCGTCGTGTTCTCGCGGATGCCCTCGCGGAAGGGCCGTCCCTGGAAGTTGATCGTGAAGGTTGACACTTGCTGCGAGAGCCCGAGGAGGTAGATCGCAGTGTTCAGGAGGCTGGGCTCGAACTTGGCTTCGAGGTCGATGGGGCCGGGGCTAAGAGGGAGGTGGGGTAGGAAGGGTAAGCGAGATTAAGATGGAAGGAATGGAATGGGTAGGGGTGGGGGTGGGGAAAGAGGAGACGCACGCTTCGTAGATGTGTGAAAGGTTGGTGATGTAGACCAACGAGGCGATGTGCAGTGCGAATTGAAGGAGGACGGACAACAAAACATAGAGGTTGAAGATGTTGCCCAGCGGTCGTTCTCTTGACAGTTTCTCGACGGGCTATTGTCACAGTGTTAGCCACATCACCTACATGCCAGCTTCAAGAGAATGCGGGACGCACCTTGGCTCTGGAGATACACAAGAAGCAGACCGACATGAGCATGCCCGTGATCGTGACCTGATAGTCGCCAAACTTGATGCCGTCGAGGTACTGCACGCTCAGACTGTACGCCGTGATGAGGCAGTTGAGCGCGAGGATCTTGTACATCTGGATTGTCGCGACGAGCGTGCATCGGCCTTGGCGGATGATGTGTGTGACTGGAGGCCAATTCGTTAGCCTGAGTGTCAGGGTAGGAAGGGGCAATGGGCGGGCCGTGGTGACTTAGACTTACTAGCAGCGACGTGCGAGAGCTTCGAAGTGAATGGGGCAGCACAGGAGGCGTCCCCGAGCTTGATCTTAGGGACATCCTCGTCACCCTCCATGTCGGCCAACTTGTCCGTAATAGACGCCAAATCGAACTGCACCAAAATCCTCCGTCAGTACATCATCACCACTACCACCAACACCAAACGCACCTTCTCCATCGGGTTCTTCTGCCTCGCCTGCGCCTGCTGTGCCGCCGCCCTCTGCTGCGCCTCCACCGCCCCCGGCATCAAATGCGCAATCGCCTGTGGGACAGGCGGCGGCGGCTGCCCAAACCTTGCGCTAATACTCAGCTGGCTCTCATACACCTTCTTCACCCTTTCCAGCCGCTGCCTTTCCGCGATCTTCTCCAGGTCCTCCTGCGTCCCGTCCAGCAGCGCCACCCCGATGTGCGCCTGCTTGAGCGCGCCGACGTCGTTCGTCCCGTCGCCTGCCATGAGCGTCGTGTAGCCTAAGGTCTTGAGCGTGGTGAGGATGGACTCTTTTTGGGAGGGCGAGACGCGCGCGTAGACATAGGTGTGCTGCACAAGGGAGGCCCAGGAGGGCGTGGACAGGAGCTGTTTCATGGCGGGGCCGGTGATGCAGATGTCGTAGGAGTCGAAGAGGGAGGTGTCGAGGGGCTGGTCGGGGTTGACGGGGATGATGGTGCGCTCGTCGACGGTGCGCCAGACGAGGTCTGGGGTTTGGATAGGTGGCCTGAGTTGAGTTGCGCGTATAGTTTGTTGATGGTGGACGTACCTTTCTCGTGTTGAGCGTTCTCTGCTAGGTCCAGAATGAGGGCTTCGCGGTCGACGATCTCGACTTCGCGCGCGACGTGCACGGCCGTCAACGGATTGTCGCCAGTAATCATAACACACTATCCAGCACACACACACATCATCAGCCTCCATCCATCCGTCCACCCAACCCAAAAAAAACAGAACCACTCACCCGATGCGACGAGTCCGCCAGCATCTTCAAGCTCTCCACCGCATCCGGCTTCAGAGGACAATGGAACACCAAAAAGCCCCCAAACACCAATGCGCTCTCCACCTGTCCCCTATGCAATTTATTGATCTTCTCTCCGCCCATCGCCTCGAGCTCCTTCCACCCCAGCGCAAGCACCCTGCTGCCCTGGCGCGTGTAGCCCTTGTACACCTCGTCGTACCACGAGGGGACGGAGCCGAGCATGCCTTTGATGGTCTCTGGGGCCCCTTTGACGGAGGCGACGAGCCGCCCGCCTGGGAGGGAGGAGATGGTGGACATCCGTTTAAGGGCGGAGGAGAATTGGAAGCGCCGCCGGATGGTGAGGGTGGTTTTGTACGCGGAGGAGGGGGCGGGGGTTAGTACGTCGCCTAGTAGTGGATGTTGAGCGCAAGCGGAATGATGATGACTGGCAGAGACACAACACACCTTTGCCGAGCGTCCATTGGAGCGCGTCCAGCGTCGTCTTCTCCATGGGGTCGCCGACGACCGTCCCGTCGTCTAACCGGACGAGCGCATGCGCAGCTGCGAGGCACAGCGTCGTCTCTCTTGAGGCCTCTTTAACGCTGAGCAGTTTCTTGTGGTCCGTGTGGCTACATGAAATAATGAGCACGGCAGAACACACAGTGAGGTGGAGAGGAAACGCACTCGACACCCGCGACACCCTCCAGAACCAAGTTCTCCGCCGTGATAGTCCCGGTCTTGTCGAAGCAGCAGACGTCGACGCGGCCTGCCGAGGGGATGCGGAAGGGCTCCGTGCAGAAGATGGCTGTAGAGTTGTATAGAGTATATGCATGTATATATAAGGTCCAGCTGACAAGGAAGGGGGGAAGGGGAAAGGACGCACCGAACTTGGACAAGGCGACGAGGGAGGCGTTGACGGCGAGCGAGAGCTCCATGGGCAGCTCGGGCGGGACGACGCTCGTGATGATGAGGATGCAGTCGAGCAGGAGCTTGGACTTCTTCAGGTCCCTTTCAATACCTAGAGGACACACACGCAACACGTCCACACATCAGTACAACCTCCCCAGAACCCCGGACACACAGAGGAGGAGGAGGAGACTGACCTTTGGTCCACACATACCAGCTGGCAGCGATGGCGAAGATGAGGAGGAAGCCGATGAAGAGGAAGGACTCGAGGTTGTTTGCGGAGACGCGCTCGGTGGAGAAGATCATGGTGCGCACGAGCTGGCCCTGGGCGGTGCCGAACCCGGTGCGCACGACGACGCCGAGGCAGCCGCCGTCGGGGGTCTTGATGGGTGAGGGGATCTCCGCTGTACGAGGAAGGGGGTGAGGGGTTAGTATGTGAGGCAGGAAGGATGGAGGGAGAAGATAAGGGACGTACAAGATTTAGCCGCCTGCAAGACCTTGGTCCCGCTGAAGAGCACTGCGTTCTTATGCTGCCCGTCCACGTCGAGGTTCTCGTTCGGCTCGAGCAGCTGGATGGACTCTTTAAGGAGCGGGGTCGACTCGCCGGAGAGCATGGCTTCGTTGACGATGGCAGTGCCGTTGATGAGGAGGATGTCGGCTGGGACGGTGGTCTCGTCGCCGACGCGGGCTGTAGGGATGTTAGTTAGTTGTGGTAGAAGGGGGAGGGAGGGAAGAAGGGAGAGAGGAGACTTACCGACGGAGACGACATCGCCGGGCAGAAGCTTGTCGGTGCTGAGGACCTCCCACTTGGAGTTGCGGTAGCATTGGATGGGGTAGGGCTGGACGGACATGGTCCTGAACTCTGTTAGGGTCCGTACACGCTGATACCGCCTCAGTGAAACGAGCAGTAAGCATTAAAAACGTGACGTACCTGCCATACGACGGTGCACTCGAACACGATCAACATAAACAGGGTGAACAGACTATAATACCAGTACTCGTCCAGACACCACAGGGCGACGCAGAACACCTGGAAGACAAAGAACGGCGCGGTGGCGTGCTCGCCGAAGAGCTCGGTGAACGACGGGATGGGGATGTCGAACTCGTTCAGACCGTACAGCGCCTGGAGCTCCGGAAGCTTATTCGCTGTGAGGCTCGGGGGCTGGAGGAAGGAGCCGAGGGCGGGTTTGGAGGAAGAGGGGTAAGCGAGGCGGCCGAAGATGAGGGGCGAGAGGGAGGTGACGGCGTAGGAGTCGCGGTTGTAGGAGAAGGTCCAGGTGAGCGGGTCGGATGGGTTCTTCTTGGTGAGCGGGACGATGTCGCCCTGCCCTTTGTGTGGATGCGGCACGAGGCGGATGCGGTTGGCGTCTTCGAGTGAGTATGCCTGGGACAGCTCACATCAGCACCAACCCAACAGAGCTGTGAAACAGACGCACCTGGCGAGTGGTGATCCATGCTCTGGCACCCGCGTTCCACTTGGTCACCAAAAAGCTGAGTGCATGCCCCGCCCCGAGGGACACACACGCAAGGAAGGTCCACTCCTCGCCGCCGAGCCAGTCGTCGTACTTGACGTAGTAGGCATACGCGAGGAGGGGGTAGAGCGCGAGGAAGGGGTAGCCGTAGATGTGCTGCTGCCAGGGAATCGAGACGTGCAGGCTCGCCCGTGCGATTTCGGGCGAGACGACCGTGACGGAGGCCCTGAGAGGAAGGAAGGGGTTAGTGGGTGGGAGGGAGGGGAGGAGGAGAGGGCGTACATTATGGCTCCTGGAGTAGAGATGGCTGGCTGCTGGCTGGCTTGCGTAGAGCGAAAAGCCGCTCGCCGACGTGGCCGGCCCGTGTGAATGTAGGCGTCATCGTCATGCGACTCGGCACGTGCCATTTCTTGAGCCGAGACGGCGACATGGCCATCGCCGAAGTGATGTACACACCCATCGAAATAAGGTTCAGCCACTGATCTTGCCGCGGACGGTCACGCCCACCACCCAAATCCGCCCACCCTCAACACCAGCGACGATGGCGAGTAGTATCCCATTTCCTCCACCCGACGCCCATGCTCAACCCTTGACCCTTTCCTATCCAACAGCCTAAAGAAATCCGCGACATCAAGCAGTTCATCAAAATCACACAGAGGAAGGATGCGTCCCGTGCGTTGTCTCCCCTCCTCGACTCTGGATGGTGGTGCTAATCCAATGTTCATCTTACATTATATTCCATGGTTGCCGGCTGCAGAGGCACGCATAAAGAAGATCCTCTCAAAGGTCCCCAACGGGAAGACACAGACCAAGTTCAAGGTCCGGTGCTCGAGGTACCTGTACACCCTCTCGGTGGACGAC
Source organism: Cyclocybe cylindracea (assembly GCA_013376435.1). Taxonomy (NCBI): domain Eukaryota; kingdom Fungi; phylum Basidiomycota; class Agaricomycetes; order Agaricales; family Hemipholiotaceae; genus Cyclocybe; species Cyclocybe cylindracea. The sequence continues at coordinate 57,806 of MPNV01001575.1, read as the reverse complement.
CCGGAGAAGGCGGAGAAGCTGAAGCAGAGCTTGCCACCAGGTGCGTCCCTTATACCCGCCATTTTATCCTCCTGCTCCGTCTGACTTCGTTTCGTTCCATTCCTATTTGGTTCGTGTAGGTCTACTGGTCGTAGAGATCGACACACCAAAGAAGAAGTAACCGCCCACCCCACTCATTACGATCATTCTGGTAGCGATACTCTTCTCACGGGGTCCTGCTGGCCATGGCGGTCGTCGTCGTCTCAGTTGGGGTTGGAGAGCTGTAGAGCATATGTAGACCTATGGTGCAAAACTCATGCACGCATGTACCGTCCATGCCCTTTTTTCACTAGCATTAAGTATTACTTGCACTATGCCCTGATCCATCAACGCACTTATCCGTCAAAGCACATAAATTCTTCTTTGCTCTCCGAAGCTTGAGCTTGCGTCCTTAGACCTCCATTCTGTCAAGCTCTCAAATAACGTAGTCTCCTCAACCAAACCCATTCATTACACTCAGCACAACAAAACACCCCACCACCCCGCCCACACCATAATTCACAAACTTGACAATCTGGTCCTTCCACCTCTTCCTCCTCCTTCCACTCCTACCCTCATACTCGTCCCTGTCCCATTCCCATTCCCTCCTCCCAACCCCGATCCCGACCCCGCTCTCAAGCGACTCCAAATCATACATGAACGGTTGTCCCTTGGATTTGGGGTCAAGCGCGATGTCAAGGAAAGCGCGCAGGAGCTGCGTCCCGTCCAGGTGCGGTAGGGGCAGGAGGTTGAAGAAGTAGAGCGAGAGGGTCGCTGTGAGGAGGTAGCTATGAGGTTGGGTGGGTGGGAGGAAAAGGGTTGGTGGATGAGCATGAGAGCATCAGATGAGGGAAGGAAGACGTACTCCCAGAACAGCTGCACGAGAGGCGGCACCCAGAGCGGGAGGAACGGCGCGCGGGGGAGCCAGGTGGTCACTTGGACTGAGTAGGATTGAGGTTAGGTTGGCTCGAAGAGAAAATATCAGAGTGTTAAGAGAACGAACGCGCACCTTCCTCCCACACCTCCTCGCGAGGCCCGGACCAGAGCACGACGTTGACATTCTCTCTTCCCCATTCTCTTCCTCCTCCTCCCCCTCCTCTTCCTTCATCTTCTTCTGTATCTTCTGTATCTTCGTCCCCACCTTCCTTCCCCTTCACCTTATCTGGGCCTAACCCTCCCCGAGAAGGCGACAACACCCAACCGTCACCTTGAAGCCGCACGCTAACCCGCATAAGCTGTGCGCTCTCCCGGGGCGCGACGCACGCCAACTCGGGGGGGCAGTCCGTCGTAGACGAGCACCTGTTGCGGTTGTGGTCGTCTGCTTTTGAGTTTGAATGGGAGAGCGGGGAGGTGAGGATGGGTATGGGGTCGATGCAGCCTTGGATGAACTGAGAGGAGAGGGAGGGGGAGGAGAGGGACGTGAAACAGGCGTATGGCGACGCGGTTTTATTTGAAGGAGAGTGGGGCGGTTTGCAGCATTCGTCTGACTTGGCTGTATATGAATGAATGAATGAATGATTAGGACGCGTGGAAATAAGTACGGGTGGAAGAAGAGAGAGGACGACGGGACGATGGGATGACGGGACAAGGAAAGAAGTGGACTTACCGAGGACGTGTCGCGCAACGCACCACCCCATGGTCGGGTGTATGTGTGGTGTAGCTAGGAGGTAGCGCGTCCACTCGTCTTCCGAATCCGAAGAGCTCCTGCTGCGCATGCGAACGGGCGGTTGGCCGAGCAGCGTATCGTCCAGCGCTGTGATGATCGACCCGGGTGGGAGGTGTAGGTAGAGCGGCGAGGTCTGGAAAGTGGTGTCGTTAGTGCTTGCCCTCCAGTGCGAGAGAGCAGAGACCCACCTCAGAAACGCTGACCACGACCCTCCCCAGGCCACCCACGTCGCGATAGCCCGACAGCGCGCCGGCGAGGAGGGGTAAGAGCCCGGAGCGGGCAAGGAGGAGGAGGATGGCCCAGAGGAGGATGTTGTGGAAGGGCCCTGCGGCAACGAGGCGGGCGCGGGAGGGGGCGGGGAGGGTGGATGGGGAGGAGGTGGAGGTGGAAGGAAATGAGACGAATGCGGAGGGGAGGAAGAGCGTTAGAGACGCGCCGGCTGAGAGGAGGGGGAGGGATTCGCTGGACAGTGAGGTTTAGGAGCGAGATTGGGGAGAAGAGGAGGCGGACGGACGGACGTACAGCGCAGCGGCGAGCGCGTGCCCGAGCTCGTGGAACGCCTGTGCGAGGAAGACGGCGAGCAGGATGAGCGGGAGGTGCGAGAGCGGGACTGTCACTCCGGGGATCTAGAAGCCGTTTGGAGAGTAAGATTAGTGGGATCATAGAGGAGGGAGGAGGGAGGGGGGCGTACGATCGGTGTGATCTGTGCCCAGCTCGCAGGAGCGGGGGTAAGAGGCGCAGGAGAGCTCAGAGGTTCTTCAAAGGACCTCTTCGTCAATCCCACCCCACCCCCTCCACCCCCTACCTCTAACCCACCGTCCACCACCAACCGGGCAGGCCCAACAAACCGCCCCCATGCGCCCCAAGCCCCACACACAAGCCCCACACACGCGCCGAGCATCCCCAGCGCACCCAGGAATGCCCCGAGGTCGTACACCCGTCTTACGAAGATAGCGAGCCGCCGGCTGCGGTTGGCGCGACGGGAGAGGAAGGAGGCGAGCCGGTCGTGCGGGGCGTTGAATCGCGTGGTGGATAGGCGGAGGTGGAGGAAGGTGAGGGTTAGGGTGGTTTTGGAGTGGGATTTTGAGGGGGGTTTGGGGTGAGAGAGGTAGTGGGAGGAGGCGGAGGAGGAGCCGAAGCGGAAGATGGTGGTGGTGTTAGAGCCATTGGTGGTGGTGGTTGGGAGAAGAGAGGAGGAGGAGGAGTGGGAGAGGAAATGGTGGACGAGGTGGAGGATGCACCAGAAGGCGGCGAGCAGGAGGAGGGCGGTGCCCAGGGACATGGTGGTACGGACAAGGGCCCGTGTGAGCATTCATAGAGGCGTCGTGTCTCTATATTCATCTACTCGATAAGGTTCAGGCGCATATACTCGCTTTTCGCTTCGTTCTCGACAGGTAAGGTATATTTCATATATTTTCGTCGTGTAACCCATGCAATAGAGTAGAATGCTGTCGTTTACAAAACATTGTGCACTACATCATACAGAAACTGCACCAGGCAGAATACTGGGGAGTTGACCGAGCGTTACTGTGTTGCCTTTTTCCATGAGACTCGTGAATGAATGCAGATGGTGTTGCTGTCTGCTTGCGCTCGTGGGCGTGCGGAGCGGGAGCTGCGGGTGGTCCGGCGCTGGCCTGGCTGTGTCGGGAGTTGAGAGGAGGAACACGCCGAGTTAACTAGACCATGTTAGTCGTCGGGTCCTGGCCGCGAGTGACACCATACGCCTGGTGGGGCGTGGAGAACGGGTAGGACGACTGGAAGCCGTTGTACGTCGTGACCTGCGGGTTCGTGATCTCGACGACCGTCGAGCGCGGCATCACGACGGGGTTCGCGGCGTCTGCCTCCTCGTCCAGCTGGTCGACGTACCGCTCGACGATGATGTATGCGTCTATCCACAACACAACACATCAGTCTCTCAACACTCAGCAGCACCGAGATAACTAGTGGACGCACACAGCTGGATGAGCCACGTAATGACGTACGCAGCGACCATCACGCCCTTGAAGATCGCCACCTCGCTCTTGCAGATCTCCGCCTTGGCCTCGTCCGTGGCTGGGGCCCCGTTGAGGCACTTGGCGAGCGCGACCTGCGGGTCCTGCTTGAAGAGCGTGACGAGCGTGAAGATGCCCGAGGCGACGCTGAACCCGAGGTGCACGGCGAGCGCGACGGCGAAGGCGGAGGTGAGGCTGCGGTTGCGGACGAGGGCGCCGAAGAAGCTGGAGGGAGGGAAGGAGGGGTAAGTTGGGGTAGGGAGGGAGGGGGGAGGAAAAAGAGAATGATAACACGGCTCCGGAACGCCTTCCCCTCGCTGTCCTTATGAAAAAAGCTTCGAGGTATAGTCGTTCTATTCTTGGCAGCATACGAAGAGTAGGTGCACGAGCGGTGTGGTCATCGGAGTGCGGTGGTTGGGTAGATCATCCATCTGGGTCTCTCAATCGTCCAACCCACATGCGGTTCATTGAATTCAGCGCACGAGATGGATTCGGTGGTCGGCGACGGTTTCAGTATTTCAATGACGCGTTGCGGACCCCGAGCCAAGGGATTGGGCAATTCTCAATGCTCATGCCCGGCAGCTAGATGGAACAAGATTAACCCTGGCAACGGAGGACAGCATGTCCGTCATCCTCCCATGCCAGTCTCCAGCTCTTGTCAAAAAAATGAACCTGCCCCATCTCGTCGCTCCAAAGTTACCCCCCACTCATTGTTCTACATTGATCTTGTCCAGGGAACCTCGATATGCCAACTAGGGATCGGGATATCAACGGATAAATTCCGTTGGATGCCCTCGGTAGGATCAGAGACCCACCGAGATGTCCTCGAGAGGCAAAGACCCTCCCGAGATGCTCGACAGGCGACAGCCGTTGAGACGTCCCGCAAGGCGAATGTAGATTGGGAGGTGCTTTCAGGTTCTTCGGCCAGAGGTCTCCCATCACACACGAGCTCTCCAACTCAAAAGTCTCGTCTGCGTCTTCCAAGATCCTACCAGATCGTTAGAGCTCAATCATCTTGCTAAAGGCGACCTCGATAGCCAACAAGCATCGGGATAGCACTCAATGTACACTCCGTTGAGATGCCTCGGCAGGCGAGACTACGCGATGACGCCTCTGAGAGGCAATGTCCTCGAGATGCCTCGACAGCGACAGACGTTGAGGCCGCCGCAACGCGACGTTTACTGGGAGGCGCTTAAGGTTCTTCCTGCGCTCAGTGCTCCGAAGGCTCCGAAGATCTGCCTCTAAATAGAAGGCGGGGTAGAAGTTTGATACAGAGCGCACCATCTCGCCATTTCATCTCGTCTACGCATGCCCTTACCTGTTAGCTGCCTGGTATACGCGTCGAATGGCGTCCAGTGACACAACCAAGATCTACACCTGGCTGCACAATACCTTGTCTCATTTGTTTCGGTCGGCGTTACTTCTCGCATCCTTCCTTCTCATGGCCGGGCCTTGGGTTCAAAAGTTAAGGACAACGGTTACAAGAGAGTTTTGAAACCTTTCCCATATCTTCGGGCCAACAGGCCTACAAGTTACAAATGCGGGTGCTTCCATGGTCCCTCCTTTTTTCATATTACTCAATGTACTTGTACCTGAGACCGTGAGTCTTCCTGGGCTATCAGTAGGTAGTGGTTGGGAATAACACAGCGGTAAAGAACATGCAATGTACTTCCTTAGTGTAACCGTAGAGTTGTGTAGCTGTAGCTCTAGGTACACAGGCCGTCGTCCTTAATGGGACCTCCCGGTTAATCAATCCTCGTCCTCACTCTCCTCTCGCACCCCTCCATCAATCCGCATCAGCATCATCCCCTCACCACGCCATGCCATCACCGGTGGCGATGGGCGATTGTGCCTCCTCCGTCTCCGTCTCGGCTCAGTCCCCGGGTCGTATATAGCCCTCCCAACCAGCCATGCCCCCATCGTGGCTGCGCCCGAACCGTCGTGTTGATACACTCCGCCCCCGTCAAAGGAGGAACTGCGTTCCGCCGTCCATTTGTTGATCAAGTGTATCTGTCGTCCCCACTAGAAAATGGGAACGTTCGCTCCGCGCAAGTTTGCTGCTGCTTCCGGTGCGGTTTGGGGTCTTCGTAAGTGTTTTCCCTCTCTTTTCTTCTTGGGGTGGGGCGGGGAGAAAAGGAAATAGCGAGTGCTAACTGTGTGATTTGGGGATGCTGTGTAGGTCCTATCGATGTTCGCGATGATCGGGGCTCCTTCGTAGCTGCGATCGGTTGGATTCAGGTTTCACAGCTGGGTTGCGTTTTTCTTGTGATTTTGAAGGACGGGAGGGCTGACAACTCGGACTTGGGTTCAGATGAAACCCATGCCGTGAGCGACCAGTCGCGCTCTACATCCACTCGGCATCTTCACGATCCTCGCCCTGCTCGCAGTCTTCGGGTNTGAACTAGACGTAAAAGTGATGGGAAATGCTGTTAAAGAAGTAAGGGTACAGATTCAGGTACTCATCAAGATAGGCAGGTGATTGGTGACGACTCGATCCATTTGCTGGCCCCAGAAAGCCCAGAAGAGATATCTTTCAGATTTCTCGTATTCCGTGTCCCCTTCACTGGCGAATATTTTCCACTCGACCGTATGACAGACCGGAGAACCTCAGTCAGAATGCAGCCGCCTCGTGTCGACACCACCTTCTTCTTGTTCACCGAAGCGCTCACTGTGCCACTCTGCCTTTTAGGGATGTGCTTCCTCCCGTATCACCATCGCTGGTTGTGCGCCGATTCCTTTTCTCTGAGAGATGTAAGAACCAGGTGGATTAACTTCATGAAACAGAAATTCATTTCTTTTGATTTTCCTCTCCCTCGTTCAAATCACCCTCCGTATATCGAGCTGCGTTTCTCATTGCCAACCCACTATTCGACGCTGCCCTGTTAAGCATCTCGCGGAGCGCGTTTTCTCAACACTTTCCCACCATTCCACGTTCCTCCCTGGTTTAGAGCTGCGCAATACGGAACTATTCCGCTCTTCAGGTCCTCTTACAGTTGCGCAACGCCTCATCCTATTTAATCACTCACGACCACCCCATTCAATCGTCGTCCGTGGCAAATCTTCGGTTTTTTGTTCCCTGCTCGCGCGATACTCTATTATGTTGGGTGTGGGTTGATTCAGTGGGCACGATCGTGGTGTTGCTTGGTAAGGTTGATGCCTGTGCCAGGTTCGTAACCCATTTGACAAGGGCCGTGGCTTGGCTCTTGACAGGCCTTGCGCATTCTAGGCTTCGCCTGCGAGACGCGGGGGGGTCGGGTTCTCGGGAGAGCCAAGGTGTCGTCGTCGCGAGCGGGAGATGGGAGCTTGGGATGGATTGAAGGAGAGGCAAGAAACTGACCTCACGTATTCTGAGCGCGCCCGTTTGAATGGCAGCGTCCCGCAGTCACCCTGGTCATGCCTTCCGTCAGGAGCGCACAGAAAGTTCGCCTGTCCACTCGAGTGGCACGGCGAGTCGAAGAGGCTATCTTTATGTCAGCGGTTCGATGCGCGCTTTTTTTCCACCGCTATGGCCTGTGGCACGCCGCCAGGGCCGAAATCTCGCTACGGGGCAGCAAATGAAGGTTGAGCGAAAGACCTTCGATGAAGCGGGCCGCGCGTCCCTCCTTTCCGCGTGAAGCAACAGCAATCTAGTCCCCTCGATGCTGGCTGAGCGTCTCCATTTTTCTGGTTTTGTTTTCTGTGCAATTCGAGACTGTTGCTTGGGCGTTGGATACTGATGTCATCGTGCAGCCAGGTATAAACACATCTTAGTGCCGGTATGCCAAACTGACAAGGACGGCGTCCGCATCTTCTCAAACTCTCAGAACGTTTGTTTATGCTTTCTTATGGCAAAGGCCTGAGTTGTCATTGATGAACTGTTGTCTGTCAGTGTTCATTTCGCCGCGCTTGCGACGACTCTCAGTAACAGGGGAGACTAGACCTTGGACCTGGCAGTGAATATTACCTGGGCCTACAAAGAGTATACGCACTAAACACGACAACGACCTTGACCTCTCTCTCATTCGGGTCCAGGTTGAGGTCGCGCAACGCTGGGCGCAGGCAAATACGGCTTTTCACGGAAAAGTTTTGCGGTCAATCTTCCAACCATTTTCTGTATTTGTCCCGTCGAGCCGAGGAAGAGCGGAAGAGGCTCTTCCTACCTAATGTGCGGAGTCTTCACGTCCGAAGAAACTGACGGTGATAGATAGTACAAGCGGTGTGTGTGCGTATACGGTATACTATCGTACTTGTGTAGGCGTACGTCAAATTGAAGACGACGACCCGATCCTGTGGTCGAGTTGAGTCCCTGTCCTTTCGAGGAGGCATGTTCAGCGTGCCTGGACGGGCAAATTACCGTTCACTTGAATGGCGCGATGTGTTGCTCTCGGGCCAACGTGGAATAGGCGGATGTATGTCCTGAAAAGATAAGGGATATGGGGCATTTGGATGATGAAGCGCTAAGCGCTGAGCGTTAATTAGCTGCCCAGAACATTCATGGTTCGAAGGTCCAATTCTCCTTATACCACGGCTCCCGGACGCCTTCCTCCTGTCCTTTGAAAAAAGCTTCGGGGTTGTGTTCTATTCTTCGCAGCACGGAAGAGTAGTGGCACGCGGGTGTGGTCATCGGAGTCGGTGGTTGGTAGATCATCCATCTGGGTTCATCGCCCACCCACTGCGGTCATTGAATTCAGCGCACGAGATGGTGATTGGTGGTCGCGACGGTTTCAGTGATTTCAATGACCGTTGCGACCCCGAGCAAGGGATTGGCAAGTGCTTCATGCCGCTGCTGAGATGAACAAGATTACCTGCAACGGAGGACAGCGTCCGTCATCCTCCCATCCAGCTCCAGCTCTTGTCAAAAATGAACCTGTCCTGTCGTCAAGTTACTCTCGCACCGCTCCATCCACCGTTCAGCTCATCCCCTCACCACGCCATGCCATCACCGGGTGCGATTGGCGATTGGTGCCTCCTCCGTCCCGTCTCGGGCTCAGTCCCCGGGGGTATATAAGCCCCCTCCCACCAGCCATAGCCCGCATCGTGGCTGCGCCCGAACCGTCGTGTTTGAACTCGCCGTCAAAGGAAGGAACTGCGTTCCGCCGGTCATTTGTTGATCAAGTGTATCTGTCTCACCCCTAGAAAATGGGAACGTTCGCGGTCTCGCGCAATTCTGCTGCTCCGGTGCGGTTTGGGTGTCTGTAGTGTTTTTCCTCTCTTTTCTCGTTGGGTGGGTGGGAGAAAATAGGATAAAGGAAAGGTAGTCTGATTGTGATTTCGGGATTAGCTGTGTAGTGTCATATCGATGTTCGCATATGATCGGGGTCGCTTCGTGACTGCGTATCGTGTTGTTCGGTTTCCGCTGGTGGTTTTCTTTTTCTTGTGTTTTGAAGGCAGGAGCTTGACAATCGACTTGGGGTTCAGATGAAACCATTGCTGACGTGAGCACGATCGCGCTCTACGATCCTCCTCGGGCATTTCACAGATCCTCGCTGCTCGCCTCTTCGGCTGTCCCTCTCTTCTTTTTTCTTTTTTCTCTTTTCGGTTATTGCTGTCTTGCTCTTTTGCTCGCGTTTGTGTCGCTCTGTCGTTGTTTCTTGCGTCGAAGTGCTCATTCTGGTGGCCCGCAGACGATGGCAAGGCTTGAGTCTCAAAGAGCTGAAGTGGTTGTCGATCTTTCGGGTTTGTGTATTGTCGCTGCGTACTAGTTATTCGTGCTTATCTAGTTGTTGTCATCTGTATCTCGTGCTTGCTGAGTGTTTGAGAGTTGATATGATGTTGAAGTTGTTTGATAGCTGTACATTCATTCGTCGATTGCGGTACGTGACCTAGTCTGGTTCTAGGATGCAGCGCCGATTCCTTCGTTTGATTGCTTGCGCTCGTACGGTCGCGGCGTCCTACCGCTCTAGCACGATTATTTTTTTTACGCTCCGTGTCTAAAAGACTTATAATAATGATACCATCCGTCTCCGCGCCACGAGGTATCGGTCCTCGTGGCAGGACCACGATTCCATATGTTTTACTGGGTGTCTCCTCTAACTCCGACCAACCGCCAGCGTCGGCACCGCGCTCCCCTGCTCCTCACGCCCGAGCGCAAGCAGCAGCAACCCATCGCATCATTACGAGTCTCATGGAAAAAGGACACTAGTACGCTCACGGGGAGCGAAGTCTCCGTTTTCGCTGTGCGTTTTGCTTATAGTGTAGCCACATGCTTTTCAACGCGCTTCTACTCTGTGCTTCTCTTCTTATTTTATGTGACAGACACCCATCTGTCTATCAGACACCCCTGGCTCGAGATCCTCCGAAAAGCTTGCTAGTCCTGCATAAGAGCAACCCTTTTTGGCGGTCCGAGCACATAAAGCCAATGGGTGAATTTGGGAATGCCACGAGTTAGTACTTGTTGGGCGTTATTGATAACTCCCGATGACTGATCGATGTTGGATGATCGATGTCGATGATCATTAATATTAATGATTGCGGGCGCTTATTGTCTCTTCAGCTTGTCCACGACACTTCCAGTGAGTCTGAAGCAGAACTGTTCTATAGCATCTTATGAAAATCTGAAAACATGTCCAGACATGTCTATTCCAACATCTGCAGATGACAGTGCAGCATTCAGGGCAGATATTCTAGCCTACATCGGAAAATCCGCCCGTTCCATCGTCAGCGATAGCCGCACTCCAACTACGAAAATGATCAACACCTCGATATCATGCCTTGAACAAGCTATCGCTTTGATTCCTGACACTGATCCTGTCAAGGCAGAGCGCTGGCACGATCTAGCAAAAGCCTACCGCGAGCGCTTCGAGATGCTCGGACAAGAAGAGGACATAACGAAGGCAATTACAGCACTACGAAAAGCATTAGAAATTGCTCCGAGTGGCAAAAGTAAGAACATCACCTTCTTCAATGATCTTACCAATGCATACCGCCTGCGATTCGAGCACAACGACTGCGGCGAGGAGATTCGAAACGGACTCTTGGCATCCGATGAGGCCCTACTACTCTGCCCACCAAGTGACGAACAATTTCTCACCGTTCTAACAAGTCGTGGAAGCCTCCTCCTCCGTGCATTTGAACACTCTGGGAACATGAAAGATCTGAACGCAGGAATATCTGTACTAGAAGATGCGGTCCAACGTACACCACTCGACTCTGACGATCTCCCTCATCGTCTCCACAATCTAAGTAATCTATATTCTACCCGGTTTGATCACTTAAATGATCGTCAAAGTCTAAAAAATGCCATCTCAGCTAGCGAACGTGCACTTGACAAAACCCCCTCAACATCCTCGACGCGATTCCTATTCCTACAAAGCCTCAGCGCCTTCCACCTCGCTCGTTTTGAACAGGATAGTGATGCAGCAGATCTTGAAAATTCCATCTTGCTGGCAGAGCAGGCGGTTCAACTCTCCCCACAAGGCCGTCCAGAGCAAATTTACAGCCTAACGAGTCTCGGTTACTCCCTCCTACGTCGCTTTGAGTATTCCGGAAACCTTGTCGATATCGACAATTCCATTTCTGCACTCAAACGTGCAGATAGCCTACTTGCTCAGGGAAGGTCCAAAGCCATGTGCGTCAACAGTCTAGGACAAGCCAGCCTCCTCCGCTTCGCCCGCCTCAGCAAATTTGCCGACCTTGACACCTCAATCTCCTCTTTCCAGGATGCCATTTCTTTAACGCCAGACACAGACGTTGCCAAACCCGCCTACCTGAATAACCTCAGTGGAGCGTTCCAAACACGGTTCACTCGCCTTTGGCAAAAAGCAGATATTGACAACAGCATCTCCTCCCTTCACTAAGCAATCCGCCTCCTCGCAGACGATCACCCATTCAAACCAGGATTCCTGAGCAACCTCGGAGATTCATATCTTAAAAGATACAACAGGCTTAGAGGCATTGAAGACCTCAACCTCTCTATCCAAGCCAACAAACAAGCTGTAGCACTCACTCCCGAGAACCACACACGTAAACCAATCCGACTATTGCACCTCGGCAAAGCCTACCTCAAACGATTCGAAGACCACACAAAGGAGCGTGCCCATCTTAAAGAAGCGATGTGGACGCTCTACGAAGCCGTCAACCTCACTCCGGACGGACATCCGTTCAAAGTTGACTGTCTGACTTGGCTCGGGATATGCACACGCAACTTTTTCGATGTGTTCCGGATGGTGGATGGACTTGACAAAGCCATTAATTCCTATAAACGGGCAGCAACCTCCCCATCGGGTGAACCCGCCCTTCGATACGCAGCGGGGATGTTATGGGCACACGCAGCTCGTATCAGACACGGGCCTTCACAACAAGCGATAGACGCCTATTCTGTGGCTCTCGACCTCCTCCCCCGTATCGCATGGCTAGGCAGTGATATCGCGTCAAGGCACAAAGAGCTAGCCAATAAAGGGGATGATGCCCCCAAAGCCGCCGTGGCTGCCATCGAAATGGGAGAGTACGGAACTGCATTGGAATGGCTTGAACAGGGCCGATCCGTGGTCTGGGGTCAACTCCTCCAGTTACGCTCCCCTGTGGACCACCTCAGGAGCGTCAATGAGACACTTGCAGATGAGCTGTTGAGGGTCTCGAGAGAGTTGGATGGGATAAGTACACGACAGACGCAGACATCGGGGTCTAAACAGGTCAAGGAAGATGGACTACAGTCACTGGAAGAGGTTGCCCAGCGCCATCGACGTCTCGCCGAAGAGTGGGAGGAATTGGTGGGAAAGGTTCGATCGTTACCAGGATTCGAAACCTTTCTCCGACCCAAAAAGTTAGCTGAGCTGAGAAAGGCGGCTCGTGAGGGTCCTGTCGTCTTCCTCAACATTCACCACCTCCAGTGTGATGCTCTTATCATCCAGAGCGACCAGGAATCTGACCCGATTCTTCATGTGCCTTTATCAAGCTTTTCGATCAAGAAAGCGCAGGAGCTGCAGTTGTCCCTTAAGCGACTCCTGGGATTGTCTGGCGTTCGAGTTCGTGGCGGTCATCAGGTGAGGTTCTTGCCTGGCCAACAGGGCCCATCATTTGAAAAAATCTTGTCCACTCTTTGGATGGAAATTGTGAAACCTGTTCTAGACAAATTGAACTACAAGGTCAATACACTTCTTTACAGAGTAGGGCAGATGGACAATACTCACTCTTTCAGCAGGTGTCTTCATCCTCGACTCCACCTCGCATTTGGTGGTGTGCTACTGGTCCAGTCGCCTTCCTACCTCTGCATGCGGCCGGCTTATACACCACTCCTCAAGAGGGAACCAAAGTCTTCAAATATGTTACGTCCTCCTACACTCCAACCCTAACAGCCCTCCTCGGAGACCCTCCCAAAAAAGATTCCCAGTTCCACGGAATCCTGGCAATAAGCCAACCCACCACATCCAACCAGTCACCCCTGCCAAAAACAGAAAACGAAGTCGAGAGGATCAGACAACATTGCATCTCCACCGGCCAACCCCTTGAATGGCTCAACAAGTCCGAAGCTACTATCTCAAACGTCCTCCAAGGAATGATGAACCACAACTGGGTCCACCTTGCCTGTCACGCCGTCCAACGCGTCGATGCGCCCACCCAGAGCGCGTTCTGCCTTCACCAAGGCCGCCTCGAGCTCTCCGAGATTATCGCCAGGTGTAAATCCCTCCCTTTGGCAGAGCTAGCATTTTTGTCAGCCTGCCAGACGGCGTCGGGGGATGAAAAGCTGTCGGAGGAGGCAGTGCATTTGGCGGCTGGGATGATGCTGGCTGGGTATAAGAGTGTAGTGGCGACGATGTGGTCGATTAGGGATCGGGACGCGCCGTTGGTGGCGGATGGGGTGTATAGACAGTTGCTATGTCGTCTTGAGACGGGGAGTACGATGAGGGAGGAAAGGCCAGATAGCACCAGATCTGCCCATGCTTTGCATTGTGCAGTTCGAGAGCTTCGTGAGGTGGTTGGTGAAAAGGCGTTCGCGTGGGTCCCATTTATTCATTTCGGGTTGTAGACATAACCCTATCACCACCGCCTGGGACGATGGTAAGTTGTGAGTCCGGCGAGGCGTGTGCGCATCGCATTGCGGATATAAAGAGAATTCGACAGAAGTGGTCAATACATATATGGTGGTTTTCTGGATCGCTGGCACGCAATACATCGCGATGGATCAGTTCTTCAGGTTCTCGATGACCCACCACTTTTCGACTCGCCATGAACCGGTCGCGGTGGACAGGCGAATTCCCTGCGCTTCTCAACGTCATCCACGATCCAGGCCTCGTCGACGAGGGCCTGCATGACCCAAATGTTTGTGACAAGGGTAATTGTTCCTAATTGTTCATGACCGAGGACAGCGATTGGAGGGGAGAGAGAGGGGAAAGCGGGCGTGCTCTCCGGCGCTGAGGCTCAGATAGGAATCACTTGAGGCGCGTGTTGATTTCAAGCGTTGCGAGAGAATATGAAAGAAGCACGGTGAAGACACTGGGGAACCCTGCAAGTTGTACGTAGGTAGTGACGCGGTTACATTGGGAAGGAGGGAGACATGCCGCCGCGCTTTGGCCGCTCTGGCATTCGGAAACCGCATTGCCTTTGAGGGTAGGACGAGGTCCTGCAGTCTGCAGACCCTCAACTACCCTTGGTCTTCCATGAGAATCAGAACTCCGAGTCGGTACGAGCAGGAGGACGACTTCCGCGTACACGTTTGCTAGTTCTTCTCAGCAAAATCTTCCAATAGGCCTGTCAGTTGGATTATATATGGCTTTTGCGAAATGGCCGTCTGCAATTAGTGTTGAAGCAGCGAGCGTATTTACCTACTGAGCTGACTTTGATGGCGCACTTATGGGTATTCTGTGCGCGGATTGCTTGGGTTTCTGGAACCTGGGGTATCGGTATCAGGGGTAGAGATAGCCTGATATGTAAGCTGATGACGCCGGGTCAGAGGCCAGAACGGTTCCCTCTCTTCTTCATGGTCGGGGTTGAACGTTGAGGTCAGGTCAACCTTCCTAAGCACTTCGCGGGGTATCCATAGTATCACATCGTCAGCGTCAGCGCCAGAGATTCTCTACGTCGTGGAACACTGTAGAAAGTCTTATTCTTAGCCGTTGGACTGGGCGACGAGTTGACCAGCGGAAGCCCTGACGCAGTGCTAGGTGACGGCATCGCAGACTACCCAAACCGACGTACATGTATGGATCCCGGCCGATACCCCATGCGGGCGCCGAGCTTGCGTGCTGACGCAGCTTATCGCTGGGGGCATGAATGAATATAAAAAGCCATGGAGGAGAATGTCGGGCGTTGTGATAACCACTGACATTTCCCCTCGTCCATCGTGCGCTGGAGTGAAAGGATGACAATAACGTCAGCGATTGAGCATGAGGGTGTGAAGACGAGCACGGCGCTCATCAAGGAGCTGGGTCTTGAGGAACATATCGAGGGAGGTATGTGACGTACAACCACTGCTTCTTTATTGCTTCGGGCTACCTTTGCTTCATCTCTGCGAGAGAGAAACTTGACGATTGACGTTGGGTTATATTTGGGATCGCCAGGGTACTTTGTCTTGACAGATAGCCAGGACCAACACATTCCATCGCCGTTTGCAGGTAAGTATATGTGCATCGCATAGCTTGTAGATCGACATCCACAGCCGAGTTGTTGATACACATCACAATCCTTCACTGCAGACGAGAAGAGCCGCCCGTTGGCGACGTCGATATACTACCTCCTCGCGTACGACCGTCCGGAGGGTAAGTTCCACATGAACAAATCCGTAGTAGGTCGACACGGTTTTCTTCTCCAGTCCGACGAAAGATGAACGCGAGCGCTTTGGCAGACGTACCACGTCCTACACCAAGGACGCGCCGAGTACACGCTCATCCAGCCAGGCAACCCACCGACGGTCCAGAAGGAAGTCATGGGCACTAACCTCGCGGCTGGCGAGAGTCGCTTGCTTGTCGTCGGCACGGGTATATGGAAACGTTCTCAGTTGCTTGAGGAGGATATGGCTCGGGCAAAGAAGGGGACAGAGGAGAAGAGGGAACGGACGAATTGTCTGATCACGGAGGTGGTTGTGCCGGGATTTGACTGGGAGGATCATAATTTTATGCGCAGGGAGGATTTGGAGGAGCTGTTTGGGGGAGAGGTGGGGGGAGAGGATAGGATCAGAGAGTTTCGCAAGTGGGTTGGGTAGAGCCGAGTAGGAGTCGTAGGTGCAGAACATGCTTGGAGTTGGTCAAGCATGTGGCATAATTTAGACGTGCTAAATTTGAGAACGGTGTCCGACCTTTTCGCTTCTCCGTTCAATTTTTCGTTGTCGGCCTGGTAAAAAGCTTCTATTAGCACGTCTATGCTGTAAATAGTAGGAGTGTACGCACGGTGTACCAGGCAGACCGCATGTAGGTATTATGCGAGAAGAATAATGCACAACCCCCGACAGGTGTCCTGAAACTTAAGGTTATATGCCTATACCTGTTCAGGGAACGGCGGAATTTCAGCAAAGAGTAGATGGGTTTGGGTTCTTCGAGTCCAGAGCAGTCTATTTCCAGAGTAGCAGAGGCTGTAAACTGTCGTTATCGCTAATGATAAAGAACACATCTAGGTTGGGTTTGGGCCGTGTCAATGTGGTTAGTTACTGGATGATCGTTAGATAGTTTCTCCTTTTCAAACCCGTTCGATGACAATCGAGGTGCTTGTAGATCATGGGATGACGAAATCCGACCGACGGATGGGATCGTGGATTTAGACGGGATTGCAGCGGCAATATAGAGTGAGATGAAGGATCAAGGTTCTGAGACGATATGTTCCTTTTCTTCTGTTAGCTTCTGCTGCAAGGAATCCCGGTTGCGGTATTGGGGGCTTCGAAAGTGCCGTCCATGATGGACTTCATACAAGAAGACGGCCGCGTCGGTACACGTGTAGTTACTGTGACGTGAAGGAATGCTTTTAGTTCTTGTGAAACGTTCCAACGCGGCCGTTGCGCAGACAGGGACGCCCAGCTGAGCTGCGAAGATAGTGAGAGGTGTAATTGCGTCGGAAATGCGTTGGGGGTCGGAACTTACTTTGCCTTCGCAATAGAAAATCCTTATTTTCCACTACGGTATATTATTTCGCATAGTACCAGGATGTTGTCAATCGGAGCATACGCAGGGCAGGAAAGATAATGTTGACTTGGGGGGAGACTCGTCAGAGAAGCGTTACTGTCACGTCGCGTGATAAGTGACAGACGACTGCCGAGAGCGTTGCGCAGGCGGCAGCGAGCTCAGTCAACAACGCCCACTAAAACTCTACTCTCTTCACGACATTCACGTTCACTGACGATACCTCTCCTCCGTTATAATGAAGATATACTCGATATCCATCGTCCTTGCTCCCCCATCTGGTTCATCCGTGGTGTTGAGTTCGGCCACGGACCTATCCTCATACAGCTTCTACCAGAGGGGCTCAATTGGGGAGTTCATTACTTTCCTCACCAAGACTGTCGTAGACCGCACACCGCAGGGACAGCGTCAGACTGTGCAAGAGCAGAGTCATGTTGCCCACGTGTATAATCGTGGAGGTGCTGAGCAGCTCGCAGGTAAGCTCTCGTCTGCGTTGCTTCATCCGTTCGGATGACTGTGGCTGACTGGTACTGCGCATCCAAAATCCAACAGCTGTTATAATTACGGACCAAGAGTACCCTGTTCGACCTGCGTTCTCACTGCTCACGAAGATCCTTGATGACTTCACCGCCAAGGTGCCGCAATCGTCGTTCAGCAATCCTTCCTCCATTTCGTTCCCGGAAATCAACACGTATATCGAGAAATATCAAGATCCACGACAGGCAGATACCATTATGCGTGTGCAACAGGAGCTTGATGAGACTAAGATTGTTTTGGTGCGTCCCTTCCGGTTATCATTCCGTTGTATGAGGGATATGTGGACGACCGCTGATGACTCTTCCAGCATAAAACAATAGAATCGGTACTCCAGCGGGGAGAGAAGCTGGACAACCTCGTGGAGCGGTCGAATGCGCTGTCGATGCAGAGCAAGATGTTCTACAAGACAGCGAAGAAGGTGTGCCTTGTATTGTTTTCGGAAAGAAGCCCTCGGGATTAACAGACGCCCATGATCGTTGCAGCAAAACTCTTGTTGTGTTATCATGTGAAGCGTGATGTGGTATGGACCATCGCGGCCGAGCCATGCTCTTTTCATCATACTATGATATCGCTACCCCGGGCGCTTTGCACTGCATTCGAGATTTTTGCGTTTGACGTGCTATATCCTTGTACTGCTTTTCGGGTACCCTGGCCATTTGACTTGGAGCATGTGCTCTGAAGGATGAGACGATGGATGAATATGTGAGAGTCTAGAAGCGAGAACCCTCGAATTTCGGAATTTAGCATAGTCAAGAAGGCCCTGGTTCCTGCGCTGCGAACGGCGTGAAAGACGCAGCGGACCTGGAGCATTAGCTTGAGCTGAAGCTTGAATCCGGCCAAGCTGGAAATAGGACAGAGATTTAGTTGTTTGGGTCTCGGGGGATCACTGTGTCCGTGTGTCAGGGCTCCCTCCGATCACTTAGCCCGTCCCATCAAGCAGCCTTACAAGCGCGCATCGTCAGGAACCAATCTACACGACCCTTGAATCCCAAAGTACTTATAGCCAGTACCATGCCGCCAATTATACGCCCACTTCTACAGAGTCTACACTCCCTAATTCTCCTTATCATAATGTCTCTAATCCGCAGGTTCTCCAAGAGGATTGACTACATCACCGACTCGCGCGCCCCGCTCGACACCGACGGCGCAATTCCAGTCACCCGCTCCCTCGAAAGGACCCTCGACGGGGTCATCGACCAACTTAACAGGCCCGCCATTAGCATTTCCGACTTGGTGAGCTCTCTTTCACCCTCTGCGTCGCCGAATTCACAGCTCTGCAGTCCGCGATATGGGATGCTATCAGGAACATGAACGGGGTCGGCCTCGACGACAGAAAACTCTTAGTGAGTCGGGTATTTACTATGCCCGCGAACGCCCATCTGACGACGCCGCCTTCAGCTCGAGAAGCTCATCCAAATCATGTCGCGCACGAAGGACTACGCCGTGTCCAAGAAAATGCAGCAGATGGTTATTAACCTCCGTACGTCGGACCCTAATTGCTCTTACGCGATTGGCGACGGAACCTAATTTCGATTTGTCCGTTTCAGTCTATAAGGACCTACCACATCCGCCAACCGGATATCTTTGCTCGATTCCAGTCAACCCAACCCAGAGCCACGTCCCCCAGACCCGCGTCAAATACGCGTTCAGATCAGCAGATGGCTCCAACAACAACCCGCTCTTCCCGACCCTTGGCCAGGCAGGCTCACCTTACGCGCGCTCGGTATCATCAACCCGCACCATACCCAAGTCGGCGCTACCCGATCCCGGTCTCGTTTTCGACACCCTGCTGAAGCGGGACAAGTTCGAGAAGCACCCTGCTGGCATCTCCGCTCTTTTCTTCGCTTTCGCAGACCTCGTCATCCACAGCATCTTCAACACCAACCACACGGATTGGACGATAAATGATGCAAGCAGCTATCTCGACCTCAGCATTCTTTACGGAAGCTCAGACAAGGAGGTCGATTCGATAAGGAAAAAGGACGGTAGCGGCGCGCTCTACGAAGACGTCTTCGCTGACAAGAGATTGCTGATGATGCCCCCGGCCAGCTGTGCCCTGCTTGTCCTCCTGAGCCGCAATCATAATGTATGTCAAGAAAGAAACTCTGCATTTTTCTCATGTCAGGCCCTGATTCGAGGACGCTAATTTGGTTATTTTTGGATGCTAGTTTATTGCGCAGCGCATACGCGACATCAATGAGAATGGCAATTACTCCCAGAATCCGGAGGGGGATGCCATCGTGCTTCAAGACGATGAGATTTTCCATCGCGCTCGTCTGGTGAATTGCGGGTATTTCATGCAGATCATTCTTGGCGGTATGTGGTTCCTGTATTCGCGTGTCCTGGCAGGGCGCCTGAGTACTTTGTGCAGACTATGTTGGCGCTATTCTCGGTTTGGTGCGCGATGAGACCGACTGGCGCCTGAATCCCCTCATGGTACCTCATCAGTCGCATTTTCTTTTTTTTGCGCAATGCTAATTATTGTGTTCTACTCAGACGATGAGGGAGGCAGACCACGACTTTGCTCCAACAGGAGAGGGTAACGTCTGCTCAGTCGAATTCAACCTGCTCTACAGGTGGCATGCGACCTTGTCCGAGCCAGATACCGAGTGGATCACTGGTTTTTTCGACAACGTGTTCGAAGGAGCTGATCCTAGTACAGTGGGTACTTGTCTGGATATGTCCTTTCGCAGGCTGACGGCATCGGTCAACGCAGGTAACGATTCAGGACTTCAAAAGGGCCGCACACAAGAAACTCATCGTTGAGGAGCCCGTTACCAAGTGGGAGTTCGGCAAGTGAGTATGGATCAGTGGACGAGGACGCGAAACCGTGGAGCTGACTGTGTGGTTTCAGGATCAAGCGTGAAGCTTCGGGCCGCTTCAAGGATGAGGATCTTGCGCGACTCCTCCAGAGTGCAACGAAGGCGTATTCTGGTGCTTTCAAAGCGCGCGGTATTCCCGAGGCACTCCGCGTTATCGAGATCATGGGCATCCAGCAGTCGAGAAGCTGGGGAACCTGTTCGGTTCGTTGTATCTGCTTAGCCTTTGCCACGGCGTACTAATTTTGCTTTAGTTAAATGAGTTCAGAAAGTTCTTGGGGCTGAAACGTAAATCAGGTGGCTCGACGTCGGGGGCGAATTGAAGTGCTAATGTCTTTATTTTGCAGCATATGCCAGCTTCAAGGACTGGAATCCTGATCCGGAAATTTACGTACGTACCTTCCGCTATCTCAGCGACCTGCATGTTTACAACATCGTGTAGGATGCTGCTCAAGCTCTCTATAGGGACATCGACAACCTCGAGCTGCATGTTGGCCTACAAGCCGAGGAAGCGAAGAAACCTGGCCCTGGTGCAGGACTCTGCCCGGGATACACCATCTCCCGAGCAATCCTGGCTGACGCCGTCTCCTTGTCCCGTGGTGACAGGTTCTTGACCGCAGACTTTAATCGTACGTCCCCTTCTCTCACGCGCTGTCTAGATAACGAGCCTAACCAACCCCATCTTTTTTTGTTTCTAGCGTTCAACTTCACTTCCTGGGGTTACCAGTACTGTCAATACGACCCCCAGGACGGCTCGTACGGGGGCCTCTTGACGAAGCTCCTCTTCCAGATGCTGCCAGACTTCTACCCCCGCGGCTCGGCGTATGCGCACTTCCCCTTCCTCGTGCCCGAATACATGGAGGATCACATGCGCCACATGAGCCCAGATCTGGTGGACAAATACACGTGGACGGAGCCACGCAGGCTGTCTCCGACTGTCGCAGTTGACCGCTTTGCGGATGTGAAGAAGGTGTTGGAGGATGAGTCGGCGTACTTGTCGGCGTATGGTGGCAGGTTGTTCAAGACTGTTGAGCCTCAGGTTGTCAAGAAGAAGGTGAGCCATTTGCGATTTACATTTTTCGTAGTGCATTACTCATGTCGTCTAACTGTAAGGACACCGTAAGAGGCGAGGACAGAAGAGTTGCTGCCATCGAGTCCGCGGAGAGGAAGCTGATCGCGGGTGCCGCTGATGTCTCGAATGCTATCTTCAACAAGCCGGATCCCGAATTCGCATCGTATTTCGTAAACAGGACCAAGACGCTGATCGAGAACAAGTCCTTCGACAAGGTTGGCTCGAAGACCAAATGCGTTGATATCGTCAAGGATGTCATTAACCTCTTGCCTATGCATTGGGCTTCTGATATCGTAGGTACTCCTTATTCTACGTTTCGATGAGACAACTGACGGGCGGTAATAGCTCGGTCTTCCCTTGAAGACGTACAGTAATCCTCAAGGTGTCTGGTACGAAGAGCCAACTTATCAGAAGTGGGCTGATGTGGCTCGGTGAGTTACATTGTTTCATTATCGGGAGCATCCCGTCTCATTCCCGTTAGATATGTATACCTGAACTACGATCCCGTCGATGATTGGAAGCTGCGAGGCTGTTCCCAGGAGGCATCCAAGGAAATCCTAGAGATGCTCCAACCCCACCTTGACCACGTCGCGTCGACTTTCCGGGTTCGTGCGCACTGTCAATTTACCTGTCTTCTGTTCAGCTAAGATCCGTTTATCTGCAGTTTTCTATTAGCGATGCTCACAATCATATGGGCATCGGCGGCAAGAACAGCCACGCGTTCTTGAAGAAGCTGTGGCACAAGCTTGGGAAGAACTACACACGGACCGAATTTACAGCTCAGGTGTTCGCCGCTGTCGTCCCTACAGCGGCGCTGTACTCCCAGGCGCTAGCCCATATCGTCGACTTCTACCTTGACCAGGACAAGCAAGTCGCAAGAGAGGAGATAGTTCGTCTCGCGGCATTGATGGAGAAGGAGAAGGATGCCTCTGGCAGGATCATGGGATACGCTTACGAGGCCCTGCGTCTGAACCCTCCTGTGAGATTCAAAACTGTTGCGACCATTGAAGCGTTTCCTGAACCCTTTTTAGATTGCGGGTGTTTACAGGACAGCTGCTCAGGATGTCATCCTAGGGTCTGCTGTCGAAGTGAAAGCTGGTGACAATCTATTCGCCAGCATTTCGAATGCCAATCAGGATGTAGGCACCTGTCTTAGTTTGAATGATGCGCCCGTAGAGACTGATAAATCTCTGACAGTCGTCTGTGTTTGGCCCAGAACCAGCTCTCGCGGATTATTTGCGGGCAGCGTCAAATCCCGGTCTCGCTTCCTTCATTGGTGAAACTGGGCTATTGACTTCGGAGTTCTTCCAGGCCACCGTGCCTGGTGTGCTTGGGGCTATCTTCAAGCTGAAGGACCTGCAACGGGGACCTGGACTTTCTGGGTCATTCACCCGCTTCAAAGAGGACTTCTACGGTACCCAAGCTACTCGATATATCAATTCGTCAGGACATATTACCCCATTGGCCGATTCCCTGGTTATTCAGGTCAGTTGAACTTTCTCTCGATGGGTATGGCTTCGCTAATGTTTTTGTCTGGTCAGTTTGCTCAATGATTTCTCTCGCCATGACTTTATTGGTTTGTATTCCCTGCATTAAGATTAGTAGTAATGTATTACGATAATTCATGTTTGAAATGGGCCATAATATACAATTTCGTAATCTTATCTTATCTCTTGGTCCGACTGCCCGATTTGTGGATGTTGGTTCAAGGGAAGGCAGTCACGCCCCTGACGCGTCCGACAAACTCTCTGTATACTTACCCACCCTCGCTCTCCGACGGCCACTTCTCCTCAGCATCTTCTGCCTACGTACCGTGCTGCAATTTCAGCTTCATACCCGTCATCATCTACTGGATCCAGTCGAGCACACAACCTCAACACATACCATCTCCGTGTTGAATGCGCGTCAATATCTTCAACTTGAGCCATGTCGGATCATAGGCTGTCTCTGAGTGCTGAGGCGGCGCGTTCTGCCGCTGAACAGGCAGAATTTAATGCCAGGAAATGGGTCTGGGTTCCCGATGTCAGGGAAGGGTACCTTGCCGGATATGTGAATAGTGAGGATGAAGAGTCCGCAGAGGTCATAATGAGAGATGGAAAAGAGGTGCGTCATTTGCGTGTCCATTCCATTAATTTTCTCACTGTTCTTGCAAAGACGCGGAGAGTCCCCTTTGAACAATTGTTCAAGATGAACCCTCCAAAGTTCGATAGAGTAGAAGACATTGCAGACCTTACATTCCTCAACGAAGCCAGTGTGGTGCACAATTTGCGTCTGAGATATGGCTCAGAAGCTATCTATGTGAGTTGGATCAACAATTGGTCGTTTGCAGACCTTGCAACAGCAGCGTTTCTTGCAGACGTATTCAGGCCTTTTCCTTGTTGCCATTAATCCGTATCAGAATTTGCCACTCTATTCTGACGCCGTTATCCAACAATATCGAGGGAAACGACGTGATGAAAATCCACCTCACGTCTTCGCAGTTGCTGAACGGGCTTGGATCAATATGGGAGACGAGCGCGAGAATCAGAGCATCCTTATAACGTGCGCCTGTGTCGATATCTAAGCCAGCCATCCTGCTAACGTGCATGTAGCGGAGAGTCTGGCGCCGGGAAAACAGAAAGTACAAAGAAAGTTATCCAATATCTTGCAGCCATCGCAACCGACGTCCATCCAACACCCGGCCATTCAAGATCTAATACATTGGCTCGTATGCCATCTTCTTCGGGATTGGCTCGCAAAAATTCAATTGTCCGCAAAGGCCAAATGTCTGCGTCGGGAAGTGGCTCTCATTTGACGGCAAAGGGTCGACTCGGTCTCCTAGAACGGCAGATCCTGCAAGCCAACCCCATATTGGAAGCCTTCGGCAATGCACAAACGCAACGCAACAACAACTCAAGTCGTTTCGGCAAATTTGTGCGGATTATGTTCGCTCCTGACGGCAGCATTGCGGGGGCAAACATTGACTGGTATTTGTTGGAGAAGAGTCGGGTCGTTTATAGAAACGAGGCAGAGCGGAGCTTTCATGTTTTCTATCAGCTGTTGGCCGGTGGAGGGGACTTGAAGGGTGCGATTCACGTTTGCCTCTCCCCCTCCCAAAATTTATCATGCTTTAGAGGAATTGCTCCTCGATGGAGAGGTCGAAGATTACGAATACCTCAACAAGAGTCGGAGAGAAGTCGATGGCGTGGATGATATAGAGGAATGGCTTGCCTTGAAGGTACGACCTCTTCTCCACGTCTCTTCGAATTTCGTTTTGATATTTCGCAGAACGCGTTAGACGTCGTTGGGTTCGATCCCTCTGAGCAGTTCGACCTCTTCCGCATTGTGGCAGCTATCCTTCACATCGGCAACATTGAAATCCTCTCCTCACGGTCAGACGATGCCACGATGCCCGATACTTCCCAGGCCGAACGCGTTTGCCATCTCCTCGGGCTCCCTATTGCTGAATTCATTCGCGCAATTCTTCGGCCACAATCTCTTGCTGGTGGTCACGAATGGGTCACCAGCGCGCGAACAAGGCAGCAAGCCCTAGACGAACTTTCCTCCCTTTGTAAGACATTATATGAGAGGTCCTTTGGAGCTCTCGTGGACCGGGTTAACCGTGCTCTCGATCGACCATCTTCCAAGTCAACTTTCATCGGTGTGCTCGATATCGCTGGGTTCGAGATTTTCGAAGTCAATGGCTACGAACAACTTCTGATCAACTACACCAATGAGAAACTACAACAGTTCTTCAATCACCACATGTTTGTTCTCGAACAGGAAGAATATGCTCGAGAGAGCATTCATTGGGACTACGTCAACTTTGGCCTGGATTTGCAACCCACTATTGACTTGATCGAAGCCAGTGGCAATGCCATCGGCATCCTGAGCTTCCTGGACGAGGAGTGTATAATGCCAAACGGAGATGACCAGACTTTCACGGCGAAGTTGAGGGCCAAGTGGGGTGGACGGAACAACGAGCAGGATTGGCATCCCGGCAAGGAGAAATTCCAGACTACAGCCCGTATGAAACAGGGTTTCATCATTCATCATTATGCAGCGAAGGTGGAATATCGCACGGATGGTTGGCTCGAGAAAAACAAGGACCCGCTCAATGACAACATCACCCGCGTCCTGGCTGCCTCAAGTGACAGATATGTGGCCGCTCTATTTTCTGACTATGCAGACCTTCCCAACATACCTCTCACTGTGGGCAAGAAGCGTGCGCTCAAGAAGGGTGCATTTCGCACTGTTGCTCAAAGACACAAAGAGCAGCTTGCGAGCTTGATGACGCAACTTAGATCAACTCAGCCCCATTTCGTTCGTTGCATCGTTCCAAACAATTTGAAGAAACCAGGCCGCATGGATGTACCCCTCGTCTTAGACCAGCTGCGGTGCAACGGTGTTCTGGAGGGCATTCGAATTGCTCGCCTTGGTTATCCCAATCGGCTTCCGTTCATAGAATTTCGCCAGCGCTACGAGATCCTTACCCCAGGCGTCCTGCCGAAGGGGTACATGGACGGTCGCGAGGCGTGTAGGCGTATGGTCAATTGTCTGGAACTGGACGACACAATTTTCAAGTTGGGCACCTCGAAGATCTTCTTCAAGGCTGGTGTTCTCGCGGAACTGGAAGAACGACGCGATGCCTTGTTGTTCGACATCTTCTCAAGGCTTCAGTCTGCTGCCAGGATGTACACGACGAGGAGGCAGATGAAGAAGATCTTGAATCGCGCAAATGCTGTAAGGACCATTCAAAGGAATGCGAGGGTCTACGGAGAGCTCCGAGAGTGGCCCTGGTGGCAGCTGTATACGAAGGTATGACGCTTAATATTGTTATCTTAGCATTAGTTCTCATCAAGCTTGTTCAAGGTCCGGCCTCTCCTTGCAGCGACTCGGAATGACGAGGAACTTCGCCAGAAAGAGATGGAACTCACACTTGTCCGAGAACGCGCAGAAAGAGACAAGCAGGAGCGCGAGGCTCTTGAGAAGCTCAAGATGACCCTCGAGTCCGAGAAGAGAAAGGTTGAGGACGACCTCGAGGCAGAACGTGCCCTCACACTCGACAAGGAAGCTTTGCTTGAGAGAAGCAAGCAGAGAGAAGCCGAACTCGAGGAAGAGATAGACGCCCTGCAACAAGACATTGCAACTCTTGATTCACAGTTGTCCCGGGCAATGCGCCTGCAGAAGGAGAGCGAAGAGAAATACGAGAAGCTCCGCGAAGTATTTGATCAAGCCGCTGACCACCTTGTTCGCCTGGAGAAAGAGGAGAAGGCTTGGGACACAAGGGAAATCGAACTCGATGAAGAGCTGAAGAAGGTGCAGGAGGAGATTGAAGCACTTCAGGCTGACCTTGACCAGGCGCAGAAAGTCTCGGAGGAGTTGAGGACCCTGAACATCCAACGCGAGGAGGATCTGGCAAGGACCAAGGAGAGGACCGATACGACCGTTAAGGAGCTGCGCGGCAAGTTGGAGGTTGAGGCCCGAAATAAGTGAGACATTGTCTTCGTACCACGAAACGCCGCGCTGAATAGCATGTTACAGAGAACTGCTCAAGGACAAGGCCGATCAATTTGAAAACGAGAGCCGCCAGGCGAAGGAACAACTTGCTGAGTTAGGGAGGACCGCAACAGAGTACTCCAATATGATTCAGAGGAAGGAGGAACAAATCACCCTCTTGACCAACCAACTCGATGCTCTCAAGACGGAGCGCGATATGGCAGCGAACGAAATCATGGAGTTGAAGGCCGACCTCGATACGCTTGATGGCCAGCTCACTGTGGAGAGGCAGGATCATGCCGCTGACCTTGCTCTAAAGAGAAAACTCCAGGAAGAACGGGATGAACTCCGTCAACTCTTGGCCACCAAAGCCTCAGAGGAGACGCGGAGGTCGGAGGCGGAGAAGAGCAAAGAACTCGAGCTTGCCGATCTACGCACCCAGACGACCAAATTACAACAAGAGCTGTCTGACCATCGACGCAATGCCCTGGAAAGTCTTAATAAGGCGAAGCTTGAACTCGATCAAATTGCTAGGGATCATGCTGCCTTGCAGCAGAGTCACAACTCTCTGTTGGACCAAGAACGCGCTGCTCAGTCGCAACTGACCAAAGTTAAGGTTGACCTTTCCGAACTGGAAAAGGCCCGACGAACATTGGAGTCCGAATTGCTGTCAGCCAGAAGTCGTCAGCATGAGGCTGAGGGCCAAGTTGCCGAAGCTCAACGAACCAAACAGGTAATATATGCTACTTTGTAGAGGAGTACTGGCTAATGTCGAGTTCTAGAGCCTTGAGCGTCAACTTACTGTAGCGCAAGACAAATATCGTGACTTCGAAGATGCCATTCTCGCGTTAGAGCGGGAACAGAAGACTCGGGTTACCGATTTGGACGATTTGCGCAAGCAACTATCAATCGAGGTTGCGAAACGCACTCAGCTCGAGAAAACGACATCTACTCAGAAGGCCGCAATGACCAAACTCAAGGAGCAGAATGTCGCCCTCGAACGGGATTTGAACAAGGCACTAGATGATTTGAAGGTGAGGGAGTGGGAAGTCAAACAGTTAACCTCCAAGCAAGACAAAACCATCGTCGAGCATGTCCACGTCCTTGAGGAAGCAAAACGTGTCACAGACCGACAGCTAGATGAAGCCAAACAAGAACTTGAACGTAATGCAGCCCATATCAAGTCTCTCCAGGTCGCCAAGTCGAAGATGAGCGGAGAATTCGAGGATCTAGGCCTCAAGCATGAACGCGAGCTAAGGTTGAAAGAGCAAGAGCTCAAGGCACAGGAAAAGAAGCTATCCGAGATGCGGGCGAATCTTGACAAGGAACGAAAGGCGAAGGAGGAAGCTCAACTGCACGCCCATCGAGTCCAAACGGAGCTCCAACAAAATAATCGCCAAAACGACGAGCTCTCCGAAAAGCTCGTTGCCGTCCAGCGTTCGAAGGATGCACTAGAGGATGAATTGGAAAGATTGGTTCATGAAACCGGCGCCGATGATTCCTTGGCGAAATTCCAGCGGGACTATGAATCGCGGATTGCCCAGCTCGAGAACCAGCTGGATGAATCAGAGATGGCGAGGGCAACGGCTTCCAAGACCCGTGACCAAATCGAAAGGCAGCACGCCGACATCCGCCGGTTGATCGTGTCCAGCAGCCCTGCAGACCCTAACTTCCATTCGAAGTTAAGGAGCGAGTTCGAACGCGCAGAGGCTGCTTTGAAGAAGGAGCTATCTGTTCGACCTAGGAATCCAAGACTCAGTGGCGCCAACGAACTCCGTCCCATATCCGCTCCTTCCACCCCGAAGAAACAGCCCAACTTGCATCTAACCAACGCTCGTGCAGACACACCTCGAGCATCAGAGAAACAAGTCGCTCAACTCAAACAACAAGTTCAGCTGCTTGAAATCCAGATGGTTGCGTCTGATCGCGTTCGCCGTCATCTGGAGGCATCTATCCGTGAATTGACCACAGAACTAGAAAAGGCCGACGGATCAAAGCAGTTCTTGGAGCAATACAAGGCTCGCTTGATGAAGGAGAATACCATGCTCTCTGCACTTCTCAAGGAGGAAGCGGAAGCGAGGAGGACTGCCGAGGCAGCTCAGGCTGACGGGGTTCAAGCTATGTGGAACAAGTTCCAGAAGACGATTGCGGAGGAACGAGAGAACTACAGTCGCCTTGAGGAATCTAAACGGGCGGTGGTAAGTCAGATGATCCACTCTATTAGTGCACATTGACGGAATCGACTGTCTTTGGAATAGCTTATCCAACAAAAGACGATACAAAAGGAGCTTGATGACCGAGAAACCAAATTGCACGACCTGACAATCTCAAAGAAGCAGCTCCAACAACAGCTTGACAAGGCCAAAGAACAGAACGAGATCTTGAAGACAGAGGCGTCAAGTGAGTTGTTTAGTACTGCAAACTTCACGCTTGTTGATATTGGATAGACGCCAAGCGACAGCTACAAACACGTATCCAAGAGGATGAAGTGGCGAAGATGAGTTTGTCCAACGCTCAGTCAGGTATGGCACAACAAGCCTTCGAACGTACGTAAACTTCTAACAATTTCTCTAGAGTTTCGAACCGCGATCCAAGCTCTTAGGGCCAACGAAGAAGTGCTGCAGAAACGTTACGAGGCAGCGGAGATCGAGAGAGTCAAGGCTGCTGGAGCCGAACATCAAGGTAAGCACTCTCCGGACGTCACAAGCAACCTTAGGTCTGATGACTGTGATTAGTCCGTCGACAACTGGAAGAAATGGAGAAGTCATACAAGAAGAACGTCGATGACCTTACCAAAGCCTTGAAGAATACCGAGCGCCAAATCAAGCAGCTCAAGAAAGAAGGCCGCGAATCTTCGGAAACCAACATACTCCATCAACGACTCGCTTCGAACCTTGAAGACGAGCGGGAGCAATATCAGAAGGACCTTGAAGAGCGAGATTTCACCCTTGATCAAACGAGGAAGAAGTACCAAGGTACTGGTGGCTTCTCTTAGAGTTACCGTTGCTGACCCAAATCCACAGCCGAGTTGGCACAGCTAACTGAAGGTCTGCGTCGATTTTTATTGGGATGGCTATACACATCTGATTTCTGCTGTACAGAGCTTCAATCTCAACGAGATAACCTTAGCCGCATACGCGAGGAAAACCGCAAGACTCGTTCGGATTATGACGAACTTCAGCTCCGGTATGACGACGAGGTGTACAACAGCGGTGGGTGGAGGAAGGAGAGGGAGCGTATGGAGACGAAAATCAAGGACCTAGAGCGGGCGTACGAGGCCTCGACAGGCGCCCAAGCCGAACAGCAAGCCCAAATCGTTGGGTTGCATTCTCAAGTCCTTGAGCTTCGCGGAGTGCTGAACGATACGGAGGCGAATCGGTTGCTACTTCTTAACGCCAGACGAGCGCTTCAGGCGGAGCTTGATACGATCAAGATAGATAGCGCGGACTCCAAGAGGCTTTCATCCGATGCCGAGTTCCAGACTCTGCAACTCAAGAAGCAAGATTTGGAGCGCTCGTTGGAGGAGCAGGAGGACAGGGTGCTAAATGCGAATGAGAGGGTGAAGAAGGCGGAAGCGGTCGCGAATGAATGGATGGTTGAGCTGGATAAAGTGCGCGTGGAGAACTCGTCGCTGGAGAGGCTAAATGTGAGCATGCAGTTACCTTGGGCGGTTTTACACTAGCCTCATGTTTCTTTTTCAGGCAAGTCTCGAGAAGCAGATCAAGGAGTTGAATGTTCGGATCGTTGATCTAGAAACAAGATCATATGCGCTCTCGCCATCCCGGACGGGATCTGCACCACGGCGGTTGGATAGTCGGATCGAGGAACTGACGAACCAGCTACAGCAGACGAGCAAGGATCGTCGGGAGAGTCTTAGGCTCAACAGGGATGGGAAATCGCAGTTGCCAGACGATGACAGAAACCGGAGCAAGCTTGAGTCATATGAGGTGCAGGTCCAAAACATGCGGCAGGCTATGGATGTGATGGTATGTTAGTAAATTCCATTTTTCGTGTCCGTAGAGGATGTTGACAAGTTCTTACAGCAGACGGAGGAGTCCGCCCTCCAATCGGCCAAGCGAAGGGCGGAGCGCGAAGCGGCTGACTACAAGCAGAGAGTTCTCAGGTTCGTTCTACCTTTATCGACTGAGTACCATCGCTTTAACCCGCCCTCTTCTGATGCAGCCTTGAGAGAGAACTGGAGCGACTGCACGGCAGACTCGAACGGACACCTACTGGTTCAGCCTCTCCTCGCAAGTGAACCGGCTACTAACTTTATTCTCATGTATCGCGACACCACCCACGATTTTACGTCTTTACGATGTGCATCATGATCAGGACTGTATTTTAGCTCTATCTGTATTATTTTCCATAGTAATTCTAGCATTGGGTTGAGCCGAGAACTATTTCTTATGTATGCCATTCTTGAATCACTATCACGCCAATCGATCTTCACCAACTTTCTTAAATGACAAACTTGGGGTAAACCTAAGCATCGAAGCCATATGGCTATACCTGCTGCGGGGACCGATATGGACGGCGCTGTGGGCGCCTTGGGGACGGAGGATTGTGCAGAGAGATCCGAGGAAGGATCGGGGGCATTGTTGTGCTACTTTTGGCTGCAATCCTTACTAACCGCGCTCCTCACTCACTCTTTCTTGTCCCACCACCACTATGTTTGGGAAACTCGGCGCAAAAAGTACGTCCGCCTCACCATAGTCCCCACTTCTCCCTCTCAACCCCTCCAGAACCCAAGGACGCGAGGGAGAACGGCGTCATATCGCGATCAGTCACCCCCATTCCCTCTCGCCCGACTACGCCCAAACCACCCAATGGCTCCGACCAGTTTCGCACCGGGATGCTGACCATCCGCATATTCTCTGGTAAGCACTCATTCGCTCATGGGCACAGCCCATCTCGCTTAACACATCTACTCGAGTATAGGTCGCGGACTGTCTCTAGCACCAGGCGTTCAGGTCCCTGAGGTCATTCAAAGAGCACTTGAATCAGTTCCTGCAGGCAGAAAATCGACTAGCAATCGCGAGAGCATGCAACGCAAGCGAAACTGGTGGCTTCCTTACGTCGTGCTCGAGTTCGACAAGAACGAAGTCCTGGTCGACGCTCTTGGCGGTGATCTCTCAAATCCTGTCTGGAACTATCGGGCAGATTTGTGTGTAATCTATTCATCTTCCGTCTCGTAGACCGCTTATCTTCGCCACTCCACCAGCGATGTCTCGCGTACTTCCAACATCTCCGTTTCTTCCTATCTCAGAACCGCTGCGCCTGTGCAGGGGCAAGATGATATGGGCAATGATCTTCTCATCGGTCGCGTGGACCTCACGCCAATGCTTGATGGGCATGTGAGCAAGCATACATAATATCCAGCTTTCATGACAATTGACGTCTTCGTAATGTCCAGCATGCCTCCGACCAATGGTACAACGCAACTGCTGGCTCGGGCTCGTTTCATCTCAAGGTCGACTTCCGGCCTGTTCGTGGAGAACCCTTGACGATTGAGGCGTTTGATTTGCTCAAGGTCATTGGGAAGGGGAGCTTCGGGAAGGTGATGCAGGTCAGAAAGAAGGATACTCAACGGATATATGCGTTGAAGACGATTCGGAAAGCCCACATTGCACAACGGCCCGGTGAAATTACACATATTCTCGCCGAAAGGACAGTACTCGCTTTGGTCAACAACCCTTTCATCGTTCCCCTCAAGTTCTCCTTCCAAACTCCGGACAAGCTTTATCTCGGAATGTCTTTTGGTAAGTGGCACTATGATCTTTGCGCTTCTTCGTCTGATTCCTTGGATCAGTGAATGGTGGTGAATTGTTCTATCATCTTCAACGCGAAGGAAAATTCGATCAAGATCGCAGTCGGTTCTATGCTGCTGAGCTGCTTTGTGCATTGGAGCATTTACATGGGTTCAACGTGGTTTATCGGTGAGAGTTCACCTCCGTTGTCTGGACTATTTTAGCTGACGCCACATAGTGATCTCAAACCGGAGAACATTCTGTTGGACTATACCGGACATATCGCGCTGTGTGACTTCGGTACGTCAAGCTCATCATGCGGCTGAAGGGTGGGGTAACTAAGGATCCTGATAGGCCTTTGCAAGCTCAACATGTCTGAAACCGAAAAGACGAACAGTATGATACCTCCCAAGCTGCCTGAAAGAAACTTGTCTCATCTTTTTTCAGCGTTCTGCGGCACACCGGAGTATATCGCGCCCGAACTGCTAGAAAGCCAGGGATATACCAAAACTGTCGACTGGTGGACGCTCGGAGTTCTGGTATATGAGATGATGGTGCGTCGTGATCTTGTGGTAAAATGGGGCTGCCTGTTGAACACTTGACAGACCGGTCTTCCTCCATTCTACGATGAGAATGTCAACACCATGTATCAACGCATCCTCACCGATCCTCTCAATTTCCCGCCAGATATACCAGCTGAGGCCAGGAGCGTTATGACTGGCCTCCTCCAACGTGATCCGTCCAAGCGTCTAGGTGTGAATGGAGGGGAGGAGATCAAACGCCATCCCTTCTTCGCGAAGTACATCGATTGGAATCGGTTTGTTATTTTTGTTCCTGAAACCTTTTATGTCTCATCCACGCCTTCTTAGTCTACTGGCGAAGAAAATCCAACCGCCGTACAAACCGAGCGTCGTGCGTCCCTCTAACCCATTCACCTACTCTGCATTGACTTCTCTCTTTCCAGGAGTCCGTACTTGATGTCGCCAACTTTGATCCTGATTTCACGAACGAGGAGGCGCAAGATTCGGTAGTTTTGGAATCTGCGCTTTCTGAGACCGTGCAGGATCAGTTTAGAGGATTCACCTACAATCCGGCGAACGAACACCTGAGCGAAAGTGTCAGCTATCCCACTGTGCTCTAAGTTCGACATGCATTTGATCGCTTTCGTATTTGCTTTGCCACCTCTCCCCCATTATCCACCTTGTCCGTCTTCCCCTAAGCCATGGACCGGCGACGGACGCAAACGCCAGCCTCCTTCGCGCCTTTCTCGTACTCGGGCTCACTCCCTATTGTATTTATTGTATCGTGTGTGGACAATACTTCGAATATTTATGGGCTCCCCGGTTGTATCTTGAGCTCGACAATATTGAGGGCTTTGATGTTCAAGTTGAATTGCACAGTGGTTCATGGATAAGATTCGGGTATGCAAGGGAGTACAATACAACTCGGTACACCAGAAGGTAGCGTCACAACTCAACCAAAAGAGGGGATGGGCCAACTTGACTAGCAGGTTCGCCGGAATGGAGGAAGATAAGAGGGAATTCCGATGATACACAGAACTGACAGTAGGGGTCGGGAGTAGGGAACCACTCACTGCAAATGAGAGGCCAATCAAGTCAACTTCTCAAACTGCAAGAACTCGCTACCTCGTCCTGCCCGGAACGCATCGCTGCTGGGGCCAATTTCGGGACGATAGCGGGAAAGAGGCATTTCGAAGACATGCTTGTTGCCTCGCTTGTACTGGGAGATCGAGTAGCGCAGCGTGAAAAGAGCGATGGCAATGCCTTAGGCGCGTGCAAAAGGACAATTGAGCCGGTCGATTGACGATGCCGAGGGCAAACGGAGGCTACGTACAAGTAACGAAAGTTATCCACACAAATGATTTCAGTGCTTGCAAGGTTTTGCACCACACTCGTTCATCCATGAATTCTGGGGCTGCACTTCAGCCGAGTGAAGCGAGATTACAAAGAGCACGGACCTGCTGGGATGGAATTGCATTCGAAGGGAATCTGACGCCAACGAGCGGTAGAAAACACGTTGAAAGCTGTGCACGATGACCAGGGAGATCACGACGAATTATCAGTTAAACGAAGCGTCCGACCGCAAGTGCACGCACCAAGCCAGAAGATGCTCAATACCCCAAAGAACCCAATCTCGAACTGCGGCCGGCTGGTGTAAGAGTCGTATAGAATGAGATCCATCACGATCCTGCAGGGATAATCGGGTCGTGATCAACGCCTGGTGGTTCGAAAGTAACTGGAACGCACAGAATGACCACGAGCACGAGTGAAACGATGGAGAGGGCAAGGGGGAAGATGTCAGCCACATCTGCAGGTATGAGGTATGGATGAGAGCAAGATTTGAAGATGGCGTAAAGCCACGAACAGAAGAAGTCTTGAAATTGGTTCACCTGTGCCGAAAGCGCCAAAACCACCACGTCAAGAAAAAGGAAGGCAGCTGAGGCTGGTTGTTAGCATTCTGAATCTTCGTGGCTAAAGCTCTAGAAAACACCCACCCTGGCCAGCCAGTTTTTTCCTCCCTACGGAAGACAAAACCATCCTGCAAATGGGAAAGTAAAGAAAGGAAGCTGGAGGATCTGTACTGGATTGTTCAACATCACGGGCGGTCGCGGTATCTATAGCAACTCATATAAGATTACACAACAGGCACCGGGGTTGGTTCAGAGAGGAAATTTACCTTACAACCATAAATTGCTATATAAAATATTTGTAAGTGATTTTGTCATTGAAAAATACATTGAACTCACTCTACATAGTTGCCGCACTCTCACACCCCGGCATGAACTTCTATCCACCACGTAGGGTACTTTCCATTGCCCCAGTACCCCCACAAACACAGTTGCAAACATGAAATATTAGTTACTGGTCCATACCATTCTTCCTTGTTCTTGTACAAGACCGTTAATGAACATGTTGGATTTTTGCCTCATGTTCTGATCAACCTCAGAACTGCTGGCAAAAACGCAATGTGGTCATTGATGGCTCTTGCTGTGACAAAGACTTTGGCAACCATGTAACAAGTTCATTGAGGTATTTTTCATACCAAGAACAAGGGAGAGTATTTTACATATTAGGTACTGGTTCTCACCATTTTTTCTGTCTAGAACCAAGCTCTTTGCCCGTTGTGTTAGGACTGTACTGGTACGCGGCACTCCCTTTTCGTCCGTCTTGGCCCTCTTATCTTATCGTATTACTCATATCATTTACATTATGGTCTTTATATTGTATATAAAGGACTCCTCACCTGTAGAGTAGGGTTTTTCCCTGACTTCAAATATGGTGTTTACAGCTGTCTTTGGAGTTCAACTGTGTGCTGGGACTTGTGTCTTCACACCCTGTCACATATTTTTGACAAGACCAAATGCTATACACTACTCTACACAACCAGCTCAACACTCTACACCATCAGCAAAACTGACAAAACCTTACTTTGCATCAGAGTCTATAGATTCTCACACCATATTAGGTCCTTCATACATGGTAATTCAAAGGGAATAAAAATTTTGGGAGCTCGAGGCATTCCCCTGCTGTCTTTCCAGGAGATTGAATAGAACTAGGAAGTTTTGGGACACTTCGTATGCTGCACCCGATGTTTGCGACTGGACACAAAATTTTGATTCCCTTTGGGTGGCTATGTATAGACGAACCAATCTTTGCGAGCTCAATATAATTGTACCCTATTTTTTTCCCCCTATGCAAAGAGAGCACTATCTTCAGTTCTTCATTGAATTGAATCCCCAAAGTATGGCCATCCATTTACAGTGGTGCAAAGATTTTCTCCTTGATGTATTGTCAGAAACCTTACTCCAGGAATAGATCTCAACACATTGCAATACATACAGAGGCAGTCCAATCTCATAGTGGAAACAATTGTAACACCATCTCAGACCTTACAGCTCATCATAACTCTCAGCCTCAACATCGCACATCTCCCATGGCTCCTCCCCATCCTCACCTCCTTCAATGTCATGTTCATCTTCTGACTCTTCACTGTGCTCTGCCACGCTTCCTTCTGACTCAGAATCTGAGTCTGACTTGTAGCCATAGTCAGCCTCGTCCATGGCATCTGGATCCTGGTCAGCTGAGGTTGATTCATCAGCTGGAACAAGTTCTTCATCAATCTCAGACTGTCTTTCCACAATGCTGTTGTGGGAATTAGTGACATCAGGAAAAATCCCTTTATAGAAAGTGTTGAACACCCAATGTGATCTGATGTGACTCCAAGCTATCCAAACCACTCTAAGGAGAGCAGAGAAAAGAATTAAAGCCATATGAGTACATGAAAGTATTCATTGCAGTATATTTAATACTCTAGTGGTTTGTACAGGTCAGATTTACAATGTAGTATCTTTTTTGTGGTTCCCAGTTCAAACTGGGCCTTCCTGTGCTATTTTTCTTCTCAGACACAAAGGGTGATTGGATGGATACTGTATTAATATCACAGAATTGCAGTTATATAAAATATTTGGGCTGCACCAAGAGAAAATATCACATACCTTGTGCTGGCCACTTTTTCAAGAGTAAAGATAAAATATCTCAACAACTGCTCACTCAATTCATTTCAATTTTTGTACATTGCTACGCGTATAGTATGCGTACATAATCTGAAATTTTTGTGGTTTTAGGGGCAAAATTCATTGAGATATAATGGCTGCGCATTTGTGAAAACCCACATTTGAATATCTCAACAAATAAAAAAGATGAAACCACACAAGTTAAGATCCATTAACAAGGATACTATATGTACATTCCCACCAAATTTCAGCATTATAGCCTCAGTGGTTGCTGAGATATTGCACCAACATTTCAAACTCAGACAGGCTGGACGCTCATACCAGAGGTGGAAGCTAAATATCTCAGGAACTGCTAGAGCTACTGCCTTGAAAATTTACAGGAGATTAGATTACATATTTCTAATGATGTCTGTAAAGCGAAACATTATCGCGACGAGTATTGACCAAGATATAGAGATGTGGGTTTTTTTAAAAGCACACAGGCTATTTCTCCTTCATTATCCACCCTAATTTTCTGAAACTCTACAGAACTGTTTGTTTATATTATGAAAAAAGGTGTGCAAATTTTCAGAAGCATAGCTACAGCAGTTGTTGAAATATTTAGCTCAAGGGCAACAGCTTCTCTGCTGGTTGCTCATATCAGAGGTGGAAGCTAAATATCTCAGGAACTGCTATAGCTACCAGCTTGAAAATTTACACGCAACTAGACTACATATTTTTAATAATGTCTGTAAAGTGAAATGTTATTGCAATGAGTATTGACCAAGATATGGAGATGCAGGTTTTTCAAAAAGCGCACAGGCTATTTCTCCTTTATTATCTGCCCTAAATTTTTGCGCTATATAGCAGACAGGGCTGTTCACCTCAGGTTGAAATCTCAAAAACGGCTATAGCTATGCTCCTGAAATTTGTACACTGGTACTTATAGTGTGAATAAACATCCTCTGCAA